>CM066035.1:457535507-457911152 GCA_033557465.1 Ichthyophis bannanicus
TCTGGTGGCGTGATCCACCATCACCAAAAGGTACTGAAATCCTCGTGGCGTCTTTATCAGGGGACCCACTATGTCAATAGCTATCCGGTGCATCGGAACAGGCACCACTGGCACGGGAATCAGGGGAACCTCCACGGGCCTAATTGGAGTGACCTTCTGGCAGGCCGGGCAGGCTTCACAGAACTTGGTCACTTCTTTATAGACCCCGGGCCAATAAAATCGGGCCAATACCTGATCTAAAGTACCCTGAATGCCTTTGTGAGCACCTACCGGATGATCGTGGGCTAATCTTAGGACCAAAGTCCTAAAGGTATTTGGGACTACTAATTGCTTCCGAGTATCCCCTGTAAAGGGATCTCGGCTTTCCCTATACAGAATGCCCTGGTCTATTTGGAATCTGGGCAATAGCTCCCGTCCCTCTCTAGCAAACTTAAAAGCATGAACCAGAGCAGGATCTGCCTCTTGTTCTTTGATGAAAGAGGGAAATTTTGCCATTAGTTCCTCCGGAACCCAAGGTAAATCTATACCTGCCCGAATCTCATCCCTATTTTGAGAGCGTATTTGCCTCTCATGGCGCTTCTCTCCCTTTGACTTTTTTACTTTATCCTGAGGAATGGTTACCAAATCCTCGTGAGAGGGCAGAACCTCTGCCTCCCCCTCTAGGGGCTCTTCCTCTAGGGCCTGTTGGGCTTGGGACTGGGCTCTCGTGGACACTAGGCCTTTCTTCACCCCCAACCCTTGTTGCACACCTCGTTGAAACTGGGGCCAGTCTCGCCCGAGGACTACCTCCTGGGGTAACCTGGGAACAATAGCGACCGGGACCTCCCTCTCTATACCCAACCCTTTTATGCGGACAGAGTAAACAGGATAGGTACACGCCGTTCCGTGAACGCACCGAATGTTTACATTGCCCATGGGTGTCTGAGGTGTTTTTAAACCTGGGGCTGTTAACCTTCTCCACAATCTTTTGGAAAGCATTGATTGATCCGATCCGGAATCAAGCAGTGCTTTAACTGGTATGCCTTGTACTGTCACCTCCAGTAAAAAGCCTTCCCCTTTCTTACTAGGGTCACTCAACACTAGAGCTGTTTTCATCTTGCACTCACGCATTAAATGTTGTTCACTTCCACACCGGTAACATGCACGCTTCACTTGCATCCTTCTATTAGTGGGAACACCAACATTCTGTACATTCTTGCTATCCACATTCAACCTAGCTACAGACATTTTAGTACAGGCTGCAGACTTATCCTTAGCTATCACTTCAGCTTCTAGGAATCGCTCTGACATAGTTATAGCCTCTCTTGTGTTCTTACATCCTTGTAACATCAAGAAATTTTGCATCCTTTCAGGTACTGCTGCAAAATACTGCTCCAGAACGAGCTCATCGATCAGTGTTTCCACCGACTTATGTTCTGGTTCTAGCCATTTAACTACCAGCATTTTCAATCTGTGGTAAAGCGCTCGTGGTGTCTCATCCACGCGCAATCTTGCATTTCTAAGCTGGCGTCTGTAGACTATAGGAGTTAGGCCGAGCCTATCTTTTATAGCCTTCTTGACCTCCAAATAGTCATTGGCCAACTCAGCGGGAACGGTTTGGTAGGCTGCCAATGCCTCACCAGTAAGTGAGACAGCTAACCTTACCGCCCACTGTTCGGGTGGCCATCTGGCTATTTGTGCCACTTTTTCAAATGCCTCCAAGAAAGCGTCTACACTTTCACCATCTCTTAATTGTCCAAAACTAAGGGTCTCTTTGGACCCGAGTCCAAAGGAATGGGCTAATCCCAATGAAAAACCTGTGGTAACCGGATCAGGCTCTGGTGGTTTCTTATGTTCCTTCACCCAGGCCTCCATAAGCTCCACCAGCGGTTTCTGCTGGGCCTGCAGTTGACTAGCCGCTTGCGCTTGAAGCTCCAACGATAAGTCTCTTTGCCTCTTGAGCTCCACTGCTGCCCATGCAAGGATATCTTGTGTCTCCATCGTTGTCTCTGTTTCCTGTAGAATGAAACAAACACAGAACACCCAAGTGTGATTCCCAACACTAGGTATGCGTTCCCTTCTACCTGCTGCTATCGCCCCCACCCAGTACCAGTATCCTTAACTTTCCCTAGTTAAATACGGTGTACCTGGTACTAGTGGTGCGTCTCGCTCAGCAACAGCGTAGGACCTCGACAGGTCTCCGGACCCTCCGGCTTTGCAGGAACTCTGGACCCTCAGTCTCAGCCGCTTGCAAGTCTCCGGCGTCCTTCTGTCAGACTCTGGAATCCGCCGTATGCGTTCTCCTGGTGCGCAGTCGTGCTCCAGCTGCAATCCAGCGAACTGTGTTCCTCTGTGGCGTGGCCTGCTCCGCATCCACACTATTACGCTCTCTTCTGTGGCGTGGCCACTCGGCATCCAAACAACTACTCCTCTGTGGTGTGGCCCACTCGGCATCCAAACAACTACTCCTCTGTGGCGTGGCCCACTCGGCATCCAAACAACTACTCCTCTGTGGCGTGGCCCACTCGGCATCCAAACAACTACGCCACTCTGTCGCCCCCGCCTGGCCAGGTAGGTAACTGGTAGCAGGTGAGGTCGCCTTTTGGCTTTAAAATAAGATTCCCTCAAAATGGCTGCCAGGAGGGCTGCTGGGAATTGTAGTCCTATATTAAAGCAAGGAGTTGTGACTCAAGGGTTCAGGCGTAAGACAGAGAAATTTATTCAATGTATTCAGGGGTTCCTTTATACACAGGACGCGAGGGGTAAATTATATAAAGGATGTTTTTAATCCACAGTACAGCTTCAAAACGAAACAGGAATAACTTTGCTTTATTCCAAACTTTAAAGAAACAGGCACAATCTTGCTTGTAAATCAAAATTGTCACTTTCCAAAACTTTTAAACTTTTAAATGTTTTCTCCTTTGCAGGAACAAACTTCTGGCAGCAAAATAAACTTTTAAATGTCCCTTGAACATTTACATCCAGCTCTCAACCTTATCAGTTGAACTCAGCTGTTTCTTTCAGTTGTGACGTCTTCAGAATTAGGCTGCTTCCTAAGCACGGCATACATACAATTGCTCTCTAGGACTCTTCCACATCAGAGACCTGACATATAGCACATTGTAAATCCATGGTACTGTTCTCCACACTTGTTATGTCCATTTCCTCTACACTATCTCTCTCACTTACATCAAAAGGTATCTGAACAGAGAGATGGCTATTTTCTTTCTCTATTAGTTCATTTAACTTCTTAAGTAGAGCCTGCTTTTGCAGTAGCTCTTCTGTTAAGTGAGCTACTTGGTGCTTGGATAAACTTTCTCCCTTTATCCTGGTACTTTGTCTATAACTAGAATTAGCTTTCCCTTCTATAGCTAATTCTCGTGGGCATTTCCTGTCTAGGAATTGAGAAGGTAAATCCAACATGAACCCAACCGGAATCACCAGTAAATCATAAACCTAAATATCCCGATAATAAATAACTCCCAGTGTTAGAAATAATTTTTGTCGGAGATAAATTCAACAAAGCGCTCTGTATAATAACAAGGCACCGCTGTGATGTTCTCCTTTTATTAATATATTTAAAATGTTACTTAGCTTCAGTAACGAGGAATGTCCATGATGCCATAAAAAAGTGTAGGACTATCGACGCAGCGCTCGTTTCGGGTACAAAATATATTAGAAACCCTGCTTCAGGACGTCCACTTGTAAATATTGGCAACGATGTATTCAGCTAACAAGTTGGAAATGTAGTCAGCCATTTAAGTCTTCAACATATAACGTCAGCATCACATGTGGAAGTTGAACAGTCAATGATCAAAGACCCATTGTAAAAGGGAACACCCACCATCAGGGAATCCCTCATCGGGTACATTCATCAGAGTATAGTGTGCCAGTCAATCTGTTAGTTTAGGCCGCCTGGGGAGACTGAATTTAATCTATAAATCCATCTTTGTTCCAAGTATTGTAGTTGTTGTTCTCGATCGCCACCCCGAGGGTCACATGGAACATGATCAAGTATCCTCCACCGTAAGGATTCAAAGGCATGGCCAAAGGACAAACAATGATCCACCATAGGAGCTGAAAGAGATCTGGTTCTTAGTCTCGATGCATGCTCAGATAACCGATGTCGAATGACACGTATAGTACGCCCCACATAATAAAATGCATAAGGGCAAATAATCAGATAGACAAAAAAACAGGATGAACAATCCGTATGCCATCTAGTAGAATAAATTCGAGCAGTATGACTATGACTATGACTACATTTCCAACTTGTTAGCTGAATACATCGTTGCCAATATTTACAAGTGGACGTCCTGAAGCAGGGTTTCTAATATATTTTGTACCCGAAACGAGAGCTGCGTCGATAGTCCTACACTTCTTTATGGCATCATGGACATTCCTCGTTACTGAAGCTAAGTAACATTTTAAATATATTAATAAAAGGAGAACATCACAGCGGTGCCTTGTTATTATACAGAGCGCTTTGTTGAATTTATCTCCGACAAAAATTATTTCTAACACTGGGAGTTATTTATTATCGGGATATTTAGGTTTAGGAATTGAGAAGGACACACTTGCCTTGATTCTGAGGTATTTAGAAACTCTCTCTGCTCTGCAAGCCGGTCATGCTGTCTCTCAGCTGCAGCACCTTCGTTTGCTTGCACCAGCCTCTCGTTCCTTGCTCCCTCAGCTGTGCTTGGCAATCTCTCATCAAGCTTCTCTCTTCGGCTTCCAGTGTTTCTTACACTCTGCCTTTCATGCTCTGCAAGCACTCTCTCACTTGCTCTCCATGCTCCTTGTCTTTCTCCTTGTCCTTCTCTTTCCTTGCTGCTTCTCCGTCTCAAGAGTGGCACCTTCTTACCACTTCTCATTCTATCTGTGTTACTGCAAATCAGCTTTTTAAACTTTCCTTCCTCCTGAGCCACACCTTGCTCCCAGCACATGTGACTAGGGTCAAGCTTCTCCCTGACGTGCTGCTGTGGGCGGGGCTTAGGGATGACTATTCTCTGAGTCACCGACTCTTGGTTACTAGGGAAACCCTTGATACATTCTGCCTTAAAGTGACAGGACTCATTTTCCTGTGTATTTCTAGGTTCAGCAGTGGTTTCCTCACCACAATATGCTGGACCTCAAAATGAGCTACATACAAAATTGTACATAGAAAGGGCTACTATAGCTCCCATAGCCAGTCCAAAAAAAAGATTATAAAAATTGTTCTTATCCAATATTAGTACTGAAAAGACTAAAGAATACCAAAAGGATATCTAAATGTGGGGTTTTTTGGAGTGTGTAAACTATGAGAAACTATGGGCCACATTAAGAAGCATGGATATACCAGAATACCTGATTGTTCTCTTGCACAACCTTTACATTGATCAAGAAGCATCAGTTCAAATGGAACAAGGAAAAACCGAATGGTTTAAAATCAGCAATGGCGTACAACGAGGCTGCATATTTTCCCCCTACCTGTTTAATTTATATGCAGAACAAATCATCAGAGAAACAGGACTATTTGAAGATAACAGAGGTATGAAGATTAGTGGAAGGCTCATCAACAACCTTCACTATGCTGATGATACCACATTACTAGCTGAAAGTGAAGACGATCTGAAACATTTGCTTTTCAAAATCAAGGAACATAGTCTTAAAATGGGCCTGCACCTTAATGTAAAGAAGACAAAGATCCTGACAACTGGCAAAATCAATAAGTTCATTGTTGAAAAAATCTAAATAGTGGACAGCGTTTAACTCTTTGGATCAACTATCAATAAAGAAACAACAAGCAGTCAAGAAATCCGGTGACATATTGCTCATGGCAGAATGGCTATGAAGGACCTAGACAAGATTCTCAAGAGCAGAGATGTCTCTCTCCATACAAAGATTCGACTCATTCAAGCCATGGTATTTTCAATAACGTCATATGGATGCGAAAGTTGGACAGTGAAAAAGATAGGAAGAAAATTGATGCCTTTGAATTACGGCGCTGGCAAAGAATACTGTGTATACCATGGATTGCCCAAAGAAGAAACTAGTCAGTACAAGAGGAAATCAGACCTAAGCTTTCTTTAGAAGCTCAGATGACAAGACTTCAGCTTTCATACTTTGGACACATCATGCGAAGAGAGAAATCGTTAGAAAAAGACATCATGCTTGGCAAGTTAGAAGGTCAATGCAAAAGAAGAAGGCCAGCAATGAGATGGATCAATACAATAACAGCAGCTATGGGTGCCACTCTGTCAACAATGAGTCATCTGACTGAAGACCAAACACAGCTTAGGACAACTATCCAAAGGGTAGATATGAGTCGACACTGACTCAACTGCACTCAACAACAACAACATTAGTACTGACCTATAATTATTTTTAGGAAAGCCATAGCATATGTTTGGTGCATAAGGAACTTACATCCATAGCTATCAACGATACATCTTGTGGCAAATCTCAGATTGATGCTACAATATTCAACAGATGAGTAGTATCCTTCAACTACTATTTAGCTTTCACAGCCACATGTTTTAAAATTTGATTCACAAATACAGATAACTCCAAAATTGTTCCACAGGCTGACACAAATTGTCATACTAGTGGATTATTTATAGAATTATGAACTTTCGATATTGGATACAAAATAGGAATCTTTAGATGTTTTTGCACCAAAAATTGTTTCTCCTTAAATGTTAAAAAGCCAGAATGGAAACCCTGTTTGACCACTTGTTGCACTTGTTTCTGAATATCTATTGTGCAATCAACCAATACTTTCTGATAGTAATGTTGATTCTGTAACTGATTCTTCAACTCATCATGAAACTGATCTTTAGTCTTATAACAATACTTTATATATCCTCTGAATAATAACTTCTTTATTATTTGCCAGTAATGTCAATGTTTCGCAACAGGGTCTGTGCTCTCGACTCTCGACTTCACCCTTGATTCCTCCCTTGATAAAATGTATTAAACTGAAGAAAATGAAAAGAGATCAAGCTGATTACTAAACCCAGAATATTTATCCATGGATAAATAAATATGTCAAGGAACCACAAAAACATGTTTTTCACTATACATCAGATGAATCTGAAACCACAGATGAAGAATAGGTTTCTGGGTACCAACATGATTTTTGGATATGTTTTTGGATACAGACCCAATAAGAGAGGGTAATCGAGGGTGCTCATATGGGTACCCAGAACTCTGTTCTTCATTAGTTGATCTGATTCACCTGATAATTGGTTAAAGCAAAATGTTTGTGCGGTTCCATGGATAAATACTCCGGGCTCAGTAATCAGCTTGATTTCTTTTCATTTTCTTCAACTTAATAAATTTAACTTAATAAACTGGGCCTTAATAAAATGGGCCTGCACCTTAATGTAAAGAAGACAAAGATCATGACAACTGGCATAATCAACAGGTTCATCGTCGAAGGAGAAGAAATTGAAATTGCGAATAACTTTAACCTACTTGGATCAACTATCAATAAAGAAGCAACAAGCAGTCAAGAAATCAGATGACGCATTGCTCTTGGCAGAATGGCTATGAAAGACCTAGATAAGATTCTCAAGAGCAGAGATGTCTCTCTCCATACAAAGATTCAACTTGTTCACGCCAAGGTATTTTCAATAACATCATATGGATGTGAAAGCTGGACAGTGAAAAAGATAGACAGGAAGAAAATTGATGCCTTTGAATTATGGTGCTGGCGGCGAATACTGTGTATACCATGGACTGCCCGAAGAACAAACCCGTCTGTACTGGAGGAGATCAAACCTAAGCTTTCTTTAGAAGCTCAGATGACAAGACTTCGACTTTCATACTTTGGACACATCATGCGGAGAGAGAGATCATTAGAGAAAGACATCATGCTTGGCAAGATAGAAGGTCAACGCAAAAGAGGAAGGCCAGCAATGAGATGGATCAATACAATAACAGCAGCTACGGGTACCAGTCTGTCAACAATGAGCCGCCTGACTGAAGACTGAACACAATTTAGGATAGCTATCCAGAGGGTCGCCATGAGTCGACTCCGACTCGACGGCACTTAACAACAATAAATTTTATTGATGAAGGAATCAAGGGTGAGGTCGGGGTCAAGGACATAGACCTCGGTGGGCACCCTTTGTATCAGATTCCTCTATATATACCTGTTTGCTTGCTCACTTTGGTTTTGGCATATTGAGCAATTTATTTTCTCCCCTCAAACTTTTAAAATGTGCTTACCCATCAAAGAAATGAATAGTCATGTGTGGTTTCTTTTGAATGATTACCCCAGAGATCTAATAAAATATTACTAATCTAGACACTTAACATGTACTTAAGTGCTCTCATCTGAATAAATAACCACATTTGACCTAATTACTTTTTTCTCTGCCATCCAAGAAAAAAGCAATTCTATGTAAAACAATTCCCAAATTGGTGAGCTGGTTTATGTAGCAAGATTGGCAGATGGGGTGGGTGGGAGTTGTAGGGCTAAAGGAGGGAACTAGCATGTTAGAAGTGTTGTAACTTTAAAAGGTATTAGTTGTTGTGTGGTCGGTCTTAACTAGATCATAATCTCTGATGAGCAGGGACTGTCTTTTATATGTGCCTGTGCAGTGCGGTGTATATTTTGTAGCACTATACAAATGATTAGTGGTAGTAGTAGTAGTAGTCTTCCCCTATTTGAACTAAGGAAAAAAGTCCAAGAGCAATACAAATCTTAAAAAAAACTCTGCTTCTTTAAGAGCAACAAAAATAATGAAGCATTTTAACCAGCAATATAAAACTAATACAAAAATAACGATTCTTTAAGATATCAGGAAGAGCCCTTAATAGAAAAAAATTCTGAAAAATTACCTATAATGAGCCTCTCCAAAAATGAGAGGCAATGTCTTAAATCCCAAGATTAAGAAAGTTTGAAAAAGTGGACAGTCGTAGCTAATATCTATTTAGGGATGCAGACAGCAACAAAGTCATTGAGGTAAGTTTATTAAGCAGTGCTAGTGGTGCACATGCAATATGTGCTCTAAGGTCCCATTGAATAACAAGGGACTTCGGCACACATACCACACATGCACTGTTAGTGCCACTCAGTAAACCTACACCCCTTTGTTTGATGATTCAATAAAGGTGGTTACAATAATACTAAGAACTTGTGCCACTATTAATAGGATCCTGATTAGGGAGGCCATTTTAGAAGGTGCGAGTGGATTTTACAATCATAAATAGTAACATTTACACATGTAAGTACCCTATACATGTGCAGTTGTGGTCAACATTATTGGCACCCTTGCAGTTCAACAACTTAGGGGCATGTTTACTAAACATTCCTAACGTGCGGGGCCGTGCTAGTGTGCCTGTGCCATATAAGGAGTGGGCGGTTCAGGCAGAAAATAGAAAAAAAACGGTAGTAAGCAACCGGACGTGTGTGCGTCGCGCTAATGTGCGGGGGTCGACATTAGCGCGTGGAAAGGCAAAGTGGCGCGCTGCTGAGTATACAAAACAACAGAGCCGTGGTACAACGGTGAAGACACTGACCAATGGTGCAGGGGCCATGGGTTCAATCCCCCAGTGTGCGCAACGACAAAGGTCAGCTGAGGCAGTAACTGTAATGATTAACATTGTTTTAGGAGGCAAATTAATTTGGAACGGCATAAGGCGGCGCACAGTTATTTTTGGGCGGCAGAAGGCGGCGCACAGTGCTTTTTGGGCGGCATAAGGCGGCGCACAGTTAGTTTTGGGCAGCAGAAGGCGGCGCACTGGTCCCCTTGGGCGGCAGAAGGCGGCGCGCTGATAGGCACAAGGCGGCGCGCTGATGCACAAGCACAGGAACAGAGCCACAGCACAATGGTTACAACACTGACCAATGGTGCAGGGATCAGGGGTTCAACTCCTCACAATGCCCAGTGAAAAATGCCTGCTGAGGCAGTATGTATTATGTTGTGGAGTGCTGTAGGAGGCTGTATAATTTTATTTTGTTATCACTACTAGCAAACGCACTCTCCCAGCATGTTAACAGACGGCGGCCCATAAGGCACATGTTACAGTGCACTGTTCGCCAAGGCACCCTTGAATGACCCCTATAGGGCAGCATGTATGTTGCGACACAGGATAATGTATAGTGCACCCTATAGGGATGGCAACCATAAGGTGGCCTACAGGGCACCCTATGAAGCACCCTCAGAGGCACCTAATGGGTATAGTAAGCTGAGGGTGGTCTTGCCGGCATAGACATATGTACAGTAAATAAAAATAAAGTTGTGGACAGCCCTACCAAAGGGCCCCACTGTGGGTTTGAACCCATGACCTCTGGCTGCACAGGCAGTGATGTAACCATTGCGCTACAGCTCCATAGCTGTAAGCAGGCACCTGGCTGGCTGCAGATAGCCTACACGTCACCTCACAGAAAGTCTGCTGGTGTCAACAGGATAGGGTTAGGCCACCCGTACCCATGATGCACTGCACATGCAAATTAGCTGTCCGCAGATGGACACAAGATGGGGAATGCACCCCCACAGCACCTCGGCCCTGTTGGGGGAAGTGACCGGGTGCACCCACACAGCACCTTGGCCTAGTAGGGGGCACTGACCGGGTGTTTTACTGGCACAGAGTAGCCACACACCGTTACATCGTGCGGGTACTGTGCTCACCCTGAGTGTGCAATGAGGTGGCCAGGACCAGGTCAACAACACCTGCCATGGCTGATGGAGGCCAAGCGGGCGTTCCAAAGCAGTGTTAATGTGTAAGATAGCTAGTTTCTGCACAAACACCATGGATATCCCTGTCTGCCGCCATCAGGCACCCCCCCAGTAGCAAACATGGTCCCCATCAAGGGATCCACACTCTACCTCCCTGCAAAGGTGGCAGTAGAGGGCAACATCAACCCCAGTCCTGCTGAGGACCCCCCCCCGCCCCGCCCCCCGCAGGCCGCTCCATACACAGCCATAACACAATAGCAGACAGACATAAGCCCAGGGTATGGTAAGCTGCACTCCACCACCAGATATTCCCCTGCAGCAAGCCAACAGCCACTGCACCCTGCAAGCCATTATAGCAAGACATTTACCAGCTACAAACAGTCTGCTGGTTAGTCCATAGTGCATGTTCCCAATGGAGATGCATGCACCCAGAACTGGGCTGTCTGCATACACAGCAAGCAGATAGATCAGTGACTGGGCCCCAAAGAAAAACCCATATCTATCACATGAGAGAACTACTATACAGCACTGTGGGGGGGCCTAGCCATGCTGTGGTCACTGCACAGTCAGGGTGAGCGTGATCCCCCAGAAGGACATGCTTTGGCCACCCTGTCTGTGTAGGTGGTGGCCGGACACTACAATATCCCAGCCAATGTCCCTGCCAGGGCCCTATGCCCAGTGCAGATGCATCCTGGCCACGCCACCCTGCCCTGGCTATACCCATGGTACCTTGCACCTCATTATGCACATTGACTGGCCAATACTGGCAACAGTGCTGGCAGTGCGGGCTGTTGAAGGGGCTTGCAGCCAACACCCACTGTATAGACAGACACACACTTCCACACCTCTGCCATCATGGTGCTACGATTGAGGGGGTAAGTAGCCTTGCCCACCAAACCGGTCCTGAGCACGGCAAGGCATGGATATGGTACGCATTACAGCTGGTGGTCACTCCCCAGGGTGGTAAGCACCGTCAGAGGCCAGGTCTGGAGCATGCCCCGCAAACACCTAACAGATTGTTTGGATGGGGTCAACTAGCAGTATGTACGTAACGTATGGATAACTGCCTGCCTGTGCTCCTAGCAAACGTCTCCGAGCTGTGTACCGTATACCTCAGGTGTAGGGTGACATTGGTAAGTTATGCAAGTGCTCGTTTTGGGTGCTGCATGCACGGTCCAATGTTCTGCCTTTCCAGGAGACATTGGCCAATGGGGCCTGTGGGTGTGGGTGTGTCTGCCCTTGATGGCTGCTGCTGTACGGCACAGATTCCCAACTCCAGTCCAGGTTTGCATCACACTGTTCGGGTTTTCCTGCTATCCCTCATGAATATGCATGGGCTACATCTACATGCCATGGGGGTGGTGCATAGATATACAGCACAGGCATTTGTATGAGTGTCAGCATGGAACCTGACTGGTGTGTGGCCCACCAGGACTGCATTTGGGTGATTCTGCTCTAGGTACTGCCCCTGTTCATGGTGTCTGTGCTCAGTGGGGTAAAAGATAGATGTCTTACCATTGCATATGTCCCCGCCATGAAAGGTGTGTCCTTACTATCACTGTTTAGTTGTGGGAAAAATGTGTGGGCAGGATTGGCAGTAGCCCCAGCTGGGCTTTGAACCTGTGACCTTCTGTTCTTGTATGCACTGTCTGTGTGCACTGCACCACTGTGTAGCCACAGATTGGTTGGATTCCCTGGACTGTCCATGACTGTGGATCCGGCAGGACCTGTCTGTTGCAGTGGACTGTGCCAGCCTGCACATGGCTAGGCCTCTGTCTTCTGTGGTTAGCAGCCACTGCCCCCTGCACCACATGTACTTGTCCGCCAACATGCTGGCATGAACTTCTCTCAGAAAAAGCAGTTGACCTGATTGCAATGTGGCAGTATGGGACTGCATTTGGGGGACTTGGCTGTAGGTAATGCCCATTGTTGTGGTGTGTGTGCGGTGTTGGGTAAAATATGGGTGTTTTCCCCATGCATACAGGGGTGTCTGCGCTATCTTTATTTAGTGGTGGGTAAAATATAGGGACTGGGCTGGCAGGTGCCCCAGCTGGGTTTTGAACCTCTGCCCTCTGGTCCTAGAGGTAATGACTCTGTCCGCTGTACCACACTTTGGCCACAGAGACAGTGCAGCCCCTGGAGGCAGTAAGCCTGGCAGGATGGAGTCACAAACCCTGCTCTACGCAATTCTACTGTGGGCATATGCACCCTGTCTGGTGACAAACGTGCACATAAACCCCGGAAATGACCACGGGAAATGTGGGACAAAATATCACCATGCTGGGCAACAGTGATATTAATGGGCAACCATAGCAAACACTCCCAGGACAGCTCCAATACGTGGCAATGTTTTTTGGAAGAGTCTCCTCTCAGTAGACCCTTCCAAAAGTCATTTCTTTTTTCTGGAGCTTTGCTGGGTGTGATTTCTGTATTTGCCCATCACTATAACTGTTCCCCAGCTGAATTACTATTTTTAATAGTTCTGTTGTGGTCATTTTCTATTTTTATTTTCACTTTTGTGCTGTGCACATATATCACACTGCTCACGTTTTGCTGGTTTCCCCGGTTTTCCTGTACATTGCTGACGGAAATGGTTTCTCTTCCCTTTAAATGCTTTCTACCGCGAGTGTTTCACTCGCGGTAGTTTTTACATGCAAATTCGGGCCCGATACTGTGCGGGGAGCCTCTCCCCTCCCACTCTCCACCCATTGACCCCGTCCCTCCGCCCCTCGGGAGCCTTCCTCCGCCCTCAGAATGCCTTTCCACGCCTCTATCGGACATTTGCGGGCTGGGTACTTGTGCGGGGCACGTTAGTGCGGCGCGCAACTGTGCGGGGCCCACGTGCACTTGTGCGGGGCGTTTAAGAGCGTTTCTGAGCGTTTGAGTGCCGCGTTTCCGTGCGCTATTGTGCGGCACGCAATTGTACGGCTTTTAGTAAACATGCCCCTTAATGTCCAATATCTCCTAAAACAAGTGGCCAGTGAAATGGTTATGGACTATATATGAACACATATTTGACACATAAAAGAATCAAATAAAACAAGCCTAATTAAAAAAGGAGATAATAGGAGCTAGCATAAAAAAACCAGGATATTGACAGGGGAAGATTATTAAAAATGAAAAACTGCTATGAAAAATTAAGATGCTGCTTCTTTAAAAATATCAAGAGTGAGAGGGGATGACTTCAGTGGTAATCTCTTCCAGGTTATCATTTAATGGCTCTAATACTTTCACCACTGAAATAGCTGTATAAGAGCAAATTCAAACTACAAATAATGCCTGCTCCCAATCCAAGAATTACTCAAACCAAATACTAATACTAATATTTTAAAGTTAACCCAAACACACTAATTATAGGCAAAGAATGACCTCAGGATGGCTTATATCCTACATTTAGTGAGAACCTCACTATAGGGAATAGCTGACGCTCACATTACAGGTCAAAAAGCCTCCATAAATTTCTCTCAACCATATAAAGTTTCCAATCTTTCAACAACACCAACTACTACTGGGAAACAATACATTGAATACAACACTATAACACTTAACTTACACACTCATTCAAAAAGCGTCATTGTATATATACTACTGCACAAGGAAGCATGGGAACAGACTATTATCTCCTGCATAAAAGAGAGAATAAAGTAAATAAGTATAATAAACCACGTGCCCAAATAGGTCCACAATTACTTATCTTCTCAAAGTTGCTCTTCAACTCCTTAAACCTTTAGTTCCATAGCCACCTTGCCACATCATGGCAGACATACAGGATCAATGATCTTCAAAGATTAAACATAGCAGGGAAACTAATAGCTACCGAAACTCAAGTCGGTTTGAAACAAAACCCTACAAAAGCTTTTATTTCGCCAAAGCAAGGCTTCTTCAGGGGTTAAGAATGCCACCCTTTAAACACACTACTCTGCACTTCTTCATGTTCCCCGCCATCTAAAAAAGACGGTGTGTGACGCACTACTTATTACACACCAACATCCAATCAGAACAACACCTGCCAAAGACATCATCACCCATATAAAACACTAAAATACATTCATAAAGTCAACAAACAATAAAGAAATGAAAACGTTAGAGCTCCACAGACACACAATGCAGAGCAGTCGAATCTTTCAAAAACACAAAAACACCTTATATACTCCAAAATATTCAACGTCCAAAGGCATTCACATGAACAATGTCCATTCAGTTTTATCATTCAAGCCATTTGGATACATGGTGTTTTGTGAGTAAATCCACCGTTGCTCTTTTTGTAGCAATATTCTGTTGCGATCTCCCCTTCTGATGTTATATGGAACATGTTCCAATACTGTACGACGTAAATCCTCAAAGCGATGATTAAATTCTACACAATGTTGTATCAAAGGCATATCAATGCGAGTTTTATGCAGACTGTATTTATGTTCAGGAAGCCGCGTCCTCAAAGGCCATGTAGTTTTTCCTATATATAATTTCAGACAAGAACACCACAGTCCATAAATAGCATGTGTAGTAGTACAAGTTGTGTTAATTTGCAGGCGTCAAACTTTACTTTGGTATTCCACACAGATCAAGTTAACCATAATGCTGCAAAAGGAGCAATGCTGACACGCTGAGTGCCCCGTTATCAAAGCTGATGTATCTTCTCGCCGTGACACTGCCGGGCAAAGGCGATCCCTCAAATTATGTCCACGACTGTATGCTATCCGCAATGCACATCCGGAAAGCTTAGGATGTGCCTCAATTAAAGTCCATCATCTACGCAGCATTGCTGCTATAAGAGTTGAAAGGCTGGAGTGTAGCAAAACACATGTAACTGTTAGTAAAGACAAATGTTTGCCTCTCTCTGCTCTGGGAAGAGCAGTGCCCTCACAGTGCTCTGCTAGAGAGGTAGATATTTAACGCCTGTGACAACTTGCTGTGAGTTCTAGCTGTTTATTTAATTATTTGCTGAGCGTTCTAGCTGTTTATTTAATTATTTATTGTTTGTCTTTATTGGTGTGCTACTTCACCTCCCTGTTCCCTTTAGTTTGCACTTCAGCTTTCTCAGCTGTATAACTTGCCTTGCCTCTCTCAACTAACTGGGCTTTGTGTGGTAACCAGGTTAACTGTTACTTTAAATTAAATATCTCTCCCTTCTCTGTCCCCAGAACCTGCTGTGTGTTAAACATTTTTTCCTGCTTTAGCCTATCTGAGGGACTACCCCCTCCCCCCCTGCTGAGGTATTGTGTAGCCTTCTTCCTGTCTCCTCCCATGTGTGCATAGTCTGTTCTGTTTGCCTCTCTCTGCTCTGGGAAGTGCAGTGCCCTCACAGTGCTCTGCTAGAGAGGTAGATATTTAACTCCTGTGACAACTTGCTTTGAGTTCTAGCTGTTTATTTAATTATTTGCTGAGAGTTCTAGCTGTTTATTTAATTATTTATTGTTTGTCTTTATTGGTGTGCTACCTCACCTCCCTGTTCCCTTTAGTATTGCATTTCAGCTTTCTCAGCTGTATAACTTACCTTGCCTCTCTCAACTAACTGGGCTTTGTGTGGTAGCCAGGTTAACTGTTACTTTAAATTAAATATCTCTCCCTGCTCTGTCCCCAGAACCTGCTGTGTGTTAAACATTTTTTCCTGCTCTAGCCTACCTGAGGGACTACCCCCTACCCCCCTGCTGAGGGTACAGGACAGGGTACCTTGTAACAGCCTTCCTTTTAATAGGTCTTATTTCCCCCCCCCTCCCTCCCCAACACCCACCCGCCCCTGGGGTAATTGTAGCTTTATAGGTACTTACACATCTTAGAGGAAAGGGGCTGCTCTCAGGTGCAGCTCGTTATCCAAATCAGTCATACATTGAGGACCTGAGATTAATTAAGCTTCAGGTGAACAAGGTATATTAGAGGTATTAGATATACTTTTATTAGTATAAGCATCTACACCAACCCTTAGTAAATACAGAATTTAAAGACCTAAACACAAGCTTTAAACTAAGATGCAGACAAAAGTCCAGCAGCGAGATGGGGGCTTTCCAGTCTTTTGCATTGAGTGTCACATGTATGATTTTCTCCCAGTTGGTGAGAGGTCTTACGTATGCACTAAGTGCAAGGAGCTCTTTGCTCTCAGGGAACAAGTCCGTTCTCTAGCGGCTAGAGTATCAGACCTGGAAGACATAAGAAAGACAGAGAAGTACATGGACGAGACCTACAGGGATATAGTCCTGAAGTCCCACCTCCAGTCTGGCAGCATCCCTGTTGCCATGGAGGAGAGAGGTCATGTGACAGGAGAGCATCACCCTGGTGTGGCAGGACGTGATCCTGTAACTAGGACCTGTCCCCCAGGTGATGTAAAACCCTCTCGCACCGAGGACGTTTCTCCAGGGCCATGTGCCCATGAGGGGAGGGTCAGGACAGCTGTTATAGTTGGTGATTCAATCATTAGGCATGTAGATATCTGGGTGGCTGGTGGACGTGAGGATCGCCTGGTAACATGCCTGCCTCGTGCGAAGGTATGGGACCTCACGCACCACCTAGATAGGATCACAGATAATGCTGGGGAGGAGTCTGCTGTCTTGGTACATGTCGGTACCAATGACATAGGAAAATGTGATAGGGAAGTTCTGGAGGCTAAATTTAAGCTTTTAGGTAGGAAGTTGAAATCCAGAACTTCCAGGATAGCATTCTCCAAAATGCTTCCTGTTCCACGTGCAGGACCCAAAAGGCAGGCAGAGCTCCAGAGTCTCAATGCGTGGATGAGACGATGGTGCAAGGGTGAGGGTTTTGGATTTGTTAGGAACTGGGGAACATTCTGGGGAAAGGAGGGGCTCTTCCGAAGGGATGGGCTTCACCTTAATCAGGATGGAACCAGACTTCTGGCATTAACCTTTAAAAAGAAGATAGAGAAGCTTTTAAACTAGAAAATAGGGGAAAGCCGACAGTCGCCCAAGAGCGGATGGTTCGGAAGAAGGTATCCTTGAAGGATAATACCAAAAGCAGTGAGGTTCCAAAAAAGAGTATAGTAGCCCAAATGCCCTTGAGTACGGTGCAGACAGAACGTAAGGATTCCAAATTATCCATGCCTACCAATAGCCAGATTAATATTAATAAAATACAGTCTCTAAAAGGCTTGTATGCAAATGCTAGAAGTCTAAACAATAAGATGGGAGAGTTAGAATATATAGCACTAAATGAGAGGTTAGATATGATTGCAATATCAGAGACATGGTGGAAGGAGGACAACCAGTGGGACACTGTGATACCTGGATACAAACTATATCGTAATGATAGAACTGATCAAATTGGTGGAGGAGTTGCGCTCTATGTTAGAGAGGGCATTGAGTCAGAAAGGATTAAAGTTTTGCAGGAAACAAAATTTGCTGTAGAATCTCTATGGATTGAAATTCCATGTATGAAGGGGTAGGTGATGGCAGTGGGGGTGTACTATCGACCGCCTGGCCAGAATGAACAAATGGATGATGAAATGCTCAAAGAAATCAAGGAAGCTAACAAAAGGCACAGCAGAGTAGTAATAATGGGTGATTTCAATTTCCCGGGTATCGACTGGGTCAGTGTCACGGCAGGACATGCTAGGGAGATAAAGTTTCTAGATAAAATAAATGACTGCTTCTTGGAGCAGCTGGTTCATGAACCAACCAGAGGGGAAGCCATACTGGACCTAGTCCTTAGTGGAACACCAGATCTGGTGCAAGAAATAAGGGTGTTGGGACCACTTGGCAATAGTGATCATAGCATGATCGTGTTTGATTTAATTAGTGGAGGAGGGATAGTAAAGAAATCCACAGTACTACATTTTAACTTTCAAAAGGGAGACTATGATAAAATGAGGAATATAGTTAAGAAAAAACTAAAAGGAGCGATTGCAAAGGTTAAAGACTTACAGCAAGCATGGGGGTTATTTAAAAATACTATCCTCGAAGCCCAGACCAGCTGTATTCCACGCATTAAGAAAAGTGGAAGAAAGTCCAAAAAACTGCCAGCATGGTTTAAAGGTGAGGTCAGAGAGGCTGTTGCTGCCAAAAAAGCATCTTTCAGGAAATGGAAAAAAGAGCCAAACAACGAAAACTGGAAACAGCACAAGCACTGGCAAGTTAAATGCAAAACATTGATAAGGCATGCAAAGCGAGAATTTGAGAAGGAACTTGCTACGGAAGCAAAAACACGAAATAAAGACTTTTTCAAGTACATTCGTAGGAAAAGGCCTGTGAGAGAGTCAATTGGACCATTAGATGATAGAGAGGTAAAAGGGGCAGTAAGAGGAGACAAGGCTATAGTGGAGAGACTGAATGAATTCTTTGCTTCGGTCTTTACTGAGAAAGAGCACATAAGCTGCACAGTAAAGTCTGTCTATTACAAGATCAAGACCCTTCGCCACCTAAGACCTATGCTAGATCCTAACAGCTTCCGCACAATATTCCAGGCTCTTGTCTTACCTCATTTTGACTACGCAAACGTTATACTGCAAGGCCTCCCCAAAAACACTCTTAACCCTCTGCAATTAGCGATGAATGCTGCTGCCCGTTTATTGTGTGGGACCTCAAGATGAGAGCACATATCCCCCGTCCTAAGAGATCTACACTGGCTCCCGATAAGCTGTAGGATCTCCTTCAAGGCCCTGCTAATCACTTTTAAGGCCATAAACAACATTGCGCCCCCCTCAATCTCCATGCTCATTTCCCAACCTCCCAACAACAGATCCAAGAGGTTGCACTCCTCCAATACACTTATTACGCCAAAAGTATCCACAAAGTAGGCACAATCAACCAACAATCAGGCATTTGTGTCCTACACACCCAGATCATGGAACAACCTCCCACGTGACATCCGAGCAATCAAGGACATCACTCAATTTTTAAAGGCCCTCAAGCACCATTTGTTCATTACGTACTTTTCACAACACAACAATCCCCCTCACGCCTCACACCCTCACACATACCATCCCTCAATCTGATAGCTTAACAGTATACACAAGTTTGATAAGAGGAAGTGGCCCGTAAATGGAACACGGTCCACACTGGTTCTCACTCCTGGCCCCACCCTTTTAACATTATCCCCTGTTCTACCCTTGTAACATTATTGACACAGCAGTATGTAAATTGTACATAGTTTTCCCTGTTTTTCTCCAAGTTGTTTTCCCTGTTCGATGTAAACTTGGGAGTGCCCTGCGGTCCTCGAGTCGTTCTGTTAACTGTAAACCGCACTGATGATAAAGAGCGCGGTATAAAAGAAATGTTAAATAAAGTAAATAAATAAATAAGATGTAGGGATGTTACCCAAGACTGAAGTGGTATTTAAAGGTGATACTGCAGAGGAATTGAGAGAAATATCGCTACACCGGGAAGATGTATTACAACTATTTGATAAACTGAATAGTAGCAAATCACCTGGATCGGATGGTATACATCCAAGAGTGTTGAAAGAACTGAAATATGAGATTGTAGACCTGCTATTGGTAATCTGTGAATTTTCATTAAAATCATCTGTAATACCTGAAGATTGGAGGGTCGCCAATGTAACGCCAGTTTTTAAAAAGGGTTCCAGGGGTGACCCGGGAAATTACAGACCGGTGAGCCTGACGTCAGTACCGGGGAAAATGGTAGAAACCATCATAAAGAACAAAATTACAGAGCATGTAGATAGTCATGGCCTAATGGGAGATAGCCAACATGGCTTTAGACAAGGAAGAGCTCCCAGTCAGAGAGCTAACAACTTAATATAATAAAACAAACCCTTAAATCCTTACTGTTGGTTGATCTGGAGAGCTTCTGTACGAAAGCCTGAACAGGACAGGGCACTGGAGCCTTTTATGCAGGCCCTCAGCTGCTCTCAGGAAATCAGGCCCACTAACACCTGATTAGGTGTTAGCAGTTCCCAAAGCTGAGGAGGTTACTGGAGTTCAACCACCTATTGTGCTCAAGGAAAGTCCTACTAAAGCACCAAAAAAAGTAACCTTGCTTTAAAAATGTACAAAAAACCCTTTTAAGAGCTCCCAGTCAGAGAGCTAACAACTTAATATAATAAAACAAACCCTTAAATCCTTACTGTTGGTTGATCTGGAGAGCTTCTGTAGGAAAGCCTGAACAGGGCAGGGCACTGGAGCCTTTTATGCAGGCCCTCAGCTGCTCTCAGGAAATCAGGCCCACTAACTCCTGATTAGGTGTTAGCAGTTGGCATTCTTACTTGGCCCTTAGACCTCCTTTAATGCTTGGGCATTGTCAATGACCACTCTGTGTGTGCATGTGCCATTAGCATGCAAATGCAGCACCAGAGGCAGGACAGTCGGTGTTGCTGCAGCTTCTCATTGTCTGAGGGTGAATGTGAAGACTTAGCAGAAGCATGTTCTGTCAATGGAATGGAAAGCTATGGAGATCCAAAGCTTCCTCTTATCCTTGAATGTTGTTAATGTCCTCTCAGTGCATGGACGCTGCTAGTATGTGCTGTCATCCAGACAGTGTTTGATGCAGTTTCTCAGTGTTACTGGAGAGTGTCCGGACTCATGCTGAAAAGATGGGGAGGGTTGCATCTGAAGATACAGAAATGTAAGATAATATTAGCACACCTGAACATATCATTCTTGATCCATAGGTTGGTCTTGAACCCATGACCTTTCTTGAGTACACACAGTGGCCATGTGTTGGGAGCGTACATCAATCCATGTGTATATATATGGTCATTGTCAGGTTGCATGAAGGCCTGAGCTGGGGAATGCATATGTCTGTGTAGCCCTCTTAGGGTCTGTGCCATACTTGTCTGATAAGGTCTATTAGACAGGAAAGGGGCATCTTGTTAGGTCTATATGTAGAACTGCATTGATATGCTATTGATTTAACTGACATTCATGTTTTATATATGGAATCTGTCCTATCAGAGGGGCAGAGCATGATACATGAATACACACATGGTGACCTAGTGTAGCAGCAAAGCGCAGACAAACCAATGATACCAGGAGTCTGTTCAGAAGGTCCAAATCATTTATTTGTGCACAAGTCTCGAACCAGTCAATTTCAAAATGGCTGAGCAAAGTTTTCAAGCATTACAACAACTTTTATAGACTTCTGTTCCATTCTAGGTATAGAAAAACACTTCATTGGTCCCGGTAACCTCCCGTACCTCTTCTATTGGTCCCGGTACTGATAAGTTTATCCAATTATGTCCCTCCAGTGGGCATGACACCTGCATACCCCCCTTCTAGTCCCAATTACAATGGTCAGTTCATCAACTTGTTACTTTCACACTCTCAAGGCCATAGAACCAATTTGTACGTGCAGAGGAGCTGGGCTCTGCAACTCATCTGTCAGCACTCCCAATTATTTCTTTGCAGATGTACTTTTTCTTATCAGTAACTTTTAAACATGTATTTTCTGTATTTTTCCATCTTTCAATACTGCAGTTCTGCTTACCTAAGCTAATTCAATACTTCTACTGAGTTCTATCTTACAATAGCAGCATATTGGGGGATGTGCAATCCTATATGCCTCTCCACAGGCCTCATTTACAGGTCAAGCTAGCCATGCTGGCCTGCTTATGTTCGGACACTGTGGGTCACAGGCCTGCACCTGCCACATTCCCCCCTTTGATTAATCTCACCCTATTACTTAATAAGGTGTGAGAATTAAATCACTTTCTGAAGAATCACATCCTGATTAAAGGATTTCTACCAGGACTAGCTGTATATAAAGCCATGATTTTTGTTGCGGTCTTCCGCTCTACTGTACTATCAATAGTGTTATGAATGGAACGCATACAACATGGGATTAAACATGGTAATAAGAAAATAACTGCAACAAGGATTAGTACCAATACGATGAAAGTCTTAAATCCTCCCACCCATGAAAAGAGGTTAGCAAACCAATTAGGAAATTTCAATGAGTGCCAAGTCTGCACTGGCACATAAGCATGTCTTTGCATATCTTTAGCAATTTCTTCAACTACTTGACCTTTATCATCTATTTTCAAACAGCAATTGGTTAAGTTCAGTTTACCACATACTCCTCCTTCAGCTGCTAACAAATAATCAAGTGCTAAGCGGTTCTGATATATCGCAGTGCGCATCTGTGTACTTTGTCTAGCTAAAAGTGTAAGTGCATGACTAGTCTCATTAGTGATTATCTCAACTACTGCTTGTAAGCGAATAATACGATTAATCATATAGACTGGGGTCCGATAACCCCACATACCATCATCATTCCAGGTGGCGGGTCCATAATATTCAATAATTCTTTCTGGTGGCCAATCATCACCTTGCCATTTCTCCCACTTGCCTATCTGTAAGGCCTCTCTCTTTTGTCTTAGTGCTCTTTTGTGTCGGTGGGTAGTGTATACTGGGTATCCTAATTGTTCTCCATGTTCAGTGTTTAAAAGAAAGAAAGAAGGTCTGATGGTTCCTAAGACACATGCTCCTCCCCAGTGTGGTGGGAGTTGTGCATATGCTCGGTTTCCACAGATCCAATATAGGCCAGGTGGGGCTTGCCAGGCTTGGACTTTGGCAAGGTTAGTCCATAAACCAGCAAGTTCAGGAAATCTGGCTAATGGGTTAGGAGGTTCAGGATGTTTGAGTCCTGACCACCATGCTATCTTTTTGGTCGTGGCATTATAGTACTTTTGGCTAAGACAGACCAGCTGTCCTACCTTCTGGGTGAACTGGGGTCCAGTTCTGGCATAGCAAAGACGTCCAACGATTGAGTGCGCTAACACCCATTCACTGGTTGTCTTATGTAATTCAGTCTGATTATAAATCATAGAATAATTCAACTCTTGGGCTTCCCATGGCCACTGATCTCCCATTTGGGTTCCGCCACAGAAATAACAATCTGTGATCTTAAGACTAGATACTACTGCTCCGGCTAATTCTAGAAATAAATTCTGTGAGGGGTGAGGGATCTCAAACTTATTTACATGCATGGCTTCATAAAAAGTATTATGAATATGATATTTAGATGACTTGTGGGCTTGGGTATTCAATCTGATATACACAATGGTCCCTGGATCTATTGCTCCTCCAGCAATACGTAAACCAAACTTATATCCTTGTTTCCATGCATGGGGATTGTGTATACGTAAGTGTAAGGGGTTGCAAGCATCTTTCTGACATTTATCATTTGTGGTTGGCTTGGTTAAAGTAGCCATTCGTTTATCTATTTTCTCATCAGTTATACCAGTGTTCCAGGTAGCATAAAAAACACATCCCCAATACGGGCAATAGTAGTCTGCTGCTGGGGCAGTACTATAGCCTGGTTCCTTTTTACCTGTACACTTTCTCCATCCCGTGGCACCTTCTGGACACATATACTTATGGTCATTTCGATACGCTTTCTCCCATGTACCACAGGTGGAATAACTATCTCTATTAATAGCATTACATGCATCAAAATTCAAAACAGCAGGTTTAGTAATGTCCTTAAGTGGTGGCGTAGCAGCTAATATAGGTCCATCTGCATCCTTCCATCTTATTTCCAACGTGTAATAGGATGGATTCTGATGCGGATTATAGCATGCTTTAATTTTTCCATGAGTGCAAACATTCAGTTCAGTGGTGTTATAGATGCACCGGGTTACTGTCCCCTTGCAGGTATAGTAAGAATGATAAAGCAAAGTCTGAGTTACTTTCAGTCCAGTTCTAGTAGAAGTAATGCAGGCAGTGCATGGAGGTAAAGCATGAGTCTGTTCAAAACCTCCAAAGAAGGCAACCAAAGCAAAGCAAAAGTAAAGATGCATGTCGATGTTGATTGGAGTTCTTCTGAATCCTCAGCTTGCTGATCTTGATCACGACGGTCTTTTATTCTTCGTCCCGTCTGCTAATGAAGCAATTTAACGGGTGCTGAGTGTTGATTGAAGACCCTCAAGTTGTCCATCACACCTCAACCAACTTGGTAATTTAGTTGGTTTCTGAAGTATGGTTCAATATAGTATCAAAGTAGTGCGCAAAATCGCACGCAGATTGGGTTCGTTGAAACAAAGCTGTTGCTGTATGGAAAACAGCAATCCTCTTCAAAAGACTTGGCTACTGCAAAGCACTTGTGATGAAGTGTCTAAGCTGCTGGTTGCCGTCTCAGAGTAACTCGCAAGGGTGCATCAAGATGCTGTTCTGCTGTCCACTGCTCAGGTTCAGGATCAGCGGCGGGCTTGACTCTGCTGTGGTGGATCCAGGCGTCGATCTCGGCTACCTTTACTGCAGTTGGGGTAGACAGGATGACGGTGTACGGTCCCTTCCAATGGGGTTCCAACGGTGTCCTCTTCCAATCTTTGATCCACACCGAGGTACCAGGCTGGTAGGGATGCAAGGGTTCCGTCAAGTTGATAGGCAACTGGTCTTGGATCCACGTATGGAGAGTCTGCAGAACAAAACTAAGAGCTAGGAGTTCTTGTCTGGTTATTTCTGAACCAATTTGGGCTAGACTTCCTTTGATTCCCTGCACTATTGGTGGGGGTTTACCATACAAAACTTCAAAAGGGGAAAATCCTGTTGACTTTACAGGAGCTGAGCGTATTCTGAGTAAAGCTATGGGGAGCACTTGGGGCCACTTCAATTGTGTCTCCTGACAAAGCTTGGACATTTGGGCTTTCAAGGTACGATTCATTCGCTCAACTTTCCCTGAACTCTGGGGTCTGTATGCAGTGTGGAGTTTCCATTGTATCTGCAAGGCTTTTGCTAACTGCTGAGTAACTTGGGAGACAAATGAGGGTCCATTGTCTGACCCTATTATTGCTGGAATTCCAAATCTAGGGACAATTTCTCTCATTAAGACCTTAGTAACTTCTCGGGCTTTCTCAGTTCTGGTTGGGAATGCTTCTACCCACCCAGAGAAAGTACAAACTAATACTAATAGGTAATGGTACCCATTGGCTTTTGGCATTTCGGTGAAATCAACTTGGAGGTTGTGCATAGGGGTCACACCTCTTGACTGAACTCGGGGTGCTGTAATAAGGCCTTGCTTGGCATTATTCTTGGCACAAGTTTGACATTGTCGTGCTACTGAAGCTGATATGGTTGTCAACAGAGGGATGTAGAAATGTGGTCTGAGTGCTTTTTCCATGGCACTTTTTCCATAGTGGGTAGCTTCGTGGAAAGCTTTGACAAAGGCTGGTCCTAACAATTCAGGAATTACTATTCTTCCCGGAGGTTGACTGCCCTCTTCTGGTGGCAGCTCAATCCATCCGTCTTTCAGTACTCCATTTTCTCTGTTACAGTAGTAATCCATTTCTTTGGTGGTATATCGTGGTGTCCATAAATTCAAGGGTACTGGAAACAATGCTGCTTGCATTGGTATAGCTTGTGGGGCAATCTGTCCTGTCATAGCTGCTTGTCGTGCTGAGGCATCTGCAAATCTATTTCCTCGGGCAACTTCTCCTTTTCCTGCTTGATGGCCTCGACAATGCATGACAGCTACACGTGTTGGGGCCCAAACTGCATCAAGTAACATCAATATCTCGGGACCATATTTGATTGATTTTCCTCCGGATGTGATGAGTCCTCTTTCTTTATAGAGAGCTCCATGGGCATGCAAGGTAGTGAAGGCATATTTGGAATCTGTATATACATTCAGTATAAGTTTTTCTCCTAACAACAATGCTCTGGTGAGTGCTATCAATTCAGCTTTCTGGGCTGATGTGCCTGAAGCTAGAGCTGATGATTCAACTACTTCGTGTTGGGTGACGACTGCATATCCGGCACAGCGTCTTCCATTGAGGATGAGACTGCTCCCATCAACATAATAGATTTGGTCAGGATTATCTATGGGCACATCTGTCAAGTCGGGTCGACTGGAGAACACAGTTTCCATGACTTCGATACAGTCATGTTCTGGGAGTTCTTCACTGATGGGTATCAAGGTGGCTGGATTCAAGGCATGGCTCACTTCAAGTTGTATCTGTGGGTTTTCACATAACATGCTCTGGTACTTCAACATTCGGGAATTGGTGAGCCAATAATTTGCTTTCTGTTCCATAAGGGCAAGGACTGTATGTGGCACAGTGACTCTTATGTTCTGTCCTAGTGTGAGCTTGTCTGCTTCGCTCACTAGTAGCGCTGTAGCTGCAACTGCTCTCAAGCAAGGTGGCCATCCTTTGGCCACAGGGTCCAATTGTTTCGATAGGTATGCTACAGGTCGCTCCCAATTTCCCAATTTCTGAGTCAACATGCCCAAGGCATTTCCCTGTGCCTCATGTACAAACAAGTGGAAAGGCTTGTGGACATCTGGTAGTCCAAGTGCTGGTGATGACATTAATTCTTCTTTTAACGTCTTGAAGGCTGTATCCTGCTCAAGTCCCCACTCCAGTGGCGACTTTTCTTCTCCTTATGTGACTTCATACAGTGGTTTGGCAATTTGGGCAAAGTTGGGTATCCAAATTCGGCAATATCCTGCCGCTCCCAGAAAGGCTCTGACTTGCTTTCTGGTTGTTGGAATTGGAATTCTGCATACTGCTTCTTTTCTTTCTCTGCCTAATCTTCGGCTTCCTTGGGTAATACGAAAACCCAAGTATTTCACTTCTTTTTGGCATAGCTGTGCTTTGGCTCTAGAAACTTTGTATCCAGCTTCATCTAGTAACTGCAAGAGGTCTTTGGTGGCTAATATACATTCACTTTCCGAAATGGCAGCTATCAAAAGATCATCCACGTATTGGAGAAGCACTCTCTTCCCCGGGGCTACTGGATAGCTTGAAAGGTCTTGATTCAGTGCGGCACTAAAGATGGTAGGCGAATTCTTGAATCCTTGGGGTAATCTTGTCCAGGTGAGTTGGCCCCCTCTTCCAGAGATGGGGTCCTGCCATTCGAATGCAAACAGTATTTGGCTTACAGGGGCTAATCTTATGCAAAAGAATGCATCTTTTAAATCCAGTACAGTGAAGTGGGTAGCTTCAGCAGGGATCAGTCCTAGAAGAGTGTAAGGATTGGGCACAACTGGATGTATAGTTTCAACTGCATCATTTACTCTTCTTAAATCTTGCACTGGGCGATAATCATCTGTCCCAGGTTTCTTTACTGGCAAAAGTGGAGTGTTCCATGGGGATTGACATACTTTCAGTAGGCCATACTCGAGCAATCTCTGTAGGTGGCGATGAATGCCTTCAATTGCGGCTCTTGGGAGTGGGTACTGTTTGACGTGCACTGGTGTAGCACTAGGCTTGAGGGTTTAAAATTACTGGAGCTATATGCTTGGCTAGGCCTGGGGGACTGCCTTCTGCCCATACTCCAGGTGGTGCATCAATACTTTTCAAAGTTTGTTCAAAATAGGTATCTTGAATCGAATCATCAATGTAGTATCTCCACTCTTCTTCTCGGGGAACTGTCAGCAGCATCACTCCTGCTGGTTTGGTTTGGGGATTTACTGTCATTTGCATTTCTCCTTGTTCAGAGAAAGATATCTGTGCTTGAAGCTTGGCTAACATATCTCGTCCCAGTAGTGGCACTGGACATTCGGGCATGTAAAGGAATTGATGAGTTACTTGCTGTCCTCCCAGACTGCATATTCGGTTTTGAAGAAAAGACTTTGTGGCTTTGGCACCAGTTGCTCCTATGATGGTGACTGCTTTTGTAGTGAATGGGGCTATCTTTTTGTCTATTACTGAATGTTGTGCTCCAGTATCAACCATAAAGTCCATAATTTGGTCTCCTATTTGTATTCCGACCATAGGCTCCTGGAGACCTAAAAGAAACTTGGAGCCCGGTCTGTCCTAATCCACGTCATTCTCATCATGGGCTGGTGTGGCCAATGCTTGAATGGCTCCTCCTCTCTCTCGCTGGAATTGTTCTCGATTGGCTCCTCCTCGGCTTCGGGGATAGCTTCGTCTTTCTTCTCGCCACTGATGGCTGCTGTCGTCATCATGCTGGGCGTCTTCGAGTTGCGGGCACGTATCTCTCCAATGTCCTTCCTCTCTGCAATAGGCGCATTGGTTCACGCCTAGTCTCTGGGTCCGGCCTCCGCCTTGACCCCGCCCTCTTCCTCTGCTCCTTCGACTAGGGACACCTCCCCTTTTCTGTTCCACTATGGCCGCAGCCAAAAAATCAGCTTTCTTCTTCATCTTTCTATCACATTCTCTCTGTCTTTCAGTATCACGATTCACATACACTTTATGAGCGACTTCCAATAACTGTGTTGCATTCATGCCCGCAAACCCTTCTAACTTCTGTAATTTGCGTCTAATGTCTGGTTGAGACTGGTTTACAAAAGCAGAATTCACCATACATAAACTTCCTGGTGCCTCGGGATCATAGGGAGTATACATTCTGTATGCTTCAGTTAATCTCTCATAAAAATCTGCTGGGCTCTCATCTATTCCTTGAATTACTCCTGCAACTTTGGAGAGGTTCATAGCTTTCTGGCCCCCCCTTCTCAGGCCTTGTAAGAAGCCTTGGCGAAAACGGGCTAGGGCTGTGGATCCTTCATCTGTATTTGGATCCCATTGGGGGTCTTCATTCGGGAATTCTCTCTGAGCTGCTTCCCGACGGTCTATTATATTCTGCCCCTGTGCCGGAGCTACAGGGTTCTCTGCCATCCATTCAATAGCTGCTTTTCTAATTCTTGCTCGCTCTTCTGTCGTGAATAGGGTGGTCAGGAGCTGACGGCAATCTGGCCAAGTGGGTTGGTGAGTTTCCATAATACTAGTTACTAATTCTGTCAGCTCCTGGGGCTTACTAGTATAGGAGGCGTAATGCGACCTCCAATTTAATAAATCAGTTGTAGAGAAAGGGATATACACATAAGTTAGGGGTCCCGCTACCACTTCATCATTATCATTCTTTACGGGCACTCCCGGGACTTGCCGTAAGGGAAACAGTTTGGCTGCCATAGGTGTCTTTTGGGATCTAAGGGCTATTGTCGTTGCCTTTGCAGGAGTCACTTTCTTTTTCTCAACAGGTTTTGCTTTGGGTTTCTCTCTCACTGGCGTGCTAGTGCTAGTGCTAGCTTTCTCAATTATTTGTATGCTGTCCTCCTCATCTGGGGGATTCTCTCTTTCTCCTTCTTCTATCTCCACTTCTGACTCGCTTTTTATGTCCTCCTCTTCTTTTTCCACTAGTTCTTCCTCTTTCTCTCCTCCGGGAGGGGGATCAGGGGTTGGGTCCCGCCTCGGCTCTGGCCGTCTCTGGGGTTCTGGGGCAGGACGCCGGGCTACTCTTACTGGACCTGGGGTTCGGGGCTGCCTGAGAGTTATTTCTGGGGAATCAGGATCTGCCAGGATGGGCTTCTTTCTGGCTTTCTTATCCTGCTCTTTCATTCTAGACTGTTCCGTTTTCTGTCTAGAATCTGTTTTAGCTAACATTATTCTGCACTGTTCCTCATAACAGCGCTGCGCCCAGAAGGGCGGATCTTCACAAATACTTAACCAGGAATCTATATAGGGGTACTGATCGGGGTGCGCTATCCGCACTCTACGGTGTATTGACTGAATAATCTCTACATTGAACGTTCCCTCTCGGGGCCAGATGGGGTCTAGATCGGGCCACTCCCTAGTACACAAAATCTGCAAACGGGCTGCTGTCATTTTAATACCATAATCTCCTGAATATCCCTCTTTAAAATGTGCGATCATACATTCTAATGGAGTGTTTCTAGTAGACCCCGCCCCTCCCATTTTGATGTGTGCGCGCAACAACAGACAGAAGGGAAAAGGAGGGCGGACCGTGGGTAAGGGGTCCGCACGGTCCTGGAAACGTATAAGGAGTACAAATAACAAGACAGGACGACAATCGCTTCCCCCTTTTCGTGACCTGAACGCGGTCGCCCGGTCAGGAAATGCGCTACTCAGGGGTCCGCCTTCACTTGGTCCGTGCTGCCAGACCTCTCATTCACACTTCGTTCACACAATCATGCTAGCAACGTATCCCAGAATGCTTTCGTTTCTATCTATTCTGACTAGTCTTTTCCAATTTCCCAATTACAAAAAGGATGGGGGTTTCACCCGGCGAATTCCCATGCGGGGTTACTCGGCCCTTCCTTGAGAGTTGATCATGCTCTCTTACCAATTCCCAATATCTCGAGATTACAAATTCCAAAGTTCCAAGTTCCAATGGCAGTACTGCGCTTTCTATTTCTGTCTAGACCCAAAATCAAAACTATACTCACCGGATCCGGTCCTCAAACTTCCCAAGCAGGCGCATGAGTTGGACCTCGGACTCCCCTCACTCGGGTTCGAGGCGTTGACTCCAGCCGGGCTCGTCACCCACCGAGGTCTGACCAGCTCCCTCCGATACAAGGGACCGGTGGCGCCAGGGAGCAGCCCTCGTCGGAAGGGCGCGATCCCGGCAGGACCAAGCCTATAGAGGCGGAAAGTCGTGGTATATTGCCCTATATACACTTTGATTCCACAACTTCCCGGCCAACGCACCAAGGAATATGTAGCAGCAAAGCGCAGACAAACCAATGATACCAGGAGTCTGTTCAGAAGGTCCAAATCATTTATTTGTGCACAAGTCTCGAACCAGTCAATTTCAAAATGGCTGAGCAAAGTTTTCAAGCATTACAACAACTTTTATAGACTTCTGTTCCATTCTAGGTATAGAAAAACACTTCATTGGTCCCGGTAACCTCCCGTACCTCCCGTACCTCTTCTATTGGTCCCGGTACTGATAAGTATATCCAATTATGTCCCTCCAGTGGGCATGACACCTGCATACCCCCCTTCTAGTCCCAATTACAATGGTCAGTTCATCAACTTGTTACTTTCACACTCTCAAGGCCATAGAACCAATTTGTACGTGCAGAGGAGCTGGGCTCTGCAACTCATCTGTCAGCACTCCCAATTATTTCTTTGCAGATGTACTTTTTCTTATCAGTAACTTTTAAACATGTATTTTCTGTATTTTTCCATCTTTCAATACTGCAGTTCTGCTTACCTAAGCTAATTCAATACTTCTACTGAGTTCTATCTTACAATAGCAGCATATTGGGGGATGTGCAATCCTATATGCCTCTCCACAGGCCTCATTTACAGGTCAAGCTAGCCATGCTGGCCTGCTTATGTTCGGACACTGTGGGTCACAGGCCTGCACCTGCCACACTAGCAGTGTGACCAATGTAATCATTTCCTGGTGTGTGCTTGTGGGCTAGTCCTGGAATAAGCTCACAGTTGGCAGACCACACTGAGTAGTTTAAGCTTCTATGTGGCTCAGATGGCTGAGGTACATAACTGATTGTTTACTCATGAAAGGGTCACTGGTTCAGTTCTTGGGCATCATTTGGCAACTAAGGAAGCAGAATGGGTGTTTTTTCTCTGACATCGGGTGTTATCATATTGCCTAATCTTCCTGTCTCACTTGCATATTTCCCCCCTACATGCACATATCTAGTAAATATGTGCATGTGGGGGGGGGGTATCCTGATCCATCCCTTCCCTGTCAAAGTGCTGTGATACTACTGATTACAGCTGGATGCATGGGTCATGGGATGATACAGCCAACCTGACCACCACTTTGGGACTGATAATGTAGCCAAAGCACACTACATGCACATTCAGGGCATGAAGGCGATAGAGGCTGGCAGACACCACTTCCCAGTCTTTGGAGTTATAAGTGCCACATGTGTGATGTGTATGGGCGTCATCAATTATGCTTGCCTGTGCATTCTCTCATATTGCAAGTTAAAGGTCACACACTGTTGTCTCTCATTAGGACATGCACGGACAGTCAAAATGCAGCTGATCATTGCTCACAGTACCCGGGGCCAGCCCATCCACTAGGCAAAATAGGCAGACACCTAGGTCTACAGACCTTGGTGGGTGGCATGCTGGCTGATCCCTCCCTCCCTGCAAGCATGGCACAGCTGCTGCTTCAGTGCTGCAAGTGGCCTTAAGCAGTGGCACACATGCAATATGCATCAGAGGAAGGCAGGAGCAGCATGCCATGAGCACACATGCTGCTGCCTTAAGCCTTGCTGCCACATGGAAGTGAGGAATCACCATGCCACCCTCCTTCCCCAGGTGAGACAATAGATGCCAGGAAGGGGGATGGCATGGGGAAACCTCCCTTCCATTCTGCGGCAAGCCTCAATTCAGCAGTGGGTAGGGATGGCACAGGGAGGGGGATCTGCTTAGGGTGGTTGAAACCTTTGGCCCTGCCTTGACTACCTGATGGGTGTAGCTGGCAAACTGGGTGTGGCCCATTCCACCTACTACAGCCAATGATGTTTGGAGGAAGCAAGAGGCAAACTTACTTAGAGCTCTCGGGCACTTGCCAAGCTCTGATATTTATTTATTTATTTACATTCTCTTATGACATGTGATGTGGTAGTCAGAGGGTCCAGCCAAGGCCTCAGATGCTCATACAGCTTGCTTGTAGCCCCCAACATAAGCCAATGGAGAGTAAGCACCTAACCCTTGGGATGACCATGGACAGTGGCTGTATCTGATATGATACACTGCCTTCTACCTTGGACTTGCCTTTGACAAGAATGCAAGCACAACCACTCGGCAGACAGCTGATCCTGCACATGGTAAACCACCAGCTGCTGGGGGGGGGGGGGGGGCTGCTGCATCTGCAACCCGGCTACCCCTGCAGAGACAATTCACTGTATTACTCCCATGCAACAGACTTGTGGCATTGACATTGCTATATACATTACCATAGGGGCCATTTTACTACAGGGCTTTTGCTGAGAACATGTGTTCTGGCGCATGCTGATTGTGCATTGGGACATACGTTGGCAGCTAGCATTTGCCGTTGACAGTACAGGATATTTCCACATACATTGTACATCTAATGTTTAGATTGCAAGTGGGCAGGATGAGGCATAGTGTGGGTACAATGGGATCTGCACAGTTGGCACATAGTTCTCACAACACAGAAACTGCCTTAGCACAGGATCACCTACCTGCAGTTCAGTAGGTGGCAGTGGCAGGACTCTTTTGTGATAACGGTGGCATGTATGTGTGCCGCCCCTGTCACAGCAGAGTTGCATCAGTCATCAAGGATGTGATCCATAGGCATCTGCCTAGTCTGCCTAGTAGACTGACTAGCCCCGCTGAATTTGCTTACACAAAGGGGCACCATGCTGTGACTGCCAATGGGCCACAACTATCACTCAGTTCAGGGCTAGAGTCTGTAAGGTGCACACTACATATATCTCAGTGTGCTCCCTGTGTAGTGTTTAACCCACAAAAATGGCTTTCTCCCTACAAAGGAGCCCTTAATGTCTGCTGAGAGCTGGCACCAAGGTCCCCAGTGGCTGCATCTCTAATCCCCGCTAATAGCACTCATCATTAAGGGAATGCCCACTGTCTTCATCCACAATCTCCCTAGTTAATGCCCCTTCTCCACCCTTTTGTACCTTAATGCATGGTAATAGGCTACCGACCATTAAGCTGGTGATATCGGCATTTTCTGCCACATTAACCACTAGTGGTTGCTGATGACACCCGCTAATGGCACCTTTGCACCCTTACCGCCACTTAATAGACATACCCCTATGTGTGTTCTGTCTGTGATACCATGCTCATTTGATAAAATATGCATCCACATTACCACTCTGCCTGTGCGGTGAACTCCACCCCAGCCACAACGACACTCACGTTGAATATCTGTTCACTTACATGCATAGTTTCATAAAAACCCATTAATGCTTACAAAACAGGCTTTTGCATGCAAGAAAAGTTTGTAAAATTACCCCCTTATGTCTAGTGTTTGTTGGTTGTCTGTTTTTATTTTGTTTTAATTGTTGCTGGGGGTTTTTAGAACTCATTCAGAACTATAGCTGATTGTGCAGTAAATGTTTTAAATAAGTTTTATATTTGCCCAACCCTCCAATGAATGTTTCTTACTGAAATAGCTGATCTAGCAGGATATGTTGGCATGTGCATGTGTATTTCCTGGTGTCCCTATAGTTATTTTACAAAAGGCGCCACATTCAGTGAATGTTTTGTAAAATACTTGGAGAGTTATGCATGTCCCAATCTGGATGTTAAAATTCCCACCTGGACACAAATAGAATGCTAGCTATCATAAGAAAAGCAACGGAGAACAAAACCAAGGATATTATAATTCCTCTGTATCGTTCCATGGTGCAACCGCACCCTGAATATTATGTGCAATTCTGGTCGCCATATCTTAAAAAGGATATAGCACAATTAGAAACGTTACAGATAAGAGCTACCAAAATGATAAAAAGAATATCTAAGAAGAGAAACTTAAAAAGTTAGGGCTCTTCATCTTCGAAAACAGATGGCTGAGGAGAGAAATGATAGAGGTCTATAAATTAATGAATGGCGTGGAATAGGTAAATGTAGATCGGTTGTTTATTCCTTCATAAAGTAGAAAGATTAGGGGTCACTCAATGAAGCTACAATGTAGCTGATTTAGGACTAATAAGAGAAAACATTTTTTCACTCAACGCGTAATGAAACTCTGGAATTCATTACCGAAGGGATGTAGTAAAAGCTGTTAGTGTAACTGGGTTAACAAAGTGTTTGGATAAGCTCCTGGAGGAAAAGTTCATAAATCATTATTAAAGAGGACCAGGGAAATCCACTGCTTACCCTGGGATAAGCATTGTGGAATCTGTGTACCTTTCTTGGAACCTGACAGGTACCTGTGACCTAGAGTTGTCACTGTTGGGCTTGAGGGATCTTGATTTGATCCTGTATGGAATTTCTTATGTTCTTATGCAGAATGGTACTCTAGGTACTTGCACAGGGCTCCATTGTAGTTCAGTATTATCTCTATTAAAAACTTATCAAGATCATTCTGCATGTGACCTTTTATAACCATGTAATTAGAATCATTTTTCAGAATTATGAAAGTATGAGTGAATTTTAATAATAGTCCCAATGAGAGGTGAGGGACTAGTAATGCACATTAAATGTAATACATTTAGGCTTTTAACCATTAATTAAAGTGGACTTTTATATGCTACAATGTGCCTTCTTTTAAAGCTGTGAATAAGCTAAAACAGAGTAAGTCATATTTTGGAAATCATTTCTATATTCACTGTTTCACAATTTCACGATAATCTTTTTAAGAGCAAGGTCTTAAATGGATTTTTTCTGCAGTCATGCCAACTTCATGGCAATCGTTCCTATAATTTCCATCACCAAAACAAATAGTATTCCAAACCTTATTTTCAAACCAAATATAAAAGCAGATTTTATTTCATTTATGTCGGAAAATCCATGTATAAGTATAAACGTCGAGTCTGGCAGCAGTATTTTAGAAAAGCAGATCTAAATGTATAGGGATGATGTAAAATTGACATAGCTCCACCCCCGTATGGAACCATGCCAACATGTTTCTGGCGCTTGTGTTTTGCAGTGGCTATTAGTGGGTTTCTACCAGGGTTCAATTCCCATTAGTGCTCCTTGTGGCCTCGAGCAAGTCAATTAATTCTCCATTGCCTCAGAAGAAAAGGCGAAGCAATATACTTCCAGACACACTGCCAAGAAGAATCTGCTGGGTCCACCAAGAGTCAGCATTGACTCAAAGACACGCATTGCCTTTTTAGATAGTACCAACATGACTGCCTGGAGGGAGAGTAACTTTTCAGAAGCTGAGAATGACCTCCTAGTGCTCTCTAACAATGGTACCCTGTACTGCCCAGGTATACAGAAGTTCACTCATGCTGTGGCACATAAGATCTGGAAGTCAATAATGATGACTCTGGCAAGGTAACCAGAATTCCTTTGCCTATGCATCTTCTCCAAAACCTCCACATAGCAGAGCAATAGCGCCTATGGGAGTAGCTACCTATGCATTTAACAACCAGAAATACTTTGCTATCATGCAAGGGATCTCATACATATACACTAAAATATAGTGCCATGCAGCCTCAGGGTCTTTAAAAGATATTCTGGTAGCTATGCTGTACAGGCAAAACATATGGTCATAAAGATATCATAACGTAAGTTTTTTCAGAGATAAAATCGGTGACCTTGCAGGCCAGAGATGAGAGACTTGCAGCTGAGCCATGGAGGCTACTTAGTTGCAACCTAAGATCTAGGAAAGATGAACTAGAGAAAACAGAAGGATAAGTACGTCATCCCCCCCCCCTGCCAAACTAAAAAAAACAAACATTGGACTAGATATAGATGTATCTTATTAGACTCAATATCAGGAGGCCTAGCCAGATATACGTTTGCTGGTTCAACAGTTTTTGGTTTGCCTGAGCTGTACCTACTACTACCTAGCTCCACTTCCATGTTCAGGAGAGTGTTTTGTTGGTGCTTCTGCTTCTTCTCCATGCTGCTCCATGCCTGGTTCTTGCTTCACACCTGCACTGCTCCATCATGGCATGGGCCTAGCCTCTCCACTATGCTCCTCACAGGATCGACCCTAGCATCTTGAACCAGTCCACACTCAAGGGCTAGGTCAGAATGGAATCAACAACAGACACTCTGAGGAATCTTGTCAAGGCCTTGAAAACATGCAGGGGCAACTCCATGAACATCGACACAGGATGGGTGCTCTCCAGCCTTCTGTATCAGAGCAAGGACAATGGGCTACATTGCTCCTGGAACTGTGTATGCTAGGCTTATGCATTTTGGGCTCATTTGAGCCTTTGTATGTACAGTATACCTAAAAATTAAGTGTGCACTAAAATTGTATGATCATATTTTGATTGTGCACATATAAATTAAGAGGTATAATTTGTGTGTACAGTAGTTATGCAATTACAATGAAACAAAAAAAATGTGGTTTGTTTTCAATGAAATAAAAGAAGATCTTAGGCCTACACATGCCTAGTATATGCCCTTGCCAGTGAAGTCTAATGGCACCCAGGGAGAACTGTGAGGTTTTATAAAATATTGCAAGCAGTGGTTTTAACTACATCTGTGCATGTAGCAGTCTGATTCCCTCAAAGTAAGCTTTATTATTAGTTTATATTATTTTATTTTATTTTATGGAATTTCAAAACAAAACTCTTGGACAGAAAACGGCAGATAAATTTGAAATCATACAATATCACAGAGATGTAAAAAAAGAACCAAATAAAAGATCCTCTCCCACAAACCCTCAAACAATGGTGGGGAGGGAAGCTCACAAATCAAAGGAAAAATGTATCCAAACGAATCAAATATAACAAGAAAAGAGATGGACTCTAGGGAAGACTATAACTCTTGCCAGCACAGGAGCCTTACTAAACCACAGGGCCACAATTAGGAGCATCAGAGTAAGCAATCTGAACAGCTGACAGTCTAAAGAAATAAAGAATAGTTGCTGTGGGTCAAAGAAAAGAAAATTAGATCCAGCCAACTTCACCAAACATTTACAAGGAAAACGTAAAAAGAATAATCCACCTAACTGAAGAACCCGAGCTCTAAGTAACAAAAATTGCTTTCTTCTTTTTTGTGTAGCCCTAGAAATGTCTGGGAAAATCCTAATACTGTATGGAAAACCATGAACAACTTATTTGAAGAACAAAAAAACATTTTCAGGAGCCCATCACGGTCTGCCTCTAAAGCCAAGGTTACAACAAAGTAGCGGTCAACCTAGATTCAGATGCAGACTTTTCTAAATATGCTTTAAGATCCAGACTATCATGAGATAAAATTGAGGACTGATCTTGACCCTCCTCAGTTTTAACTTTAGCAGTAGGCAAATAACTTTGGATATCGGAGGCAACGATTCAACAGAAATTTTCAGAACTGAAACCATAAACAATTCCAAGGCCAAAATAGAAGGAACCTTGGAAAAGTTAAGAACTCTTAAGTATCTACTTTTGTAAGAATTCTCAAAAAAGTCAAGCTTCCTATGTATAACCTCACAGTCCTTAATAACCTTGAGGACAGTCTCTTGACAAAGTTGCAGAATCGGTGATCAAAAGAAAATGATGGGTAGTGACGGTTGGTGATTCTCTTCTGAGGGGTACTGAGTCCGACCAATTTTGATGTCCAGAGAGGTATGCCAAAATCCAAGATGTTATGGAGAATTTGCCGAGACTCATCAAGCCTATTGACTATTATCCTATATTGTTTATCCATATCAGAACAAATGATACAGCCAGGTATCCATCCAAGCATATCAAAAGTGACTTCATGGCTCTAGGACAGAGGGTGAAACAGATAGGTGCGTGGGTGGTGTTCTTTTCAGTCCTCCCTGTTGAGGGTGAAAGCCAAGGCAGAAAAGTCCACATCCTGGAGATGAATGTGTGGCTGCGTGGATGGTGTCATCGAGAGCATTTTGGTTTCCTGGACCATGGGAAGATGGTGTATACTTATCCAAGAAGGGTCAAAGTGTCTAAAGCAGCAGACTAGCTAACCAACTGAAGAGGGCTTTAAACTAGATTCACTGGAGATGGGTGAAGAAAGCCCCCAGTAAGTGAAAGCCCTCAGGTAAATGAAATATTAAATACCTCTGTTGACATGTGTAAAAGGTGCAACATCTGGAAAGCAGTGTGTATAAATGCCTGTAGTATGGCAAATTAGATCCCAGATGTTGAGGCTTTAATGGAAGAGCTGACTTGGATTTAATGGCGATTACGGAAACATACATGACTGGGATATAATTATACCAGGCTATACTTTATTCAGGAAGCACAGGGTAGAATGAAAGGGAGGAAGAGTAGAACTATAAGTAAAAAGTAAGTTCACAAATATTTATTGACTTTCAATACAGAAGACAAAAAGAACAATTAACAAAGGAGTAAAATAAAAAAAAATGTAAAAAAAACATGGCAAGTATTTAGACTTCAACAAAGGATTGCAACACAGGATGTCCAAGTGGTAATATGAATAGCACTGAGACCAATGGTCAGAGAGACTCATTCAGAGGTGTCATATGTTTGAAGTAAGTTCTTGAGAGGGCCCACAACTTCATCAAAGAAATTAAACTAATCACCAAGGATTTTTCATATCTGTGCACCAAGCATACTGAATGCCACCAGAGATGAAAAGTAACAAGAGAAAAAATAACTTGTAGCCCTACTGCGACTAATAAGAATTTACAGTTGGGAGTGGGCAGAACCTCAGACATCTGTATGGATCGAAAGAGGAGGCGCTCTATAGAGAAGGGGAACAAAATTGAAGAATTTTCTGCATTCTTTTCCAGGCAGCCTGCCAAAAGGGTAGGATGGTGGCACATTCATAAATCAAATGCCTAAGAGTCCCAGGGGCAGTATCGCAATGCCAACAGTGCTTATTCTCTGCTAATCTAGCCCACCATTTCCTCCAAAGTGTCCAAACTGCCCTGTGCATCAGAAAGAACAAGGACTGCACAAGATTGGCCGACTGAGAAGGCCACTGTTCTGGGACCAAGTTTACGCCAGAATCATGACCCTATACTTCCATGAGGCTATTGGGCCTCTCGCAAGTGTTTGCAAATGATGGATACTAGGTAGCCCTTCTCTAAGGCCCTGCCACTGAATCCCTTCAGCCCTGATTCTTTCACCATGGAATCTGTAGTGTGCTTTGAGTGTTGAATACAGTATTTCAATTCTTGCCATCTAAAAGCCTGTATCCCTGGAAGGTGAAATCTAGATTGTAATTCAGGAAAAGAAAGTAACCACCCATCGACTGTGATGTGGTCAATCATCCATATCCCACTGGCTTGCCAAGATGACCTGTAGATCATCTTCCTGCTGATTAGAAGGTGAGGATTGTGTCATAGGGAGACCCACTGGGAACATCCCAGGGGCTATCCAGACCCTTATAAAGTTTTCTGAAAGCTGTATTGGTGGCTCAAAGTGGAGCCAAAGAATGTGTGTTGTCAACCACAGCCATACCCACCAATTCCTGTAAGGGAAATGGGTCCACTAGAGCCCATTCAAGGGTGAGCCAGGGGGGCTGATCCTGAGGGTCCTCCTCCAGGCTGAGCCAGAACATTGCATAGCAGGCTAGAGAAGCCAGATGATACAGATAAAAATCAGGGTGCCCCACTCCCACTGCATTCCTGTAGCTAAAAGTACTCTATGAGCAATATGAGGTCTACGATTCTGTCAGATATATTTAAGAAGTAATTTCTCAATCTATCAATAAAAAAAATTTAGGGCATACATATCTGGCAGGGCATTAAGATTATAGTTAATTTTAAGAGTTAATACCATACAAATCATACTTTGGACACATCATGCGTAGAGAGAGATCATTAGAGAAAGACATTATGCTTGGCAAGATAGAAGGTCAACGCAAAAGAGGAAGGCCAGCAATGAGATGGATCGATACAATAACAGCAGCTACGGGTACCAGTCTGTCAACAATGAGCCGCCTGACTGAAGACCGAACACAATTTAGGATAGCTATCCAGAGGATCGCCATGAGTCGACTCCGACTCGACAGCACTTAACAACAACAACAACCATACAAATGGCCTCAATCCTACCCAACTAGGAGATTGCTAAGGGCAACCAATGCCCAGTGGTATCTACAATAATGGACATAATCCTTTCCATATTGAGCAACTGTGTTATACCCAAATACTTCATACTATGGAGCACCCATTTCACTCCACAGTGAGCCATGTCAACCTAAGTGGTAAAGGAGTTCAATGACATAATGTCAGACTTTTGCTGACAATCTTGTACCCAGAAAACTTGGCAAAATTATCTAAGATTGCAAATATTGCGGGAATAGAAGAAGAAGGATGCTGGAGAAATAACAGGTTATCGGCATATGCTGCCAATTTACAGGTAAGGGTCATGTGAGTAAAGCCATGAACACCAGACGTCTGGCGAATGGCAAGCAGCAAGGGCTCCATAGATAAATTAAACAATAGGGGGGACAGTGGGCATCCCTGTCAGGTGCCCTGTGTAACAGGAAAAGGGGGAGAAAGCACCCCATTCCGTGCAAACTGGGAAATAGGGGATGAACAGAGAACCTCAATCCATTTACAAAAGTTTCCTCCGCACCCCATTCAATCTAGAACCTGAAATAGATAATGGCCACTCAATACGATCGAATGCCTTCTCGGCGTCCAGGGAGAAGGTCACCAACAGTATGGACCTCCCCCTGGACATTGCTAAGGTGGACAAGAATAGCCTCCCATTGTCGCCAATATACCTGTGCTCCATAAACCCGATTTGATCCTGTTGGATCAGCGACTCTAGCACTTTTAGTAAACGCAGAGACAGCACCTTATCCAAAAGCTTGTTGTCCATATTTATTAAAGAGATGGGCCTGTAATTGTGCACCAAAGTGGGATCTTTCCCTGGTTTGGGCAGCACTATTATCTGCACCTCCGTTAATAAAGGAGCCATCCCCTGACCCCCAAATAGCTCTTGGTATAGTTTACACAGATAGCGACATAAGGTAGATTTAAACTGATGGTAAAACTCAACAGTAAACCCATCTAAGTCAGGTGTCTTATTCAGGGATAAGATAGGGATTGCCTTCTTCAATTCTGATTCTGTTATTGGTGCACACAAGGAGGCATTAAACAGATCAGATAGTTTGGGGCCTAAAAGGGACTGCAGGAAATTAGAATACTCATCCTCTTTGGGCTATACCTCAGACTGGTAAAGAGTGGAGTAGAAATGAGCAAAGGCATCAACAATGTCCCAGTTTAAGAACATAAGAACATAAGATATGCCATACTGGGTCAGACCAAGGTCCATCAAGCCCAGTATCCTGTTTCCAACAGTAGCCAATCTAGGTCATCGTACCTAGCAGTTTCCCCAAAAGACACAGGTTCCGCAATGCTTGTACTGGGTCAAGCATTGATATCCTGGGTCCCTTCTTAATTTAGGTTTATGGACCTTTCCTCCAGGAACTTGTCCAAACCTTTTTTAAACCCAGCTACACTAACAGCCTTTACTACATCTTCCGGTAACAAATTCCAGAGTTTGATTAAACGTTGAGTGAAAAAATATTTTCTTTTATTAGTCTTAAATAGTTTACCCTGTAGCTTCAATGCATGTCCCCTAGTCTTTCTATATTCTGATAATGTAAACAATCAATCTACGTTTACCCATTCCACTCCATTCATTAATTTATAGACTTTCATCATATCTCCCCTCAGCCGTCTCTTTTCCAGGTTAAAGAGCCCTAACCTTTTCAGCCTTTCTTCATAGGAGTATCCTTCCATCCCATTCACCATTTTGGTGGCTCTTCTCTGAACCTTTTCTAATAACTCTATATCCTTTTTAAGATACAGCAACCAGAATTGCACACAATATTCAAGGTGCGGTCTCACCATGGAACGATATAGAGGCATTATAATATCTTTTGTTTTATTTTCCATTCCTTTCCTTATGATACCTAGCATTCTATTTGCTCTCTTGGCTGCCGCTGCACACTGGACCGAGGGTTTTAACATGTTATCCACAATGACGCCTAAATCTTTTTCCTGGGTGGTGGTTCCTAATGTGGAACTTTGCATTGTGTAACCATAGTTTGGATTGTTCTTCCCTAGGTGCATAACTTTGCACTTGTCCACATTCAATTTCATCTGCCATTTGGATGTCCAGTCTTCCAATTTATCAAGATCCTCTTGCAATTTTCCACAATCCTCTTGGGTTTTAACAACTTTAAATAGTTTTGTGTCATCTGCAAATTTGATAACCTTACTCGTTATTCCACTTTCCAGGTCATTTATGAATATGTCAAAAAGCAGCGGACCCAGCACAGATCCCTGGGGTACACCACTATTCACCTTTCTCCATTGGGAAAGTTGGCCATTTAGCCCAACCCTCTGCTTTCTATCTTTTAACCAGTTCTTGATCCACAGTAGTACACTGCCTCCTATCCCATGACTCTTTAGTTTTGCCAAAAGTCTCTGATGAGGGACCTTGTCAAAGGCTTTCTGAAAGTCCAGATACACTATATCAACTGACTCACCTTTGTCCACTTGTTTATTCACACCTTCAAAAAAACATAACAGATTAGTAAGACAAGTTTTTATGACAGTGGCACAGTGATGATCTGTTTATGGCTGATATATATTGGTGAGCCTGCCTCCCTCTAATGTATTGGACTAAGAGCAATTCAGCCTTGTTACTCACATTGTAATAAAGAGCATTGCGTAGAAAGAAGTCCTGACAGGCAGAGGTGTTATATTTACCGCTATACTGATATTTCAGTTTACATAAGCAGACCAATACCAAGGGGTCTCCTGCTAGTATATATTGGTGTTCCAGCTCCAAAATCTCAGCATTTAGTGCCTGCAACTGGGAGGCTACCTCTTTCCTCTTTCATGTCGAGTAGCTCAAGGAGGGTTCAAAGACTTCCCATGCCATTGGGAAAGGCACCTCACCAGTTGCATTCCTTGGCAAAAACTCTGAACTAAAATCTTCCATATGTTTGAGAAAATCTGGATCCCCCATCCACCTGTTGTTTAACCTCCAGGAAACAGACTTAGCCTTCCAACTGTCCCTCTGAAGAATGACTGAGACAGCAGCATGGTCAGTCAGGAGAATGGGATGAATTTTGACCCCACAAAGCAATTCCACAGACTGCTTGCTCACCAGAAATTAGGGACTGTGAGTAAAATGTGAAATCCCTACTATTCAGATGCCACAACCTCCACAGATCCACCAGTGCTGCCACTTCCATCATATTATGAATTTTCTTCTGAGATCTGGAGGAGGAGGCCCTATATAAGGACTGTCTGTCCAAGGTCAGATCCAGTGGCTTATTGACATCCCCTGCAACCACTATATGCCTACCACCATTTTCCTCCAGGAGCTCTGTTAGGGAGATGAAGAAAGCTGGATCATCCACATTTGGGGCACATATGTTAAGTAGAATAAGAGGTTGACCAGCCACAATCACATACAAGAACAGTCATCTACCCCCAGGGTCTGCCAGTCTGTGTTGGATCTACACCTGTAGAGATTTTATTGAAAAAGATAGGTATTCTGCATCTTTTATGAACAGCAGGTGCATAGGCATATTCCCCTAGCCAGTCAACTTTGAACTTGGTGCACAGTGGGAGAGGCATATGGGTCTCTTGTAAAAAGAGGATATCACCCTGCTCTTTCTTCAAATATGTGAAAATCTTTTTTCATTTCACTGGGTGATTCAGACCACTAACATTATGTGAGATCAACTTCAACTCATGCATGAGACCAGAAACCGATTAATCGTAATATACAGCATCCTCTGCCTTCCCCCAGTTGCCTCTATCCATTCACATTCATACTACAGTCATCCATTCATCAACATGCACATTGCACTCTCCAATTAACAATAACAAGAAAAAAAGAATATCAGGCCTCCACAACTGGTGGAGGCCGAGAACAAGAATCCTCCATCCAACAGGGGGTAAAGCCATACTGCTGGGAGCAGCGACATTCTTCAGGCTTCACCAGCACTTACAGTTTGGAAGGGCCACACAGAACCTGGAACAAAGAGGAAAAGTACAAAATCTGGGCCCAGACAGGTAGGGCTCAAGTCATTTTATCAATGAAATCTTGAGCTTAAATGGCTCAGTAAACCAGGACATGTCACTTTCATGCGCACTAGGGTGGTCCATAAAAATGAATTCCTGAATTCCTTTGCTCCCTGGCCTGATTCTGGTTCCATTTAGGTAGACAACACTGTGTACAAAGTTTGAAGCCAATCAAATAATATTTAGGGGTGGCTCAACAAGTCTTGAGATTTCCCCCTGGGAGCAGATGACGAAATGTTGCATCATCTTGTATCATCCACTCAGTTCCACACTGATTACATTTGATTGCGTCATATTTGAACTAATCTCGTCTCTGAGAGGTGGCAAAGACATTGTACTATTATCTTTGTATCTTTATTCTTTTCAGATGGCGAAAAAAACGTGTTTTTTATCTCATTGAAGAAATGTCCACCACAATTCTGGGGGCCAAGCTCCCCAGCAAGGAGCAAGTGTTAAGTGCATTTTTACATCACCATATGACATTAAACAAAGGCGTTAGTGAAAGTGCATCTATTGTAACAAGTGAAGTAGAAGCTTACTGGGAAAAGGCCAGGCTTCCTGTTCAAAGAAATGACAAAATTCAAGAAAAAGTAAAGAAATTGTTCAATCAGTGGAAACTTTTGAAGAAAAACAAAGGGAGAGGAGGGAAACAAGAGGCAAATGAAAAAGAATTCCAGGTTGCAATGAAAAACCTATTTGATGTGGCGCATGCCAATGCAATGTCTTTAATTCATATTCAAGAAGACAAAGAATTCTTAATAGCGCAACGAGAACCAGGGCGCCGTGGCTCAATGTGCACGATGGACAAGAAACTGGCCAACACGGAAGCAAGATCGCAACAGCAAGAAGAAGAACTGAAAAGGCACAGACAAAAACATGTTGCCGAAGCCAAGGCAACTACAAGCCAAGTTCAGCTGGAAGGATCTTCTTTCTCAGCAGAGTCAGGTGAAGACTCGTCGACATCTGCGGATTCAGATAACGGACAGAAGAAAGCAACTCCACAAACGAAGCAGTTTCAACCTAACAATGTCTGGACCCCAGAGCTTACAGCAGCCCTGGATCGGACAGGGACAACGGATCGCAATGCTCTGTTTGTGGTAGCTGAAACCGCCAGAAGTCTGGGACATTATCCTGGGGAGCTCAATATCAGCCACTCCAGCGTCAAGCGCCATAGAGAAAAGCACCGTCAGCAACAATGGACGGACCTGCACAACGCATTCAAAGCCGAAGGCAAAACATGCATTGTGCATTGGGATAGCAAGTTATTGCCATCTCTCCTCTGTTCAACCACATCCGTTGACCGCCTTCCAGTTTTGATAACGGCTGTCTCCACTGGAGAAACACAACTTCTTGGTGTACCAAAACTGACATCAGGAACGGGCGAGAATCAAGCTGCAGCAGTTTATGAATTGTTACAGGAATGGTGTTTGGATGAAAAGGTTGCAGGCTTCTGCTTTGATACAACTGCATTGAACACGGGACGTCGATCAGGAGCGTGCATTCTTCTAGAACAGAGACTCCGTCGCACAGTTCTTCATTTGGCATGCCGCCATCACATTTACGAAATAATTCTTGGTGCAGTATTCTCTACATGCTCTGGAGCTTCATCGGGTCCCGATGTCCAACTCTTTCACCGGTTCCAAAAGAATTGGGGTTCCCTTGACAAGTCCAACTATCAAACTGGAAAAGACTTGGAGGTGCTGCAACCTGACAGGGATCGCATCATGAAGTTTGCGGAATCCCCGAGATGATTACCTGGGATTCTTGGAGTTAACGATTGTCTGCCTTGGAGGGAATCTTCCTAGTTTCAATTTCAAGAAACCCGGAGCTTTCCATCATGCCAGATGGATGGCAAAAGTCTTGTACTGTCTCAAGATTTGGATGTTCCGAGGACTACTCAAAGATCTTACCCAACGGGAGGAGTCCTGTGTTCGTGATGTGAGCATTTTCTCCATCCTGATTCATGTGGAAGCCTGGTTTTCTGCCCCTGATGCCGCAGTTGCTCCTCAAACAGATTTGGAGATGCTGAAGAAACTACACTCTTACCACAATGACCGTGTTGGAAGAGCGGCCAGAGACAAACTGCAACAGCATCTGTGGTATGTGTCAGAGGAGCTTGTGGCACTGTCACTGTTCGATGAAGCTGTTTCAGCACCGACAAAGCGGGCCATAGTGTCGGCCATGATCCCGGCAGAATCAGATGAAAGCGATGAGGATGATGACGAAGACAAAGATCCCCCAAAGCGGGTCGAATTGAAAAGTTCCATGATTCTACCACTTGAATCTTTTGCAACTCGCAAGTCAATCCGTTTCCTGAAACACCTCGACATCAACAGTGATTTTCTTAATGCAGACCCAGAAGACTGGGAAGAGAATGCATCATTCAAAGACGGTCTGAAGAAAGTAAAAAATCTTCCAGTGATCAACGATGTGGCTGAGCGAGGGGTCAAACTCATTGAGGAGTTCAACGGCCGACACACCACAAAAGAAGAGCAACTCCAGTTCCTTCTGGGTGTGTCTCGCAACACCGTAAGATGTTCCCCACATCTTGGCCCTTCAATTCACTGCTCTTGTTAGTTTTTACCTCCTTACACACTGGCTTGGAACCTCCCATGCCCTTTATCCATCCCACAGTAATATTCCCATCTTGAATAGCCATGGAAAAAGATGGTCTGGACCCACATACTCCCACCCAGGAAGTGAGGCCTACACACGCTGCTCCCACTTGATTCACATAGCACTCCAGCTATCCAAAACACCCAACCAGAATAAACCTCTGATCTGCCAACCACTAAAGTGTGCCATCATAAATGCACGCTCCATACGCAAAAAATGGCCTGTTGCTCTAGACATAATCTCCTTTTATGACCTGGATCTACTCATGATCACGGAAACCTGGCTATCATCGGAGGACAACGTTCTCCTCAACCAACTCCTACCCCCTAACATCTCTATACACACAAGACATAGAGAAAACAAAAAAGGAGGAGGAGTGCTCATACTCACCAAATCAGACCTGAACTTCCACATAACCGACTCTTCTAGCACAAACAACCTAGACATTCTCTCCATTGCAAACCAACAATGCTCCATCAACCTGTTGTACAGAACACCGTCTGCTTCTCCAGATGACCTCCCAACCATCATTGACCTAGCGGCCAACACCCTCAATCCTAACAGACCAAATTGGATAATGGGTGATTTCAATCTCCCATCGTTACACCAAAACCACGCTACTGCCTTCCTTAATGCCATTGAGGACCTGGGATTCAAACAAATCATCAACATACCCACACATATAAAAGGGAATATTCTTGATATGGTGTTTGCTCCTCAGTCGGTCATTGAACAAAACCACGACCTAGCAATATCAGTTGTTGATGTACCCTGGTCGGACCACAAATTGATTAATCTCCAGATACCCACCAACAATAAGCAGCTGCATAGCAGCCAAAATATGAACAGCACATCACGAACATCCATAAGAAGCTTTCGCCCATTTAACAGGGAACTCATCCTGTCTGAGACCCACTCAATCTTCAACAAAACCACGCCTGACCTTGAAGAACTAATCTCCTCCTGGAATTTCAGCCTTAATGTCATCTCTCAACACCCGAACTCCAATGACACAGCACAGATAAAAAGAAGCTCTGCCCCCTGGTTCTCTCCTGAGCTGCGATCCTCTCTTACTCAGTTACGCAGACTTGAGCGCCGATGGCGCCGATCGCTCTCTACTGAAGATCAGTCCGCTTACCGAATCCACCTATCAATGCACCGAGAAGCAATTACAATTAAAATGAAACAATATCACACCGACACTCTAAAGAGATCACTAAACAAGCCACGTGATCTTTTCAACTTGGTCAAATCTCTGTCGAAGGAACCATCTCCCGAACAACAAAGTGAGATTCACCCACAAAAATTCGCAGACTACTTGCAGTCCAAGATCGTTCAGACTGACAAAGTTTCAGCAGACTCGTGTCAAGAACCAACCGGACTAACCCCTCTAAATACATTTTCCACTCCATCCACGAAATGTATTGAGGATACAATAGCGTCTCTCAATACCTCCACAGCGCAGACTGACCCTTGCCCAGCTTTTTGAATTAAGGAGCTACGCAGTGAATTCAGCCCTTTCATCGCGAATATGATGAACCTCTCCTTCACAACGGGTTCCTTCCCCTCAGCACTCAAACAGACCTCCATTAGGCCGCTATTGAAGAACCCCAAACTTGACCCCCAACGGGTCGATTCTTATAGGCCAATAGCTAGTATTCCACTCCTAGCTAAGATAATTGAGAAAGAGGTACAAAGGCAAATTCAAGATCATATAGATTCTGCAGCTCCACTAGATCACTGCCAACATGGGTTCAGGGAATATCATGGAGTCAAGACCCTCCTCACTAGCCTTTTCAACGATATCATCACAGGCATTGACAACATCCGACAAGGTTTTGTGCTCATCTTCTTAGACATCGCCGCGGCGTTCGACTCGGTGAGTCACGAACTCCTCCTCGGTCGATTGACTGGTGCAAGTCCTATCTGGATGGAAGATGGCAATATGTGAAATCCGGATCAGAGGAATCAAAACGCTTCCATCAAAAACAAGGTGTGCCTCAAGGGTCCTCATTATCTTCTCTCCTATTCAATATATACATGCAACCCATCTGCAATATCATCAGGTCATTTAACGTGAACTGTTTGATATACGCTGACGACATACTCTTATACATGCCATTCTCTACAGTTCAATTGGACCTAACACCACTGATAGATTGTTTCAATGCAGTCTCAGATTGGCTCCAATCGCAAAACCTCCGCATTCAACACAAGAAAATGGAGGTGCTTTTCATTGCCAGAGACCCCAACTTTATTCCTCCGTCCCATGTAAGGGTCAAGGAAGCCAACTTACATACTAAAGAAACAATAAAATACCTTGGAGTCACCTTGGACCAACATCTAGATATGAACCATCACATAAGCAATATAGTAAAAGCTGTATATTTCAAAATCTGTTCGCTCAGGCATCTGCGCTCTCTATTGGACACAGAGGATTTCCGGACCATATATCCTTGCCCCAACCACTAGGAGTAGCCTAATGGTTGGGGCAAGGTACTTCAGGCCGGAAGGTCGGGGGTTCAAATCCCACTAGAGGACAGCAACCTTGGGCCGGGAGGACTGGGGTTTCTAGTCCCACAGATGCTCCTTGTGGTCTTGGGCAAGCCACTTAACCCTCCATTGCCCATGTTCCCTGCAAGTATTAGTGTATGTGTCTCATATCCCCGTGTGTTAAATGTATCCCCCAATTGTGTTGTGACCGCTTTGATTGAAGGATAAGGCGGTATACAAAACTGTCTAAATAAATAAATAAATAAAATAAATCAAGCGCTAATCCTACCACACTTCGACTTTGCAAATGCCATCTTACAAGGTCTCCCTCAGTCTACACTGAGCCCTTTACAGCTGGCCATGAATGCTGCAGCAAGGGTCCTCTACGAAGCCTCCAGAAGTGACCACGTAACTCCTATTCTCAAGCAGCTGCACTGGCTCCCTATCCATGGAAGGATCATCTTTAAAACCCTTCTACTCTCATTCAAGGCAATCAATGGTATTTCAGCGTCCTCACAGATCTTATCCACAAAGTGCCCCCAACAGATCTAGAAAAGCAACAGCTATAAACCTACTAATAACCCCAAAGGCATTGACAAAATGCAACATGACAACGACAAATAGAGCTTTCAGTTTCTACGTCCCCAAATGCTGGAATGCGCTACCATCCGACATTCGGGCCATTGTAGACCTATCTCAATTTAGAAAGGCACTCAAATACCACCTTTTCCTCCAATACTATTCAGTCAGCAACGAAATCTAGGTATCCCCATCTAAGTAATTACCACATATGTTCCTTATGTTAGTGCTACTCCAATCTTGTTCCGTGTAATTATTTCTTGTATATAGTTCTCCCCTGTTATCCAAGTTTGGACTCCTGTTCTATGTAAAACCAAACAGCTTGTTGTTATGGTCATTGTGTTATAATGTAAACCGCGCTGATGCCGAATAGTGCGGTATATAAGAAATTGTAATAAATAAAATAAATAAATCGTCAAAGTCCTTACTAGCATCTGGACCACACTGAGTGCGTGGCAAGCATGATACCCCTGTCTATGAGCAGATAATACCCAGTGGTCTGACGAACCCTGGGGGGGATCCAGGGGCCTGATAGATAGGGACCTTGAGCCACCCCTAAATATTATTTGATTGGCTTCAAACTTTGCACACATTGTTTCCTACATAAATGGAACCAGAATCAGGCCAGGGAGCAAAGAAATTCCTACTTTTATTTTTTCCCCTATGGCAGTGGACCACCCTAATGTGCACGGTATAGAACAAATCATACTGCTCTCCCAAGTCCCAAAGCAGGTCCCCCAACAACAAGAGCTGTTTTCTCATGGAGGCCATGGTACATGTAAGGTCTGGTACAAACAAAATCTTGAGGCCCTGGATTAACAAAGATGGCTATATACGAGCGGCCTGTAAGAATTTAAGTCCTGCAGGTAGTGCAGGAGTTTAGCTACAATGCAAGAGGACCGTGGGCGGAATCGACTGTTCGTGATGGAACCCGGTGCACTCTCTCAAACTCCAGAGGGGTTGACATTGTATGCCCAGCAGCTCTGGTATCATGCACTTCAGGTATGTTATCATATCCGATCCCTTAATGCCCTCGGATAGGCCCAGGATACATATATCATAACGTCTGTTTCTATTTGTGAGGTCCTCCAGGTCCAGTTGTAGTCTAGCAATGGCCATGGTGTTCTTTTCTATTTGACCACATTGAGTTTCCAATGCACCAGTCCATTCTTCTAAGACCTCTATTCTTCGTTGAAAGTCCAGTAGATGCCCATTCAGGGCTTCCAGCTTACCCTGAACAGACTTGGTCATCTTGAGCTGAGTGCATATTAGCTCCTTTTGTAATATTTCTACCATCACAGTGTTCATCTCAGCCACCTTTACTCTGGGCGCCATCTTTTCCAGCATGATCAGCCCAGCTTTGTGTCATTTCAGTCCCAAAGAAACAGAGAAAGAGCCATCCACCTTAGCGTTTTTGCCCATAGCCATCATGATCTGGAGTTGGGACATACAATATCCATTGGGTGGCCCAACTAGATTCTTAATTTTAAGCCTGAACTGGCCAAAGCATCTAGTGCATGCAACCACTCCACTTGGCTCCAGAGTACCCCCTTATAAGTAAAAAATAATATTAAAGTTATAGAATTACAAGACTTAAAAGGGAGCCAGGAGGCACTATGGGTTAAATTAGCAAGAGGGAATGTGAAATCTATTTGCATTGGTGTGCTAAATAGATCTCCTTCACAGGGTGAAGTGGACAGAGATTTAATAGAAGATATATGCAGTAATACCATGAAACGAGAAGTGATTTCAAAATACCAAATGTTGATTGGCATACCCCTGCTGCAATATCATCTAGAAGTAAGGAGATACTGGATTCTCTACAGGGAGAACTAGTCTGGCAACTGGTAACAGAACCCGCACATGAAGGGGCCATACTGGACTTTGTGCTTACCAATGGGGAAAGTGTTTCTGATATTATAGTGGGAGATCATCTTGCATCCAGTGATCACTAGAAAGTGTGGTTCAGTATTAGAACTAGGGCTGAGAAAGTCTATTCAAAAGTGAGGATCTTTAGGAAAACTAACTTTGCCAAGATGTGACAATACCTCAAAGAGTCATTAGCAGGATGGGAACAGCTAGGGGATGTAGAAAAGCAATGGGCAAAACTGAAAGGGAATTTTTTAAGGATCACAAACTTTTTTGATAGAAAGGTAAATAAATGTAAAAGGAAATAGAGGCTGCTATGCTTCTCAAAATAAGTAGCTGAAAAGGTGAAGAAAGTGAGGGTGGCCTTTATAAAATGCATGAGATCACAGAGAGATGAAGGCAAGCATCAATATTTGGAAAAACTTAGAGAAGTTAGCAAAGTAGTCAGGAAAGCAAAGATGCAAAAAGAAGAAGAAATAGCCATGCAATAAAATTGGGGTCAATACATTTTTCAGATATGTTAGCAAGAGGAGGAAGTGCAAAAGTGGTATTGTCAGACTCAAGGAAGAAGGGGAGGAATATGAAGCTGATGAGGATAAAGTGGAATTGCTTAATAAATACTTTTTTTCTGTGTTCGCAGATGAAAAGCTAGGAGCAGGACCGCCAGAAAACATCCACAAATATGATCAGAAGTGAAGGGTATCTTGAATGATTTTCAGAAGACTGTGTTAGTGAAGAACTAGCTAAACTAAAAGTAGACAAAGCAATGGGTTCAGATGGGATACATATGAGAATATTAGAATTTGCACCCAGAATAAGGTTCTTCAGGACAGCCCTCAAGAACTATTAATGCAGTTACTTATACCTTCTAAACTCTGGGAACGGATTTCCATGAACTTCATTATGGATTTAGCAGTGTCACAAGGGAAATTCATCATCCTGGTAGTCATGGAATCATTTTTTTTAAATGACCCACTTCATTGCCACTGCTAGCCTTCTGTCTGCATGCCACAGGGAGGTGGTTTGTCTTCACAAGATACCTTCCTACATAGTCTTGGATAGAGATATACAGTTCACTGCACAATTCTGGAGAGAAGTGAAGCATCTGGATATTAATATTTATTTTCTGAAATCCTAAGGGAAAAGAGTGTGCAAACTAAACTTTGAAACAGTATGGTGTTTCTGTAACTACCATCAGAACAACTGGACCCTGTTACCTCTCATGGTAGAATTTGCAAACAATAATTCAGAACATTCATTTACCAAGTCCTCATCATTCTCTACCAACAATGGCTTCCATCCTCATTTCTATTCTGAAGACGTCTAGGGTTCCAGCAACTGAAGACTAGGTTAGAGCTCTGAAAGATCAACACTTACATGTACAATAGAAATCATAAAAAGATGATGAGAGATATCTCAGTTCACAGTGGGAGATAGTCTCGATCTCCACCAGAAACATGTGTAGGCCAATTCTGAAGATGTGCACGTCCTGGCAGTGGGCACATTCAAATGGAAACATGCAGGAATAGAACCCAATTCCATGTACGTGGGGATAGACACAGCTGTGTGTACAGAATTGCTCACATAGGTGTGCTAGGAGTGGCCTGCACACAGCGCTACATTGTATGAAGATGAGTACAGGCCAACAATGGCTTTGTACGTCCCCATGCTCACCGTATTGTGAAAAGATGTACATCTGTGACTCTGCCCATCTCTGCGATATACCCACGAATGGCCACATCTCACCTTTAAAAGGTGCAGCTGTGGGCACAGACAGTGCTATTATGAGTCTGAATGACAACGAAAGTTGGCAATACTTATAGGTGGATGCAAGTAGGACAATATAAACTAATCTGTGGCATGCCCAGACCACTACAAAGCAATTGCAGTGCACAGTGATGTAGCAGGACAACATGTAGAGTGGACCTACTACCACAAGATGCAGTGCAGCACACATAAATGGTGGTAGACAACTCCCCGATGTATGTACTTTGTGATCATCTCAAGGACATGACTGTACAATGCTAAGTAAGGACATGATCCCAGCAGAACAGGCCCCCTCATAGCAAACTACCCAAACATTTCCCCTGCACTACTAAAGGGCTATTGGAATGATAGCAGTCAGCAGTGCAAGCATCACACAGACATGCCCAGAGACACCAACATCACACTCTACAACTGTGCACATTTGTAGAGACCAATGCTGGTGCACCTGGGAATGGCATACTGCGCTTTGTGCTGTTGCACACCCTCCCTCTGAGGTTCCCTGAGTAGTGATAGGGAAGTGACTGGACAGGGGAGTGACTGTGGAACTGTTCTGCTCACTTCTGCCTGTATGCACTGGCACCTGGTGATGCTGCACACCTGTCCCCCCTGGATATGTGAATGAGCGATCTAGAGCCCACCCCCCGGGGCAGCCCTCCAACCACACACACACACACATACACTCTAACTTGCAGTCCCACAGAAACAGTCATCTGCCAAAGGAATGCCCTATATCATGATCCAAATGTTCATGATCCAAATGTCCTAGCTGATGGAAAGGAAACCATAGCAATCAGTACTTCCAACCCTGCAGCATACCTACTCACTACGTTTCTCTCTGGATACTTATATACACGATAACTACACTAGTGGACTCTAACAGATACAGAGCTGCAGTAGGCCCAAACAGCCCTTCCAGTGTATCAGCCTCCAGGGTCAAACCCCTTATGTGATTGCACATCATAGGTCCACACAGGGCCGGATTTACCTTGAGTGAGGCCCTACGCCAACAAAAATTGTGGGCCCCCAGCAGGGGTGGCCCAAGGGGGGTACGGGGCCTCATTTGCATAAGGGGCCTCATTTGCATAAATATTTGCATAATGTTACCATATACTAACTTTTAGTAAACGTGCCTCTTAATGAGTGTATGGATAAAGAAAGACTAAAAGATTTCTACATTACTATAATCCAGTGCCAACTGCCAGACACATTAGGAACTACTACAAACACTGCCCATTTAGAACACATCCAAATATATACACCCCAAGGAATCAACACTCCAAATCCCAAAAACAAATCTTGATTCCACTCCAAGCACCTTGTGGAACTATTACTTCATTGCTGGATATACTCATGTGCTCCCAAAGTTTCGAAGACTAGTGTATGTGCAACCAATGACTCATAAATTTTTGTCGGATCGCTCACCTTGAAAGGGAAGTATCCCATTCTCGGAGTGAGCCCTCCATTTTAATCAATTTTATAGCATGCCACCCATGGGCTATTTAAAAACCTGACTCCACGACACCTGTCGCCGTCAGAATCCACATATCAAGTCAGTAAAAGTTAGGAAGCTCGTTCATGCTGGCGAGGACCCCTGACATTCGGCATTGGGAAGGAATGCCTTATTGGCGTTGGAGCTGTACCCATTTGATTGGATGAGCTGTGGAGAGAGTGTTTGTGCTCCAGCCGATTTATCTTCTCCTTCCATTCCTTTGAGGAAGCTAAGTACTTTTTTCTCTACCTTACGTCAGTCGCTGTATGAAAGATGGACTGATTATGAGAGTGGTTTACCAGCATGAACGAGCTTCCTAACTTTTACTGACTTGATATGTGGATTCTGACGGCGACAGGTGTCATGGAGTCAGGTTTTTAAATAGCCCATGGGTGGCATGCTATAAAATTGATTAAAATGGAGGGCTCACTCCGAGAATGGGATACTTCCCTTTCAAGGTGAGCGATCCGACAAAAATTTATGAGTCATTGGTTGCACATACACTAGTCTTCGAAACTTTGGGAGCACATGAGTATATCCAGCAATGAAGTAATAGTTCCACAAGGTGCTATGAGTGGAATCAAGATTTGCTTTTGGCATTTAGAACACATAGCAAACCCACCATATCCTAACAGCACTACCAGGACTCACAAAGCACCATACTCTACCAATCAAAAGGCAACACTGCAAATATTAAACCAATACATTTCAGAGAACAACAATACATGACCTACTGGGGAAAGAGAACAAGTGGCAATGTCAAATAGGAATTTTATAAACAGAACACCTCAGCTCAGTTACACATGCAGAACATAGACCATCACCAAACAAGTAATCACAATTTAGAAACAGGAAGACAATAATTAAACTGGGAATCCCAAAAGCCAAACTTGGAATGTACAACACTGTAGAAATAAAACTATACATTAATTTGCTCTTGTACTAAACAAAGCACAGAGTTAATGATGCACATTTACCAGAGCTGACATATTCCAATTAATAAATTCAAAATAAAGAGATATTTTTCTACCTTTTGTGCATTTTTTCAGCTGCAATTGCTCCAGCCACTTTCTTCTGGTTTCTTTGTGTCTTCTGCTAACTCTCCATCGTCTGCTGTCCATTTGTCCTTTCTTCTCTCTTCTAGTTTTTTTTCCATTCTCTCTCTACATCTGCTTTAACATACTAATCTTTCTCCTTTTGCTCTTTCCTCATTCCTATTTCATCCACTCAAATTTTACCCCTCCATCCTCAATCCCCACTTACTCTCCCAATACCCGACCAATTGTAGATTTTTTATCCCTCCCACACAAAATATTTTTCCCTTCTCCATTTTACTCTTCCAGCCCCATCCCATTCTAATCCTCCCCCAACATCAGCTACCTTCTAGTTCCAGCCTCACCCAGCATCCATTCCCTTCTAGTCCCTGCATCAGCCCATTTCCAGTCCTAGCCACCCATCAGCCCATTTCCAGTCCTAGCAACCCCCAACCCAATACCAGTCCTAGCCCCCCATCAGCCCACAGCCCATTACCAGTCTTAACCCCCCCATAGCCCATTACCAGTTCTAACCCCCCCAACAGCCCACAGCCCATTACCAGTCCTAACCCCATCAGCCCACCTCCAGTCTTAACCCCCCCAGCCCATTTCCAGTCCTAGCCCCCCATAGCCCATTACCAGACAGCCCCCATCAGCCCACAGCCCATTACCAGTCTTAACCCCCCCCAAAGCCCATTACCAGTTCTAACCCCCCCAACAGCCCACAGCCCATTACCAGTCCTAACCCCATCAGCCCACCTCCAGTCTTAACCCCCCCAGCCCATTTCCAGTCCTAGCCCCCCCATAGCCCATTACCAGACAGCGCCCATCAGCCCACAGCCCATTACCAGTCTTAACCCCCCCATAGCCCATTACCAGTTCTAACCCCCCCAACAGCCCACAGCCCATTACCAGTCCTAACCCCATCAGCCCACCTCCAGCCTTAACCCCCCAGCCCATTTCCAGTCCCAGCCCCAGCCAACCAATAGCCCATTACCAGCCCTACCCCCCCCCCCCCATCGGCCTAAAGTAAAATTTAATTTAAAAAAAAACTGCTGGCTGCCGCCGCGGGGTCCCCTCTGCTGCCGCGGCATCATGGACTGACCCGCGGGGCCCCCTCTGCAAGCTGAATCAATCAGTCCGTCCGTCCCTCCCTCCCTCCGTGCAGGCTTTGAGAGGCGCGAAGGGAGAGTGTCTCCCTCACGTCTCTGTTAAGCCCGCCCCTGTGGGTTTAACAGAGACGAGAGGGAGACACTCTCCCTTCACGCCTCTCAGAGCCTGCATGGAGGGAGGGAGGGACGGACGGACCGATTGATTCAGCTTGCAGAGGGGGCCCCGCGGGTCAGTCCATGCTGTCGTGGCAGCAGAGGGGGCCCCGCGGCGGCAGCCAGCAGGTTTTTTTTTTTAATTTTATTTTAAAAAAAAGCTAATTTGTTCGATTTTTGTGGTCCCTTGCCAGCTGTGGGCCCTACGCCATGGTGTAATGGGCGTATAGGTAAATCCGGTCCTGGGTCCACATATGTAAACAGCCGCAACAGTGACCTGTGCACAAGATCTGTGCCACATAGCCACCGGCGTATGATATCCCCAGTATAGTGTTCTGATAGGGTTTACATATGACCTTATCTGCATCAGGGGACTGTGCACCTTGCATAGAGCATGTTGTAGAAATCCACTCTGTGGAGCGCAACATTCCAGCTGGCTGGGTGCTGCACATAGCACCGATGGGTAGGCCTACATCTTTACGTGGGGTGCTAGGACTCCATCACCAGTATCATTTCCATGACATGGGCATTGTTAGGGAGCCCTAGCTGTGCTCCTTCAACTCACACAGCAAATGCAAGCCTAACCGGATTGAGCACCATGGCTCTACTGCATACATTTGTGGGGGTGTTTATTTTGCTGCTTTGACTTATATCCTCCCTTTCTTCTGCTTTCTGTTCCATAACACCGCCTGCTGTGGTTTTCCAGGCTGCAGACATACCAGTGCACAGCATAGGCTACACATCCATTTATCACTATTGGCTGCACTGAGGTGCAGAGCAGGACAATTTCTAAGTACTACCTTTATTCCACATTTCAGCAGGTATAACCTGGACATCTGCGGGGCCGACTACAAATGTACATGGGTGTGACTGGAATACACTTTATATGTCTCCATGGCTGGCCATGCCCCATTCTGCCCCTTCCTACCCATGTTTTGTGATCCTCGTTTAAGTGCTGAGTATGTGCAGGGTCATGAAAGTTCAGAATATGGTTCTGGATGCTTTTGCGAGATACATGTCTATCCCGCACGTACAGGCGGCTTATTCATGTTTCAGAATGACCCCCAAAAAGTATTTATTTTATTTTATTTATTTATTTATTTATTTAGCTGTATTTATATCCTGCTTTTCACCAGGTCAAAGCGGTCAATTGGGGGATACATTTTAACACAAGGGGATATGAGACACATACGCTAATACTTACAGGGAACATGGGCAATGGACAGACCTACAGGAAAGTATGAGCAGACATTCCTGTGATTGTTCATGATCCAAGAGCAAGTAAATCCAGTAGCTCTGTATCCATCTGATCTTTCACTGTTCCTACTGAAGCCCTATAAGCTGAACTCATTCTTTGACCTACAACTCCTACCTCCTTGCCCAGCCACCATGAGGAGCTACCAGAAATTTGTTTCCAGGACATCTCAAACTCCATGTATCTCTGGGCCTGTTTTCATAATCCTATAGATTGGAAAGGTTATGGCCTGGAGGAATGGTAGTGGGAGCCAGTGGACTACATTGACGCTAACAACATGCTCGCTTGATACCACCACAGTAAGTCAGAAAAAACAGCAGAGTACCTTGACCAGCTGCAAGACCTTAAATCATGCCGAGAGGACCAGCACAGAGCCAAGATCAACTGCAAAGCCCCAAAACACCTAAAGAGGACCACGAAAGCCCAAAGATTGGCTCCATCTTAAAACATGGCAAGAGGACCAATAGAGCCCCTTGATCAGCAATAACGACCTAAAACACCTGAGGAGAGCCCACATAGCAGCAGAAGAGACTGCACAAGCCTAGGCCACAGGAATGGGGTGAGTTCAGCTAAGTTGTGTGCCTGTAAGCTAGGGTCCTGGCACTGAGGATTTTGAGATCAGAATAGGAACCTTAAGTATAAGAAGAAGATCCCCCAGGATGGATCAAGCATTCATGAACTGCTTATATGACATGCTGAGGGATAAGCAGTACATTTCCCTGTCCACTTTAATTATGATTTATAACTCTTCCTCCAGGAACTAGTCCAAACATTTTTGTAAACCAGGCTACACTAGCAGCTTTTACTGTATCCTCTGGCAACGAATTTCAGAGCTTAATTATGCTTTGAATGAAAACATATTTTATCTGATTAGTCTTTAATGTATTACTTTCTAACTTCATTGTATGTCCCCTGGTCTTTATACCTTTTGAAGGAGTAAACAACTGATTCATGTTTACTTGTTCTACTGCGCACATTATTTTAGATTTATATTCAGGTTCATTGACTTGATATACAGCCATATGTTCTACAAGCTGAAGAACCTTAACCTTTTAAAGCTTTCCTCATAGGAGCATCCTCCCATCTTACTACTACTACTAATCATTTGTATAGTGCCACAAGATGTACACAGCACTGTACATATAGATGTAAGATACAGTCCTTGCTCATCAGAGTTTACAATCTAATCAAGACAAAACACATAGCAAAACTGGGGACTAGAGTATGATGAGATTCACATAAGTAGTGGCCAAGAGATTGAGGATCATCAAAATCCAAAAATGGCAGCTTCAAGGAGGTGGGTTTTTAGCCTGGATTTGAATAGGACTGAAGGAGCTCGACACATAGACTCAAGTAGTTTGTTCCAGGCATATGGAGCAGCAAGATGGAATGAAAGATGGGATCATTTTGGCCCCTCTTGAATGTACTTTTGACAATTCTTCTAGATCTTTTTTTTTTTATGCAGCAACCAGAACTTCACATAATACTCAAGGTGCAGTTGTATCATGGAGTGATACAGATGCATTATTACATCATTTGTCTTTTTCTACATTTCTTTATAATTAATAAAGTCTAAGAGCTTTCTTGGCTGCTGCTGCTACTGCACATTAAGCAAAGTATTTCAATGTATTATTCTTTTCCTGGGTAGTGGTTCTTAATTTGGAGGATAGCTTTTCTGAACTCAGTTCCTCCAGGGCATCCTTGAAGAGCTTCAGGATCTCTATGACCTGAGTCATATTTGTCCAATTCTGCTGTCTCAGGAAGTTGTAAATACTGGTCTTGGTCTCCAGTGACACCTGATAGAAGTTCTGTCCTGCTGTTTCACTAATCTTTCATATATCAGGTAAGTGTAATTCCACCTGGTGCTAAGATCATAAATGAGCTGGAGCACAAGAGACCCTATTGCTTCCTGCTTCTCATGCAGCACATACACACCCTTCACACTCCAGTGAAAATACCCTGTGATTTGTTGGGATTTATTTATCAGTAACTTCAGGAGAGGACTGCCTTTCTGCTCTCTAGTACTGTGGACTCTCCTTACTACCAGGTGCTGCAGGTATGCAAAGCCCACTTACTTAACCACATTCCTACCTACATCTGCTACAAACAAAAAAATCCAGGAAGTGTGGTGGACTTTCTCTTGCTATATGCCAAGCCTGCAGAAATTCTTTTTTTTGCTAAGATATGGGGCCAGGTGTGACTATCATCCATTACCTGGGTATGCAGCACAGCCCACTGATACCCTCCTTCCACATATCTACAGCTTGCCTCTGCCTTATCCAACTGTCACCAGTGTGACATCAGGAAGAGATAGACATGTGTAGCATTCTGGCTAGTCCCAATGTCACTGATGAAAAGCATGCTATTGTCCCCTACTTTTTCCAGCTCTGCCTGCAATTGGGCATGCAAATGATCAGCAAAAGATGTAGAGTGGAGGACAAACCATGCCAAGTCCAAGTTGCTAATAAAGTTTATTCATCTACATCTTGGATTTCATGCAAATGTTACCCAGGCTGGGGGTCACCCATCTATTAAAAGTTGTCCTGCAGATCACTTGGTAATTGGGGGCTAAGTCTTTTAAATCCTTCATTCTTAATCATCTTCAGGGTATAGTCTTTCAGGATAATCATTTCTCTGTTGCACCATACCTTCAATGCTGCCTGCCACTTGTTCCATGAAAGTGCTGCTGAGAGCCACCCCATCTCTTTCATGGTGACTCACTTTGATATATATTGGGATTGCTGGCCTACCCACTCAGGTACAGACTTAGATTGTAAGCCTTCTGGCGATAAGAAAATAGCTACCATACCTGACTGTAATTGGCCTTGAACTTCTGAGAAAAGTGTGAGCTAAATTTAGTTCCCTTTCCTTTCTCCTACTGGGTGAAGAGCCTTGAGACTCTGCTTGAGAAATGAATTTTCCTTATTCTGTAGTTTTCTTGCTGCTTCTACTTCCACTGCTAGATGGAGTCTCCAGTTTAGGATCAGCTCCCTGACTTAAACTTAGTTGGAATGGCTATTGATTCTGCCAGGGATGCTGCAGCGTCTTTCCCACTTTGTACTGTCTGCTTTACCCTTAGGCCATGGTGGTGCCAGTATCACTTCCTACCTGCTCCCTACTTAGCATGCTATCAACAAGATCCTCAAGATACACTTCAGCCATGAAGACTTCAGTATCTAATGATTCTGATGGGATTTATCAGATTTGTATCTGCCAAAACCAGCTGCATAGATTTCTCATGTCAATAGGGTGCACCTGCTACTATGTTTTGTTGGCTTTAGGTGCTGCTAGTCTCCTGTCCCTCCACCTTGTATCATCTCTGCCTTCCTTTGCCCTTCTGTGAAGATGAGATCTGACACATACTATTTCACAGTCACATCGGAAGCTGTAACTGTTGGCAATCTCTTCAAAAATTTCTCTCTTTAGCATGGTTGGTAGACTACAGGAGGGCATACTCCTAGAACACCCTCTCTCTTCTCTACACTCATACTTCTACTTGACACAGATGTCTCACATGCCTTCCATCCTCTCCTTCCATGACCATTTGCACACCTACCCTTCCCAAGCTTTATGATGTAATCAGAATACATTTTAGGCTCTTTTGAGCAAGGACTATATAACATTGTATAACCCAGTAGGGCTTTGAATTGTTAGGTGGTAGTAGTGGGTGGTATTTGATATTCCTTTTCTGTGTATGATAGATTTCTACAAATCACTTACCTTTGCTTATGAGACAGATTCACTGATGACCATCACTCAACCCTCTCTGTTCTGCATTTATTATTCAGCCTATCCTATATTATTCTACTATTCAGCCTACCATCAGGAATAAATATTGTCCTACACCATTCAGCAACTCTGTAAAAGTTGTAAAATATGCTGGGCATGATACTCAGCACTAGAGGCTAGCACTGCTAATACAGCTAGTCACCGGTGCTGAAATCTAAACTGGATATTCAATGCTGAGGTCATAACCAGCCCAGGCATTGAATATATGGGTTAGCCGCATTTGCTACTCGCTAACTGGGCAGTGGTAATATTGAGTTGCAAAACGTTAGGCCAGGGTTTGCTGTGCTTGGCTTTCAATATGCATCACTTAGATCTGGAAAGACTTGAAGCCTAGCAACTTCATAATCTGCCAGAGTCATCCATTTAGCTTTGTGACGGATGACAAGCACTGGTGGATCCTTTTGTACTCAGATTACCAATAGTCAAAGGTAGCATCTGCTAGTAGGCCTGTAGGATAAAGCACAGTAGGGCCACTTGATTTCAAAGAACTTTTCAAAAAGCAAGACAAAAATGTTAGGTAGAAAACAAAAGTTCCACGTGATCCACACCTTCCTCCTCTTCCCTGTTCTCTAAAATGCAGAGCTTTATTGATGTGATCTGTTATCAAGACCCTCCAGGTCACATTACAGGAGGAGATAGTCTTAAGCTTTTGTCAGACTACAGACAGAGTCTCCGTATTCACAGCACTTTGATCAGTCAGCATTTCAACTATTAGCTGATTTTGTGCCAAGTTATCTTTTAAGGTTCGGACCTCTTTTCACACTTCAATAATAGCTTTGCCTGTACAGTATTTTTTATTATGTATTTTAGTGAAAGAGGCTCTGACATAATGATCTTCAGTGATATTTCTCAAGGGCTTTCCATCTTGGTTGGAGATGGTGTATCTGATTTGGGTCTCTTCATCACCAGTGAGGGAATATAGCTCAGCACAGGTTTCTTTACTTTTTGAAGCCATTTCAACCATGATTACTGTTTTCAGAGCTTAACAACAATTTGGAAAAGAAAATCTTTTAGTGTATAGGATAGGATAGGAGTCTCAGGAACCTCTCACTCAAACAGCCATCTTAGCTGAGGCTCACCAGTACACCATGAACAGGAGCTTGTCTATGCCTAAGGGTAGATAAAAAAAGAAAAGATAAAGAGCTATGGGTCAAGCTGTCCTATAAGGGAAAAAAATAAAAAATCTCTAGGGGTCAACTGCTGTCATTTTGAACTCAGCATTGGAAAGAGCAAAAGTGACTAGGGATCACTCCTGTCCTCTTAATTTAGACTACCAGAGATTGCTTGAGGTATGCCTGGGTGCCTATGGAAGCTGGTGGGTCTCCAGGGAGGGTTCTTCAGCAGGGGGGGAAGCTTCATGGGGGGATGATCCATGTGTGGTCTTTGGTGGGTGGGGAGGGTGTTGACTGGGACAAAGTGGGTTGATGTTGATTTCTTCATATAATGGCTCCTTTAAGATGACATACCAGGAGAACTGGATCAACTATTAGTGACTTGTTGCTCCTGGGGTGCCAAATGACATAGCTTGTGAGGTTGATCACAAGTTTCATTATTCATTTACAGCGGGAATCAGTAACCTGTGGTGTTGAGCTACTGCAGGTTAGTGACTCCTATGGTAAATTAAGCCAAGGTAAAATGCAGTCTTCAGAGCCTTGAAATATGAGCTATATAAGTTATTTTTCAATCCTGTTCAAAGATACATTTGGGAAAGCATTGCCTAAATGAAGCTAAAAGTGCATGTGCTGTGTAGAACTTTTCAGACTGTCAATTTTCATCTGTGCATAAATAGAAAACTGTGTAACTGTCTTTGAAAACAACGTTCCTTCACTTTTACATGTTCTAAGTGCTGGGGTTCCTCAAAGAGACATTTTCCAAAGTCCACATGAAAACTCTATAATTTTTCTGAAAATATAAAACTACATCTCTGCTCCAACTATGTCAACCGCTCCAAAAAGTGTGAAAAGTAGCAACAATAAAGAATGGATGCTAGTCTCTGTGTTATTGTGCAGATATAAAAGCCTAAACCTTCTGTATATGTAAGACGTTATTGGTATTGTACAGATGTTTATAATCCTTGCCTTACCTGTCTTAAATAGCGTCCTTCTGTTTTTCTCTGGATGATTACAACATTTAATAAAAAAACTTCTGTCTATAGCTAGAGGATCAAATCTTGTTTTTCTATCACTTTGAGCTACAGGCAGAACATGTCATACTATGAATTTATCTGAAAGTTACATTTTTAAGAGTCCTGACTGCCTTAACATGCAATGCTATAAAACGAGAAAGCAATATTTTACTAAATAGGGTTGTAAAGCCATCATAAGTAAGTGTGTTATAACAGGAACATTATGCTTTTTATCAGAACTTGGAATACTATAGGGGAATTCATTGCTTAATTTTAAGGAAACTGATTTTTATGGTGTCCTGGAACAGACAAAATTCAGTGTAATTTTCAAAATAGATGTTAGCCATGTGTGTGTGTACAATATAAGTGTAAATTTCTCTTGATGAGCACTGTCACTTGTTTTGAGTGTCAAAGAAAGCAGGATTGGAGCACACCGTGGAGTTAAGGACACTTTATTGAAAACCTACAAAGTCAGCCCGACATGTATTTCAGCCAATGGCCTTCTTCAGTATACGTTTTGTTCTTCTAGCAATGTTGTTTGGTCCCAGGGCATGTCTACCTTTTAGTATTGTTCAGTTCGTTAAGTTCATTGGTCTCTTTAACCTTTTCCCTTTTTCATACTTGTTGATTTAGGTGTTTATAGTACCAATTAGTCCACTTCTTTTGCATCAATTGGTGAGTAATTCGAAGCTCTCTGGAACTCATTTATTTTTTAAATGTTATTTTGAAGTAATATTGGATCATTTTTAATCTTGGCTTTGCCGTATCTATGGCTTTACTATTAATCATTAAATATTCATTGGTACATATGTTATATATATATAATTTTTAAAAATATATTATTATACATATTCTTTCAGTTATTATTTTTACTGTCATTATATACATAGGGGTATGTTTACTAAAGGGTGGTAAGGGAGCAAAAGTACAGTTAATGGGCGTTATCGGTGCCCGTGAGCAGTTAACGCACAATAAAGCTGGATTAAAATATGAAATCTGGGCCCATAGCATTAAGGTGAAAGGAGGTGGAGAGTGTGCGGTGATAGCGTGTGATCCTTTAATGCCGGGTTGTGTTACCGTGTGTTAGAGCTCTCTTTGCTTGGAATCCTAACACCATCTGAAAGCTCACAGTAAGAGCTATTTCTGAGGGGAGAGGGACTATTTCAATGTAAGCAATGTTCTCCACCCACAGGAGTTCCCAAATATAGTGATAGTAGTGCTCCATTGGCAGCAACAGCATGGTGCCCTATTAAGAAAGAGCACTATGTTGCTGGGTGTCAAATGGCAAAGGAGGTGTCACATGGATGATGCAGTGGAGCTGGCTGGTCCATTAGGCTGACAAGGCTGCAGCCTAGGGTGTTCATCTGTGATGTCTGGTATGACTCCACTGTGACAGTGGCAGCATATATACATGCTGCCACAGTCAAAAAGAAGCCATGCCACCTCCACTGCCACCATGAGGCCACCATGCTGCCATGTCAGCATTGTGTGAGGGTGGGGGTGGCGGTCGCAGCGGCTGTGGCCTGCTGCAGTTGAAACTTTGTCCTGGCCCTGTCTGTCAGGTGCAATGCTGCAGTTTTCATCTCAGTGGGATGGCAAGCATTTCAACAGCAGGTACAGTGAAGCACATGGTGATCCCTCCCTTCTGGAGTTAAAGGCAGCAGCACACATGCCCACATCCCAATGGAGGAGGGCAGAAGCGGCAAGGTGTGCCTGGCTGCATGTATGCAACTTCAATAAGATTGCCTGCAGCACTGAAACAGTGGCTGTGCTACGATGGCAGGGAGGGAGGGATCAGCCAGTATGCTGTCCACCATGATTATTGGACCCTTGGCACCCAACTAGTTTTCCGGGTGGATGGGCTGGCCCTGGGATCAGGATGCCCCCCACTTGCACATATTGAGTAGATATGTGCAAGTGGGGGGGGGGGGTGGAATATGCCACTGAGGCAGGAATAGTATGCAATAAGATAACAAACCATGTCAGAGGAAATATGCCCACCTTGGCCAATGATGACCATAATCGGTGCATGAACTGGTGACTCCTCCAGAAGTAAATACTCAAGCAGTTACAACCATCTTTTGCAGACCAACATGTAAATCCATGTTGGTCTGCAAAATATGAGTTTATTCCATGACTTCCCCACAAGTATACACCAGGAAATAGTTATGCTGGTCATTCTGTTAGGACACCCATGGTGTGCAATGTGTGTGTTCATGTATCACGGCCTACCCCTTTGACTAGACAGATTCCATAGGTAAGACAAGAATGTCATTTGAAATAGCAGCATACTGCCAAACATACCTTGTCAGACAAATATGGCAGAGAGCCTGCAGAGATGTAAGCAGACATGGTCATATCCCAACTCATATTCGCATGCATCCTGAAAATAACCACATATATACCCATGGATTGATAAACATACATAGCTGTTCTGTGGATCCAAACACATGGTATGAGAAAAGAATCACATGTTTAAGACCAGCCTGTGGATCAGGAATTGTATGCCCAGGTGTGTTAACTTCATCCTGCATTCCCAGAATGGTATCAGCATGAGTCCACACACTCAAATATCACCCATGGCTGTGTGACACAGTATGCTAATAGCACCGGCACACTGAGTGGTTGTTGACAGAACAAGAACATGCTAATAGTGCCTGGAGGAAGTGTTGACAATGGTGGTGCAGATAAGAATGCCAACCTGCCCCACTTTTGGACAGTGGGTTCATGTGTGTGTCTCCAGATTAGTGTGAGCTTCCGCAATGCACTGTATATGAATGTGGTGCCCAGGCTTTATGGCTGTGCATACAATATGCTGCAGGTCGGCTATACAGCAATCCCACATAATGTGTGAGACCTCATTTACAAGAAGGTTAGTTATCAGCAAGTAGTTGCAACCTGTGACTGTGATGCTGTAATGCATTCCCAGTTATACCATTGTCAAAGCCCATCCCTACAACATTCCCCTACCCTTACCTCCCAACATGACACTGTTGTGTATCTCCAAAATTATCTGCTGTTTTGATTGGAGTAAGTAGCGGGTACACATGGGTGTATTACAATCCTTACCTCTGACTGAGCCTTCCAGGCCACAGGACACATCAATTTGCACAGGTGAGAGGCCTGATTAATGCCATCTGCCCTAACAGCTGTATCAATGGCAATAGTGTCAGTCCACCTGACTCAGCTGCAGCCTTTAGGGATCTAGCCTCGGGGGGAAGGGGGCTGGCCTCTCTGAATATTCAATCCATTTAATTAGTTGATACCAATGGCAGACAATGTTCCCTCTAATTTTCTGTAGGCTGTGTGCGCATAAAATATCAGCTGTGTGCAGCTTTTGAAGGAAGGTTAAATTTTTGTGCGCCACATAACGACACTCGGAGTTATATACTTTAAAATTTGACTACACGTCAGAATACAGTATGTACACCACATTGATTTTAATCAAATTAAATAAAAATAGACAATTACTAAATGAAGCAGGAAATTTCTAGTAATTGCAATCATAACTTTTAAATTTTAAGACGTTTGTGTTGTTTTCTATCAGAATCAGAGCCGTAATTTTTGTGCGCTCTGTTGTAAAGTATGTGCGCTCGCTCGGCGAGGTGTGTGCGCGCGCACACGCGCACAGCTTAGAGGGAACAGTGATGGCAGAAATCTGTGATTTACCTGCATGCACCTTGCTCTTGCCCCATGCTGCATTTGCAGAGTGCAAGCGAGGGGACTCTTTACTCCATGCAGTGTTTGCACATGGTTTTAATTGCCATTGTTGATACTGATGATGCTGCCTCATGTTACATGCCCACTCATCAATGGCCACAAGGGGAACTGATTGGGGGTGATGCCAGTTCAGGCATCTTATGCCACTTCCCTTGACATTGTGCTACACTATACCTCCACCCCACCTTCCACTTGAACCCGGTGGTACACCAGGGTTGCCCACTGGCTCCAGATGCAGCTGGTAGGCTGCATCAACTCCTGGCTTTACCCTATTGCATGCAGGCATATGTCTCTCTGCATTCCACATGGCAATCTATGTGACATGCTGGACTACTGGTCCTTCCTGCAATGGGCTACACCCAGGACTGAAGCAGGACTTGTGGGCGCATATGGAGCGACTTGGCAGCTCCATCAGGTACTGATATATGTGCACACCAAGTGCATGTCCATGCTGTGGCTGTTATGGGACAAATACTGGATTGATCAGGCTACCCCCATCTGTGGGCCATTTCCTGCCCTGTGGTATCTTGGTTTTTCACACCTATGATAGCAGCTTTGTTGTGCTGGATAGCTACCTTATGTACACTGGGATGCACTCAGCAGTCATTGTTCTGTCAGTGGAGGCCTTGTTGCACACTGCTGCCACCATGCAGGCCATAGGGCTCCTGGCACATGGCAGGAGCTGAATCCAGTCCTGCCCTCGGGGCACTGTACACGTCAACCTGTTGTTCTGTGTCTAGGGTTGCAAACTGTGTCTAGAGTTGGGGTCAACATGATCCAGCACTGGTTTTGCCTTACTGGCTGTATGTACTGGCTATCTGGCTGTCCTTGGAATATGCAGCACAACCACATATTAGTGACCCCAGCACTGTTAATACAGAACTGGATCGGGTTGTCCCTCCAAGCCGGATACAGTTGGCAACCCTATCTCTGTCCCTTATTCCACCATGTACAGACGTTATGCATGGCCATCACAGCATGTGATGCAACTCACATACATGCTCTTATCTCTCAATGCTCTCTGGATATGGACATGGTGAAAATAGTGCTCTTATCCTATCACCCTACAGTTACCTTCCTCCTTCATTCCTTCCATCCTTATATCTGTGGGTGACACCTCACCCCTCCCTGTATCCCCTTCGTGAGACTCTGTGGTGATCCTTGCCTCCACTCTCTTGATCTCAGCCATCAGCCTGTTGACAGCTGGGACCTGTTGTCTCTCTCTCTATCTCACACACATTGCCACAATGTAGCCCATTCCTTTCTCCACACACTGTGATGACACCTATCCACTCTTTTGGCCCCTTCCATTGACACAATGGCAACTTCCTATTGGCCAGTGTTGCTCTGATTCATCTCTTTGCCCTTCAATCTGTTTATACATCTGCTGTGCTGCGAAATGTCTGACAGCCACATGATGCTGATATGCCCCCTCCACTGAGGTCACTTGGCTGGATCTGTTTCCATTCCCATGTCACCTATGGACCTCTCAGTGTGATCATTCCACTGCTCTTCGGTACATCTCCTCTCCCCTCTCTCCCGCCCCCTCCTCCTTGGGGGTTCCACTCTATAGGCATATACCTTCTATCAGTGCCTTTGTCTTCTCCTGCCATGTCCAGCCTTGGACCCTCCCACCTTGCTGCTCAATAACATGCTCCCTGGGTCAGTGCATCAGACATCATCTCTGACCTTTGTCGTTTGCAGTGGGTGAACACCTCTCAGCTAGACCATGTGTGGATACTGTGCCGCTTGTTCCCCTATGTGTCATCTCATCATTCTCCTAGGCATCTCCTTATCCTCGGCTGTTCTGTAGCTTGGCTTGACTAGCTATCTGAGCTCAGATGATCATGTGACATGGGGAGGTCATGGTGTTGGCAGCCCATCTTATTGTACTCTCCATGGGGTCTCATGTGTGACATGTCAGCTTAGACGCAGGCCCCCTTGCACATTGTGTGATCTGATGGCTGTGTGTGGTCATGTCCGTGTGTGTTTTCTGGAGCACAACATGAGGATGACATCATGTATTTCATCTCTCTCCTATTGACAGCTCAAATACATCTGGAAGAAGACACAGGAGCTGAGGCACCAGCAGCCGGAGCTATTCACCCAGGTTCTGGCAGAGAGGGTAGTGGGGGCAGGCTGGTGAGTGTCCATACCTGTCATCTCTACATGCACATATGATTCTGAGGGGGTGGGAATCTGCTTTGGGATCCTGGCATGTAGATACATGTGTATAGTATAATGCAGCTGCAAAGTCTGCAAATGTTACACCATGCTGATGCTGCAGGCCTCAGTGCAGGTGACATGGTATGCTAAACATGCCACATGTCAGCCTGTGCAATGTGTGTGTATGTCCACTCTGGCCACATAATGTATAGCCTTTGGTGAGGCAGTGACCATATTGCATAAGTCCATGTCGTACAAGTGCTATCAGCACCCATGTCCACCAGCTAGTGCAATGGTGGTTGGCCTCCACACAATGTTGTATGGCACCCCATAATCCCACATTATCCACATTCATGATATCTCAGAGCAGGGTGAAGGTGCATTCTCTTGCACTGTAGGCCCCTGTACTGTCTAGACAACACATATGGTCTTAGTGGCCAGCATCTGTTGACATCACTCAGATAACTACTACACATAGAAACAATCCAGAATAAAGGATCAAAATATGAATACACTATATTCTTATCAAATATCAAAACTTGATGTAACCTATTCAATGTATATATAATTATGTATAATTATGTAGATAGTTATTCCCCAGTTAACTCCCAGTTTATCTTCCCTGTTATCTGTAAACCTAGATCAGTCATGGATTGACAGTTATTTTGATGTTCAATGTAAACCCCACTGATGATGAATAGTGCGGTATATAAAAAATGTTAAATAAATAAAATAAATAAAATGTGTACAAATGCTTAACTTGGGCCACATGACATGCACGCCACACATTTTTTTAGTGTTTTTACTTTAGCCATGCTACTGATCTGAGTGCCATACTAGCTGTGAGAACCATGCCAGGATGGTCCTGCAATGGGGGTCACAGTGTGGTGTGCTCAGGCAGATAGGGTTACCATGGCTGATGCGCTGCAACTTTTATGCTGGCTGCACAGACACTGAACATGCAGCACTGTCAAAGCATCCTGCTTGGTTGCATTCAGGCCGAACCCCTATGGTGGCACTGTTCATGTTGGGAATTGTCCATACTGATATGCAACCTCATTCACAGCGAGCTGGTCTCTCAAGACATTCATGTTCATACAGCCATAGCATGATAGTCCAGCAGGACAGGGTGCTATGACAGTTGTGGGAAGACATGTTTTTGTTGCATTACATGTTACTTCAGATTCATATGCACACTCCAATGGTGCTGTGATCATGGTGCTTGTTAGCACTGGTCTGTTGATGCTGTGTAGAGTGTCCATAACAGAATGGTGATGTGGGCACACTACCATACTGCCATACATGTTCACATACAGTGTGTGAGGGGAAAGTCATCCCACAGTTGCTGACATCTGTCAATATCATGCAGCTGGGTGGACCCTTCATGGGACTACACATCAGCTACCTGTTCCCACATGGGTCGCTGACAACACTATGTGCATTGATGTTACCCAGGGTCACACTTCTGCACAGACATCATCCACAAGCAGAACAGGCAGGGGTGGTTCTATAATAAGGCAGAGTGAGGTAGCCACCTCAGGTGGCAAAGTTTTGGGGGCAGCAAATAATGCCCCCAAAGCATTTAAGTGGCTGCTGCCTCACTCTGCCTTCTATTAAACAAACAAACCTGAATAGACTAGCTGCTGTCGCTGCCACCTCCGCTTCTCCCTGCAGTGGCAGAATCACCCTCCTGCCCCCTGCTGCCCCAGATCAGAGGGAAAAAAAAGGGAAAGCCGGATCTTGCAACTCAGCAGGATTTTAAGTCCCTGCTGATTCCGCCCCGTCTGATGCAAATAGCATCATCAGAGGGGGCGGGACCATCGGGGTCTTGAAAACATGCTTAAAGGCACTGGCTCTTGAAATTCCGGCATGCTTTCAAGACCCTAATGGGTCCCACCCTGTCTGATGATGCTTTTCGCGTCAGGGGGGCAAAACCAGCAGAGAAGAGAGGTGCAGGTGAAGGGAGGGGGATAGAAGAATAAATGCTGGACAATGGGGGGAGGGTAGAAGGAAAAATGCTGGACAATGGTGGGGGACAGAAGGACAAATGCTGGACAACATGGGTGGGGGGAGACAGCAGGACAATTGCTGGACAATGGGGGGCAGGAGGACAAATGCTGGACAATGGGGGGACGACACAGTGCTATGCATCCTACTAAAGGGAAAATAACTTCAAAATTAGTGATTGTTTCATTTGCAGTTTGGAGGAAGATAAGATTCTGCAGCACACTGCAGGAGCCAATGAAAAACTGGCCTTGACTAGTAGAGGGGCAATAGATCACTAGGGAACAGACCAAGTTGAATCTTTTAATCTCAAATTGTGAAAATAACTTTTTAAGCTAAGGAGGATGTGTAGGGTTTTATGTTAGTGCTATACACCATTGGAGAAGCCTATCCTATTTTGATTCTTGAGTCAGCTGTATAGAATGGATGCTTTAGTGCTATGGCACTAAACATATCAGTGCTGTTCCTTTAATTTTATCCAGTCTTGAATAACAGATTTCTACAAAGGTAGCTTTTATCAGTGAAGGGTTTGCACTGGGATTCAGAGAAGGGATGCAACAGCTTAAAGAAACTGACCAAGCAGACAACTAAAAACAGATGTTGGAACTTTTCCTCTGTGACATTGTCTGAGAAGGAACAAACCCCGCTCCTGTGTCATTTTCAAAACTCTTACCTCAAAAGAAAGAGAGCGCGAGAGAAAAGGGAAATTAATGAAGCAAACCGGCATTTTGTAAAGCTCAACATTTCTTTTCTATTACCAGTTTAGCCTGACTTGCCTCATTGTAATACATTTCAGTACCTTTGTCCCTAATTTCATGTAGATATAAATTATTTATTTATTAACATCATATGGTAGGACTTTTTATTGCTTTGGGGATTTTAAACTTTGTAAATCAGCTAAAGCAAAATTTAAAAAAAAAACCTTACACGTTTACAGGATCAAAATAAAAACAAAGCAGGGGTAACCCTTTCTGAGACCCTCTTTTAATATAACATGTTTTGTGTACTGGTGCTGCAGTGCGCAAGGTTGTCTACATCAGGTAGATGCTGACACCTTTCTTTGTGTACTCATGTACATATATATACTGTATATATATTTTTTATTTAGATTTCTTTTCTTGGGATACAGTTTCTGGAAACTCTCAGAACTAGGCTTCCTTCTAGCTGCAATGCATATACATAGCTTTATTTATAAGAATTTTATGTTGTATTTACTATAGATCATTTTCAAACAGTTTTAAGGAATCCCAGCAGCAACTGCAGATTTTTATAACATGGATGTTGTCAATGAGGGATAAAAGTAATTGTATAGTAAATTGAATTCTCAATGTTTTTTAAAAACATTTTATTGTAAAGAGAGAAAAAAATAATATGCAAAGTCTAAAAAGCTGATTCATGCTTAATAAAGAATATATTAATGTAAACACTGGGGAGATAGGTTAAGGAGACCAATGATTTGCATGTAATACAAACTCCCTTTTTTTAAATTAACAAATTAGGTTATTTGCATTTTCCCAGCCTCAAACACATTCTGGAACATGGAGCCATGACAGATGACAGATATATATACATATATATACGAGTATATATATATATATATATATATATATATATATATATATATATATATATATAATAATATATATATACGGGGTGGCCCAAAAAAAGTGAGAACTTCTCGTAAATTAAGGCTTAAATAGTTTACTTATTTAACCTTTTTAGCTATATAATGTCTTTATTTCGACAATTTCCGGTTGCCATCTTTTTTTGTTTAATTTGTCAATCGTTTACATCTGTCTTTTTGAATTTTTAAATAACTTCTATGCTATGAGATGTTCTCACTTTTCTTTGGGCAACCCTGTATATATATGTCAGACGGAGTATAGCGAGCTCCTTTGGAGGAAGATATTTTATTAAAGTAAGCAGCCAAGAATAAGGTTAGAGTACTGTTAGTCATGCTAAGACTTTGAGACTTTTTGATGCCGATAAAGATATGTGAATGGTGCCTTTTTTTTAGGACAAATGCTGGACAACAGTGGGGTGGGGAGGACAGGAGGAGAAATGCTGGACAATAGGGGAGGGAGCAGGAAGACAAATGCTGGGAGGGGGGTTGTAGGGAGATAAATGCTGGATGTGGGGGGGGGAAGCAAGAAAACAAATGCTGGACCAGGGCTAGCACTACCCAGTAAACTGGGTGTGACTGGTGGCCTAGTGGAGAGCTTGCCTGAAGGACATGCTGCTCCTACAGACAAAAGGCTGTGACTAGTGACTGAGGACTCTCACAGCCTTCTCCTCACGGGAGGTGCATGCCCTGCAGGAAGGCTCTCCACTAGGCTGCTGGCGCTCTGCAGGTCATCCTGAATGGGGAGTGATGGCAGGCAGCCATCTACGGTGGTCTTCTGATGTCGGCTCCTACAGACAGGCTCTATTTTTCTGGGCCACTGTCACAGCTAGCATAGGCAGAAGGGTGAGGGAGGCAATGATTGTGGCCCAGGGAAGCAGAGCCTGCCCATGGGCTCAGCATGTCCTGCAGGCAGAGGCTATGCAAGGCCACCTGTGCCTGCCACTCTAGGCTTGGATAACGGCCTGCACAGCCCCTGCTCGTGGGACATTCTGCTCCGTGGGCATGCTCTGCCTCTTGCACATAAATGGGGGGGAGGAGTGGACAAGAGGGGGCATTGGGAGGTGGACATGAATGGACACAGGGAGTCAGAAGGGAGATGCTGGGCAGTGGGGGGGGGGGATAGGGAGGCAGCAGGGATAAGATTGAGGTGGGTGGCTAGGTAGATATTGGACATGGAAATAGGCATAGGGAGAAACAAGGAGGTGTGATGTGGTGGCGATATTGGCCAGGGGGTTATAGGGAGACTATAGGAAAATGGTGGACTTGTGGAGAAGGGAGATGCTGTACACCAGGTAATAAGGAGAGAAGGAAATGCAAGACATGGGGTAATAGGGAGAGAGAAGAGAGAAAGGGTTCCAGGGGTGATCCGGGAAACTACAGACCAGTGAGCCTCACGTCAGTATCGGGAAAAATGGTAGAAACTATCACAAAGAATAAAATTACTCAGCATGTAGATAGTCATGGCCTAATGGGAAACAGCCAACATGGCTTTAGACAAGGAAGATCTTGTCTTACTAATCTGTTATGTTTTTTTGAAAGTGTGAATAAACAGGTGGACAAAGGTGAGTCGGTTGATATAGTGTATCTGGACTTTCAGAAAGCCTTTGACAAGGTCCCTCATCAGAGACTTTTGGCAAAACTAAAGAGTCATGGGATAGGAGGCAGTGTACTACTGTGGATCAGGAACTGGTTAAAAGATAGAAAGCAGAGGGTTGGGCTAAATGGCCAATTTTCCCAATGGAGAAAGGTGAATAGTGGTGTACCCAAGGGATCTGTGCTGGGTCCGCTGCTTTTTGACATATTCATAAATGACCTGGAAAGTGGAATAACGAGTGAGGTTATCAAATTTGCAGATGACACAAAACTATTTAGAGTTGTTAAAACCCAAGAGGATTGTGGAAAATTGCAAGAGGATCTTGATAAATTGGAAGACTGGGCATCAAAATGGAAGATGAAATTTAATGTGGACAAGTGCAAAGTTATGCACCTAGGGAAGAACAACCCAAACTATGGTTACATGATGCAAGGTTCCACATTAGGAACCACCACCCAGGAAAAAGATTTAGGCATCATTGTGGATAACATGTTAAAACCCTCGGCCCAGTGTGCAGCGGCAGCCAAGAGAGAAAATAGAATGCTAGGTATCATAAGGAAAGGAATGGAAAATAAAACAAAAGATATTATAATGCCTCTATATCGTTCCATGGTGAGATCACACTTTGAATATTGTGTGCAATTCTGGTCGCCATATCTTAAAAAGGATATAGCATTATTAGAAAAGGTTCAGAGAAGAGCCATCAAAATGGTAAAGGGGATGGAAGGATACTCCTATGAAGAAAGGCTAAAAAGGTTAGGGCTCTTTAACCTGGAAAAGAGATGGCTGAGGGGAGATATGATAAAAGTCTATAAAATAATGAACGGAGTGGAACAGGTAAACGTAGATCGATTGTTTACGTTATCAGAATATAGAAAGACTAGGGGACATGCAATGAAGCTACAGGGTAAACTATTTAAGACTAATAAAAGAAAATATTTTTTCACTCAACGTGTAATCAAACTCTGGAATTTGTTACCGGAGGATGTAGTAAAGGCTGTTAGTGTAGCTGGGTTTAGAAAAGGCCATTATTAAGAAAGGACCCAGGATATCAATGCTTGACCCAGTACAAACATTGCGGAACCTGTGTCTTTTGGGGAAACTGCTAGGTAGGTATGACCTAGATTGGCCACTGTTGGAAACAGGATACTGGGCTTGATGGACCTTGATCTGAACCAGTATGGCATATCTTATGTTCTTATGAGAAGACAGACATAGGGTAAATAGGTTGAGAAAGAGATGGAGAGATGCTGGACATGGGGTAATAGGGAGGGGATGGTATGATTTGGAGATGGCATAGCTTCTGGTTGCAGTGGAGATAGGAAAAGAGGTGGCAGACATGGAAAGAAAGAGGGAGAGAGACACTGGATGGGTGATGAGAGATGTAAGATGTGGAGAGTGAACAAAAGACTGGGTAATAATGGACCAGGGAAGAAGAGCTGGGGAATGGAAGGATTGGGGTGAAGGTTGAAAATGGGTAGGTAGATGGCATAAAAAAGAGGGAGATTAAGAACTGGATAGTAAGGAGTAGGGAAATCTGGGTGGCCAAAGAGAGAGAGCAATAAGTGGAAGGAAAAAAATTATATTCAAGATGGAAGGAAGAAAACAAAAGGAGAGACAAGAAATGTCAGATGAATTACAGACCATAGAAGGAAAGCTAAGAGAAGACAGAGGAAAGCAGAAACCTTAGAGTGGGACCAGCATGATCCGAGAAAAAAATGACCAGACAACAAAGGTAGAAAAATTAATTTTATTTTCAAATTAGTGATTGGACTTTGCTCTATTTTTATATTTTACACAGTACAGGGAAATTAATCTCTTTTATTTCTTTGGTGTTGCACTGCATGCAGAGGCTGGCTTCTTGGGCTTTCAGTTTAATTTTTGTCTACATATTTTTATTTTTACTTTAGGTTATCATCACTTATTCTGTACTTGGCGAGGGTCTGTGTTCAGAGTCTGTGACTGAGGCCAGGCGTTCTGTTAAAACGGAATTTGTATGAAGGGATCTGTACTGTAATAATTTGTCTTGTTTAGCTTTTCAATAGGTGTATGGATGTTCTCTGACCTACTGTAGTATTTATAGTGCTATTTTTTTTCTGGGTAGGCCCCTTGTTGTATGAGTTTTGGAAGTTTATGCTGGTATGGTATAGATATGGCTTCGTAAATCATCGGTAAGATTTGTAGGGTTTTGTATAGTTCACAATTAGCCTCGTACTGGGGAATGTTTATGTTAGTGAAATAATCAAATCAGAATGTTTTTTAATATATTGAATTCTATGGACGAATGTCCTACTACTGCTCTGCAGCCATTGTCGAGGGAGAGATTTTTGTGGGTGCAGAATATATATTTAAAAAGAAAGAAAACTATAATGCAGTTTATAACAAAATAAAATGAATTATAATTTGGTATTATTAACTGTGCGGTGGTTCTCACTTTTTCTTTTAATTCTTTGGCGTGCGAGCATCTTGCATTTCCTGTTTTTTTCAGAGGGTGGGAAGTGCTGTGTTGGAGCCCCAAGTTGCTCTTGTTATGTGGAAGTGGGACGTGCTGCATGGTACTGTTGAGCCTCTCTTGTTTGGCATATTTAGCAGTATGTTTCCTAAGCTTTGTGCTGGTAACTTAAGAACATAAGATATGCCATACTAGGTCAGACCAAGGTCCATCAAGCACAATATCCTGTTTCCAGCAGAGGCCAATCAAGGTCACAAGTACCTGACAAGTTCCCAAAAAGGTACACAAGTTCCACAATGCTTGTCTTTGGACAAGCAGTAGATTTCCTGGGTCCTCTTTAATAATAGCTTGTGCACCTTTCCTCCAGGAACTTGTCCAAACCTTTTTTAAACCCAGCTATACTGACAGCTTTTACTATGATCCTCCGGTAACTAATTCCAAAGTTTCATTATGTGGGGCTGTAGGCTGACTGCAGGAAGGCAGTTACATACTTCTGCAGTTACTGCATTTCAGAGTGGCAAAACAGCTGCCAGTGCAACTAGGACCACATATTGAGAGACATTAGTTGCACTCATGCTACTTGTGCTAAGCCATTATGTTATTTTCTGCAAACAATACAGATGCATGCATGTGAGAGTTATTTATCTCACCTTACTCTGGAGTAAAGTTTAATTTTGGGAAAGAATCCTGTAAACATAACAGTAATGGGGTAAAAGCATTTTTTGTCTACATATGTCTGTTCATGTGTGACTGAGGCTACATGTTCTGTTAGCATGGAGTTTCTAAGTAGGGAGCTATAGTAATCTGGCTCGTTCAGTTTTCTGAATAGGAATATGGATGTTCTAGGCCCACTGCAATATTTCTTGTGCTTCCCTTTTCTGGGTATGCTCCATGTTGTGTGAGTTTTGGAAGTTAGCGCTGTTATGGAATAGTAGATTTGTCCTATGGGTCCAGTACTCTGGGTTCTTGATGAGGTCAACTGTAGGGTGTTGGTTCAGGGAGGGGGTATGGAATATGTATTGTCTTTGAGATTTGCAGTTTTGCATTTTTAATGCTGCCAGACTGATATTTAAAATATTTTGTAAGTTCAGATTCAAGAAAATTTCAAATTTTAAGGTAACATCAGTTTAATTTTGTTTAGTAGCCTGATTGCTTAACCACTGCTGAATTTGGGACTTTTCCAGCTTTGGAGTTTGTTTGTAGGAATCTGTACTGTAAGTAATCTGAATTGTTCAATTTTTCAAATAGGTGTTGCTGCAGTATTTGCAGTGGTGCTTTTTTTGGGTAGGCTCCATGTGTGAGTTTTGGAAGTTGGTGCTGGTATGGTAGATTTGCTCTATAGATCCTCAGTGATTTTTGTATTTTATGTATTTAACAGCTTTTTTTAATACCGCTTTCATCATTTTTAGTCAAAGCAGTTTATGTTGTAACTTAAACTTGTACATTAAACAGGGACATTGATTACTTGGATTCTTCTGAATCAATGGAGGGTTAAGTGACTTGCCCAAGGCCACAAGGAGTGCTAGTGGGAATCAAATGTTGGCCTCTTGTTTTCTTAGCCAGTGCCACAACCATTAGGCTACCCCTCTACTCCTATTAGTTCACAATATGCCTAGTACAGAGAATGTTTACTAGTGAGATGGCCAGAGATTTTTTTTTTTAGATATTAAGTTTTGTGAGTGAATGTCCTAGTTCTGTTCTGCACCCATCGTTAAGGGAGGGGGTTCTGTGAATGAAAAATATACGTTCAAACAGAAAAAGCAAGAACCATACAATGGTTTATAATAACAAAATAAAAATGAGTTATAATTTGGTATTATAAACTGTGCTGTAGATCTCGTTCTTTCTTTTAGTTCCTTGATGTGTGAACATCTTTTTATTTCCTCCACATTATCTAATTGGCTTTTTGATTTGGTTCAGTCTCTGACTGAAGTTTAAGGAAGCCTCCCCCCCCCCCCCCACTACGGCTCCTGGGAGGCACCATCTCATCCCTCACCTCAGGCAGTAGGTTGCCTTGAGCCACCCCTGAGGACAGGCTATATTAGCAAGGCGGCTTGACAGACAATTTTAATGCATATGCTGACCAGTACTGCCAGTTTAATGTTCTACTATGTGGATATACATGGTGTATGTGCATTCTACTCCTCTTTGGTTGGCTTAGAAACATAGAAACATGATGGCAGAAAAAGACCATATGGCCCATCTAGTCTGCCCTTACATCAACTACAATAGTGTCCTTTTTTCCCCTTAGAAATCCTCTGTCCTTGTCTCTACTACCTCCACTGGGAGACTATTCCCTCATCTACCTTCCTTTCCATAAAGAAATATTTCCACATATTACTTCTGAGTCTATCCCCTTTTACCCTCATCCTATGTCCCCTCGTAGCAGAGCTTGCTTTCAATCGGAAGAGACTCACCACCTATGCATTTATGCCATGGAGATATTTAATTATTTATTTAGCAGATTTCTATGCCACCTTTAAGCTGAAGCAGTTTATATGGAACAAATAGCAAACAACTTCTCTGATTTGCCATTACATTGAACACATGGTATTACTAACTTAATAAGGATATTTATAAATGTATGTATGCATAAGTGAAAGTTCTCTTATATGGTGCTATATGATATCATTATTGACATAGTATTCAGTGAAGAGATGTGTCTTTAATAGTTTATTAAGGTTCTGAGTGGATTGTGAAGCTTTTATGGGTTCCGGTAGTGAGTTCCAGATTGTTGGGGAAAATAGGAAGAAAGCTCTGTTGTTGATTTGCTGAGCACGTCTTGAGATGTGGGATGATTAACAGATTCTGGTTCGGTGTTCTTTTTTACCTTGTTGTGGGTAATCTACTGATTAGGTCCTCAAGGCAGGGGGCTAATAAGTTATGCATGATTTTGTAGATGGTAGTTGATACTTTGTATTTTATCCTTTGTGCTATTGGCAACTAATGCAGATTCTTCAGGGTGGGTGTAATATGTTGATGTCTTGCGGTGCATGTTAGGATTCTTGCTGCAGTATTTTGCACTAGTTGAAGTGGGCATAGTGCTTGCTTTAGTAGACCCTGGTAGAGTATATTGTCATAGTCAAGGTGAAGTGTTATTATGGCTTGGAATACCGTTCGGTAGTCATTGTATTGGAGTAGTGGTCGTAAATGTTGAAGTGTTTTGATTTTAAGCATGAAATATTGGCTGACTTCTTAATGTGGGAAAGCATGTTGAGGTTACTGTTGAGGGATATTCCAATGTTTTTGATTATTTTATTACTGATATTGTAATGGATCTGCGTGTTGTTGGGTCACTCCAGGCCAGGGGACCCCGAACCCTCATCTGCGGTGTACTGCTCCGGCTGGCTGGATTCCAGGGGAATAAACACACACACACTTGCACATAAATGGTATGCAGTTTATTCCAAAGGGTGGAGGGATTGTCAGTACTTTTATACATTATCAGAGACATAGTCATACGTCATCCACCCATCTTCTGGGGGCCCACTATAGTTTATCAGTAACTAATACAAAAACAAGTCATCCTTGAGTAGAACAAACAGTTTAGCTTACAGAGCACATTCCTTTTTCCAACCCACCAGAATGTACAAAGGGCACACACATAGAATTCTGATTTGATTTCTATAAGATTCCAATTTCTCTTGTGCAGGCCTCTTGTATATACACTCAAACTAAGCATTATTTTATTACAAAGGACATATATATATATATATAGGATTCTGATTTCCCTAACAGATATCTCAGCGTATTGAAGTGTGAGCTTTGAAGGTGGATTGAAGGATGTGTCTCTTGTGACAAGGAGAGCTTCTGTCTTACTACTGTTCACTATTAAATTTAGTCCTGCAAGGAATTATGTGATGGCTGTGAAGCAGTCAGAGATAGCAGAGAAGTCCAGAGTGTGAGTGTGGAGGGGCATGTAAAACATAATATCATCTTAGCAGGTTATAGTTGGGTTGAATCATATCTCTATCATATCTCCCTTATACCGCCTTTCCTCTAAAGTATACATATTAAGATCTTTATGTTCATCCTCATATGCTTCATAATGAAGACCACTAACAATTTTAGTAGTCACCCTCTGCACCGAGTCCAATCTGCTTATATTCTTTTGAAGGTGTGGTCCCCAGAATTGCACACAATACTCCAAATGAAGTTGCACCAGAGACTTATTCAGAGGGATTACCACCTCATTTTATCTGCTGGTCATTCCTCTCCCTATGCACCCAACCATGCCTCTAGCTTTTGCTGTCAGCTTTTCTACCTGTTTAGCTACTTTAAGATCATTAGACACAATTATACCCAGATATTTCTCTTCTTTTGTGGACAGAAGTACCTCACCCCCTACGCTGTACAGCTCCTTTGGATTTTTGCAGCCCAAATGCATGACCCTGCATTTTTTAGCATTCAATTTCAGTTGCCAAATTCTAGAACATTCTTCAAGCTTAACTAGATCACTCCTCAAGTTAACGACTCCTTCCTGATTATCTACTCTATTGTAGATCTTGGTATCATCCGCAAACAGGCAAACCTTACCCAACAGTCCTTCCATAATATCACTAACAAAGATGTTAAACATAATCAAATCAAGGAGAGATCCCTGCGGCACACCACTGGTAACCTCCTTCTCCTCAGAGTGAGCTCCATTTACTCTTTGTCACCTCCCACTCAACCAATTTCTAACCCAATCAGTTACTTTAGAGTGGATCTCTAGGGTGCTCAGTTTGTTTATAAGTCGCCTGTATGGAACGGTGTCAAAGGTTTTACTGAAATCTAAATACACAACATATAGGGCTCTTCCTCGGTCCATCTCACTGGTCACATAGTCAAATAAACCTATTAGATTTGTCTGACAATACCTGCCTCTGGTGAATCCATGCTGCCTCACATCCTGCAATCCATTGTACTCCATAAACCTCACTATTCTCTCCTTTAGTAGCCTTTTCAATAATTTACTAACCATAACCACAGAAGTTACTGTAGATTAACTGGCCTTTAGTTCTCAATGTCATCCTTACATTGACTTTTGTGAAAGGGACCACATGTGCCTTTCTCCAGTTCTCTGGCACTACTCCTGACTCCAAAGAGGCATTGAAAGGATCAGACAGTGAAGCAGCTAGAACGTCCCCAAGTTCCCTCAGTATTCTTGGATGTATCCCTTCAGGAGCCATGGCTTTGTCTACTTTTAGTTTAGCTAGTTCCTCAAGAACATTCTTCTGAAAATCATTTGAGATCTCCTTCACTTCTGTTCCTCTTTGTGGGTGTTTTCTGATGTCTGCTTCTTCTAAAAAGGAAATAGAGCAGCTTTTAAACTAGATAACTAGGAAACACTGGTAGCATCTATATCCTCATGCTTCGAATACACTCTCACGGATCTAGATAAGCTGGTAGACACATGGAACTCAAGGATCGAAGCAGCAGCAAGTCCAAACTGGACAACCACAAACACAACAACAAGAACAAGAACTGAACCTTGGTACTCCCCTACATTGTGCAAACTGAAAAGGGAAGTACGCAGGCTAGAGAAAAAATGGAGGAAAGCCCAAACCGAGGAATGCAAGCGACTGTACCTAACTCTACTCATGGAATACAAGAATGAGGTCAACCAGGCAAAAAAGAATCACCACACTAACCTACTCAATAAAGCCATTAATAGACCCAGAGAGCTATTTGAACTTGTCAAATCTCTCACTAAAACCCCCCAGGACACCAACTGGACAAACGAAATCAAAGCTCAGACGATTGCAGACCACTACGCCAAGAAACTTAACCCGCAAGTACCCACTGCCACAGATCACAATATGTCTTTAACACTCACCCCTCAGAAAACCAACATGGTCCCGCATACAGAATCTAGAGCAGAATGGAGCACTTTTCACCAATTAAAAGAACAACAGGTCATAAACATCATAACCAATTTAAAATCCACAACCTCCCCTCTTGACCCATGCCCTGCGGCATGGATAAAAGCAACTAAAAATGAAATAGCAAAACCAATCACCCACATTGTCAATCAGTCACTTCAACAAGGTGTAATGCCTACCTATCTCAAGAGATCACTTATAAGGCCCATCCTAAAGAACAAATCACTCAACAAAAGCGATCCTGCATCATATAGGCCAATCTCGAGTATATCTTTCTTAGCAAAGACGATTGAAAAAACAGTCCAGCAGCAGCTGCAAGATCACATAGACGATAGGAAAGCCCTAGACATGCATCAATATGGGTTCCGTCAGTATCACGGAGTAGAAACCCTGCTACTAGCACTCCTCGACAACCTCCTCAGGGGTCTGGAGAACAAAAATGACATGTTCATACTTGTATTTATAGACATCTCAGCAGCATTTGATACAGTACATCACAGCACCCTCTTAAACCGCCTATCATCAATAGGTATAACAGGGACCCCCCTAAAATGGTTTACCTCATATATATCCAATAGGATGCAACAAGTCCTATTCAACAATGACAAAGCTGTTGCCTTCCCCCAGACGCAGGGGATCCCGCAGGGATCTGCCTTGTCATCTCTACTATTCAACCTGTATATAAAACCAATCTGTCAGATCTTTCAGAAGTGCAACATCAACTACCACATCTATGCTGACGATGTGATGCTGTACACACGCCTAAACACAACGCAGCCAGATTTCACTCCGTTGGAAAAATGCCTTGACATGTTACAAACATGGCTTCAACAAAACAACATGTCAATAAACCACAAAAAAACAGAGGTCATGTTCATCTCCAAAAAAAACCAACTTCTCCCCACCCACCACAGTCACCCTCAACAAAAACATATACCATGCGAAGCCTGCAATAAAGTACCTAGGAGTCCTACTAGACAACAACCTTAAGATGAATAACCATCTCCGAACAGTCAACCGAGCCATCTTCTACAAATTAAAAATCCTCCAACCACTTCGCAGTATCCTGGAAAAATCTGACTTCAGGACTGTCGCACAAGCGCTAATCATTCCACACCTGGACTACTGCAACGCCATTCTCCAAGGGCTGCCAAAGAACACCCTAAATATCTTACAAATGGCTCAAAATGTTGCTGCAAGAATCATCATGGAAAAAAAGGTCACAGATCACATAACACCAGTACTTATGGAACTACATTGGCTCCCTGTAGCCGCTCGTATCATCTACAAACTACTCATAACAACGTTTAAACTCATTCACAATATTGCGCCCTCATACATTGGCAACCTAATCACTAAGCAAGCACACAACAGGAACAGAAGAACCATACATCTCAACACTCTCTGTGTCCCAACCAGCATAAGATACGTTAAAACAGAAACAAGCAACAGAGCTTTCACCTATGCAGCGCCGATCCACTGGAACCAGCTCCCCTCTGAACTCCGAATGTCAAATAACCTGAATGAATTCAGAAGGAACCTCAAAACCCATTTATTCCAGGCATACTACAACCCAACCTAATTACAGCACCTTACCACAACAAGTTCCCTTCTGCCCACCATAATGACACTCGGAATACACGCAGCATATTGACGACTGATATGTAATCCTGTATATATGTATATTATATCCCCCTCCCACGCACCTTTTAATCTAATGTATATTTAAAGTTGTGAAAAGTATCTAATCTCTAATCCGTGTGCTATGTAATCATTGCTCTAATCAAAATTGTATTCTTAAAAAATTCATTGTATTGTACGATACATGATGATTCTGTAAAGAAAACCGCAGCTGATCGTAGGAAGCAGCGGTATATAAGTGTTTGCTAAATAAATAAATAAATAAGATAATAGGGGAAAGCCGACAATCGCCCAAGAGCAGATGGTTCGGAAGAATGTATCCTTGAAGGATACTACCAAAAGTGGAGAGGTTCCAAAAAAAGAGTAAAGTAGTCCAAATGCCCTCGAGTATGGAGCAGAGTTTAAAGATCCAAAATTACCCAAGTTTACCAATAGCCAAATTAATATGAATAAAATACAGTCTATAAAATGCTTGTATGCAAATGCTAGAAGTCTAAAAAATAAGATGGGAGAGTTAGAATATATAGCACTAAATGAGAGGTTAGATATGATTGGAATATCAGAGACATGGTGGAAGGAGGACAACCAGCGGGACACTGTGATACCTGGGTACAAAATATATTGTAATGATAGAGCTGATCAAATTGGTGGAGGGGTTGCGCTCTATGTTAGAGAGGACATTGAGTCAGAAAGGATTAAAGTTTTGCAGGAAACAAAATCTGCTGTAGAATCTCTATGGATTGAAATTCCATGTAAAAGGGAGAAGGTGATGGCAGTGGGGGTGTACTATCGACCGCCTGGCCAGAATGAACAAATGGATGATGAAATGCTCAAAGAAATCAAGGAAGCTAACAAACGTTACAGCACAGTAATAATAATAGGTGATTTCAATTACCCCGGTATCACCTGGGTCAGGACATGCTAGGGAGATAAAGTTCCTAGATGAAATAAATAACTGCTTCATGGAGCAGCTGGTTCATGAACCGACCAGAGGGGAAACCATATTAGACCTAGTCCTTAGTGGAACACCAGATCTAGTGAAAGAGATAAGGGTGTTGGGGCCACTTGGCAAAAGTGATCATAGCATGATCGCATTGGATTTAATTAGTGGAGGAGGGATAGTAAGGAAATCCACAGTACTACCTTTTAACTTTCAAAAGGGAGACTATGATAAAATGAGGAAAACAGTTAAGAAAAAACTAAAAGGAGCAGTTGCAAAGGTTAAAGACTTACATCAAGTTTGGGTGTTGTTGAAAAATACTATCTTAGAAGCCCAGACCAGCTGTATTCCATGCTTCAAGAAAAGTGGAAGGAAGTCCAAAAAACTGCCAGCATGGTTTAAAGGTGAGGTCAGAGAGGTTGTTGTTGCTAAAAAAGCATCTTTCAGGAAATGGAAAGAAGAGTCAAACGATGAAATCTAGAAACAGCACAAGCACTGGCAAGTTAAATGCAAGGCATTGATAAGGCAGGCAAAGGGAGAATTTGAGAAGAAGCTTGCTGCGGAAGCAAAAAAGCAAAATAAAGACTTTTTCAAGTACATTTGTAGCAAAAAACCTGTGAAAGAGTCAGCTGGTCCATTAGATGATAGAGAGGTTAAAGGGGCACTAAGAGGCGACAAGGCGATAGCGGAGAGACTGAATGAATTCTTTGCTTCGGTCTTTACTGAGGAAGATGCAGGGATGTTACCCATGACTGAAGTGGTATTTAAAGGTGTGGAAGAATTGAAGAAAATATCAATATATTGGAAAGATGTATTACAACTATTAGATAAACTGAAGAGTAGCAAATCACCTGGGCCAGATGGTATACATCCAAGGGTGTTGAAAGAACTGAAATATGAGATTGCAGACCTGCTTTTAGTAATCTGTGAACTATCATTAAAATCATCTCTAATACCTGAAGATTGGAGGATCGCCAATGTAACACCAATTTTTAAAAAGGGTTCCGGGGTGATCCGGGAAACTACAGACCGGTGAGCCTGATGTCAGAACAGGGAAAAGTGGTAGAAACCATCATAAAGAATAAAATTACTCAGCATGTAGATAGTCATGGCCTAATGGGAGACAGCCAACATGGCTTTAGACAAGGAAGATCCTGTCTTACTAATCTGTTTTTTTTTTTTGAAGGTATGAATAAACAGATGGACAAAGGTGAATCAGTTGATATAGTGTATCTGGACTTTCAGAAAGCCTTTGACAAGGTCCCTCATCAGAGACTTTTGGCAAAACTAAAGAGTCATGGGATAGGAGGCAGTGTACTACTGTGGATCAAGAACTGGTTAAAAGATAGAAAGCAGAGGGTTGGGCTAAATGGCCAATTTTCCCAATGGAGAAAGGTGAATATTGGTGTACCGCAGGGATCTGTGCTTAGTCCACTGCTTTTTGACATATTCATAAATGACCTCGAAAGTGGAATAATGAGTGAGGTTATCAAATTTGCAGATGACACAAAACTATTTAAAGTTGTTAAAACCCAAGAGGATTGTGGAAAATTGCAAGAGGATCTTGATAAATTGGAAGACTGGGCATCAAAATGGCATATGAAATTTAATGTGGACAATTGCAAATTTATGCACCTAGGGAAGAACAACCCAAACTATGGTTACACGATGCAAGGTTCCACATTAGGAATCACCACCTAGGAAAAAGATTTAGGCGTCATTCTGGATAACATGTTGCAACCCTCGGTCCAGTGTGCAGCGGCGGCCAAGAGAGCAAATAGAATGCTAGGTATCATAAGGAAAGGAATGGAAAATAAAACAAAAAATATTATAATGCCTGTATATCGTTCCATGGTGAGACCGCACCTTGAATATTGTGTGCAATTCTGGTAGCCGTATCTTAAAAAGGATATAGCGTTATTAGAAAAGGTTCAGAGAAGAGCCACCAAAATGGTAAAGGGGATGGAAGGATACTCCTATGAAGAAAGGCTAAAAAGGTTAGGGCTCTTTAACCTGGAAAAGAGACGGCTGAGAGGAGATATGATAGAAGTCTATAAATTAATGAACGGAATGGAACGGGTAAACGTAGATCGATTGTTTACGTTATCAGTATATAGAAAGACTAGGGGACATGCAATGAAGCTACAGGGTAAACTATTTAAGACTAATAAAATAAAAAATAGTTTTTCACTCAACGTGTAATCAAACTCTGGAATTTGTTACCGGAGGATGTAGTAAAGTCTGTTAGTGTAGCTGGGTTTAAAAAAGGTTTGGACAAGTTCCTGGAGGAAAGGTCCATAAACCATTATTAAGAAGGGACCCAGGATATCATGCTTCACCCAGTACAAGCATTGTGGAACCTGTGTCTTTTGTGGAAACTGCTAGGTAGGTATGACCTAGATTGCCCACTGTTGGAAACAGGATACTGGGCTTGATGGACCTTGGCCTGACCCAGTACGGCATATCTTATGTTCTTATGTTCTTATGGCCCTTCATCTATGAACACAGAACATAAATATTTGTTAGCAATTCTGCTTTTTCCTCATCAGTTTCTGCATATTACTCCCCTGCACCCTTGAGTCTGACAATACCACTTTTGCCCTTCCTCCTCTCACTAATATATCTGAAAAATGTTTGCATTTTATTGCATTGGCTATTTCTTCTTCTTTTTGTGCCTTTGCTTTCCTGACTACTTTGCTAGCTTCTCTAACATTTATGAAATATAGATGCCTGTCTTCCTCTCTCTGTGATCTTTTATATTCCCTAAAAGCCTCTCTCTTTTTCTACACCTTTTCAGCTACTTCTTTTGAGAACCATAGTGGCCTCCTTTTCCTTTTACATTTATTTACCTTTCTAACAAAAAGGTTTGTTGTCCTTAAAATATCCTTTTTCAGTTTTGTCCACTGTTTTTCTACATCCTCCAGCTGTTCCCATCCCACTAATAACTCTTTGAGGCACTGTCCCATCTTGGCAAAGTTAGTTTTCCTAAAGTCTAAGACCGTTGCTTTAGAATGGATTTTATAAGCCCTAGTCCTAATACTGAACCATACCATCTGGTGATCACAGGATGCGAGATGATCTCCCACTGTAACATCAGAAACACTTTCACCATTGGTAAGCACTAAGTCCAGTATGGCCCCATCATGTGTAGATTCTGTTACCAGTCCCATATAATTACATCTCAGTCATGGTTTTCCATAAACCATGTCTCCATATCCACCACTAAATCCAAGTCAGCCTCTTCCATGAAAGCCTCAATATCTGCGATCTTATTTCCCATGCTACAGGCATTTATACACACCACTTTCCAGATGTTGCACCTTTTACCCTTTTCTACAGTGGTATTTAATGTTTCACTTACCTAGGGGCTTTCACCACTTACCTGTGGGCCTTCTTCACCTATCCCCAATGAATCTAGTTTAAAACCCTCTTCAGTAGGTTAATCAGTCTGCTACTGAAGAAACCTTGAGCCTTCTTAGACAGATGAACACCATCTCTGCTCTGCAGCACTTGGAGCATCATCCCATGGCCCAGGAAACCAAAATGCTCATCCATGCAGTCATGCATTCATCTCCAGGATGCAAGCTTCTCTGCCTCGGCCTTTACCCCCAACAGAGAGATTTGAAGAGGACATCACTTGTGCACCTACTTGCTTCACTCTCTTTCCCAGAACCATGAAGTCACTTTTTATATGCTCGGGATACCTAGCCATATCATTTGTGCTGACGGATGAGCAACATCGGATAAACTTTCCATAACATCTCGGATTTTGGCACCTGGCAGACAGCACGCCTCTCTTGACATTAGATGGATGCCTCAGTACCCCTCAGAAGAAAGTCACCAACCACTACTACCCTTTGCTTTTTCATTGCGACTGATTCTACAGCTTTGAAATGTTCTTGCTGTGGTTCTTCCCTGTCCTGGGATGCTTGCAGCACTTCCACTTCCAGGGCTGCATACTTGTTCTTCAATTCAAGGGCTGGAGGAGTTGGAGTGTTGATACTGCAGGCTCTGGTGACACATGTCTAACCTTCTTCATTCTGTAGCCTCCTATCTTCATTCTGTAGCCTCCTATCTTCTGTTGGAGAGCTTTGGATGTTTCAAATGTGGCAGTGGACATACTGCTGTGCTGCCATACAGGATGTGCTTTGTTAGGTTTGGATATGATGCTGAGCATATAATTATTTTCCCACAGGTGCCGGCACCTCTGCTGATCCAGCCCCAATGCCACCAGTGGACAAGTGCATTCCCCTGCCAGCCCCTCCAGGTAGTGCAGCTCTGGAGGTCTCCAGGGCCAGAGTGGAGAAGGAAAATTCTGCCGTCCCCCTGGGGGTGGCAGAGGAGACAGCAGGGGTCCCTGTGGCACATGCAGCTGTGAACAAGGCAAGAGAGCAACTGGGCCAGCAGGCAGCACATGCCTTGCAGCTTTCACAATGCCTTGGTGTAATTGTCACCAGTACTCCTCCCCATCTTCCTCACTCTTCCCCAGAATCCCAGGCTACAGGGGAGGTGAGGGAGGGCCCTCTGCTACACCATGTGTCTCTCTGGGCGATGCCCCTGTGGGCAATGCAGCAACTTCTGCAACAGCCAGCTTGCAGTCATCATTGGCTTGCCAGACCCCATGTTGTTGGCACATGGGGAGCTCCACCCAAGTATGAAAGGCCACAATGGTGATGGTGCAAATGTGGCATAGGGGGCTGCAGGCGGGACATGCAGTGGTGGCAACTGGGGCACAGCGTGGGCAAGGCTGTCGCCCAGGTGGCACATAGGAACACAGAAACTGGAAATCAGCATGACAGTGTCTGAGCAAGGTCAAAATGCCCAGTACTCTGTGTACCACAGTGTCCCATCCAGGGGACACATACCCAGCCGGTACCCCATACATCACACAGGAACCACAATGTCCATAATGGGGCAAGCAGTGCACATCTGGGGACCACTCTAACAAGGGTCTATGGACCGTCCCCAGGATAAGTCCCAAACTGTCCGTAAACCCAGCAAAATGAACACCCATTATCATAGCCCCTGGTAAGGCAGTACAGGGTGTGACCACATGTTGGGTGAAATATGTAAATACCCAGTAGTCCATAATGGAGATACCGGACCCACATTGCATGCCCCAGCCTGACCACAGTCTGCTGACAGAACACAATCAATTAACCAGGTACACCCCAGCCAAATGTTGCCAGATCACACACTGCACACCCCACATCCATCTCACCCCCATGCGGAAGTAACAGAACAGTGGCAGACGATGATGGGGGAGATGTGTGGATGTCCATGTATGCCACCACACCCCAGACCCTGAACCTAGGCACCCTCCTACCTGCACAGTGGATGGCCTGTGTGATGCAGAGGACCCTCCTTTGGAGAGAAAAACAGTTCTGGATTCTGAAAGAAAAAGAAGTTGCCTGCAATATCCAGAGGATCCACCTAGAGGGAGCAGGAGAGTCAGGACAGAGACCACAGAACCACGCCTCTGTGGGCAGGACTTATGTTCCAAAAGCTCACATTTAAGGGGAGGCAAGCAAGAGTCAGGAGGAAGCTCATATGCTGGGAGCTTACCTGCAAAAAGCTCAGCTGCTAGAATCTCATCTGCCTGGAGATCCACTACTGGGGAAGCAGTGGAAGGATTACCGTCCTCAGCTGGGAGAGAACAAGCGGGAGCCTGTTCCAGAGAGAGATTGAGGACATGCTATGAAGGTACCAGAGCAAGATTGGGATCTAGTCCAAAAGCAAACCTGAGTAAAAAGACAGGCTGGGAGAGGAGAACCAGTCCTGTAAGCCAAAGGCTAGGCCGAGAAAGCCAAAGCCAAACCAGACCGGGCCCTGAAACCCACAGGAGGGCAGGCCTCAAAGGCCTGAGGAGGAAAGACTGGGAGAGCCGAAGGAGAATACCTGAGAGCACTGATACGGAAGGCAGCAGCCAAGGTAGGCCTCCTGTATCTCCCCAGAGAACCAAAAGAAAATCCAGAGGTAAAGCTTTTAATCTTTGCTACTGTTTTCCTAAAGCCAAGTTAAGAGAAGAACCTTGGGAGGGAGAGTCTCCTTACCTAAAGCACAAGTCAAAGCCAAAGTTAAAAGACACTTTGAGCAAGGACAGAACTTTTAGAGGAAAGCATTATAAAGAAAATGTTTTTAAACCTCTAGAGGAAGAGATGCCATCATGGTATTCCACCACACAGAACCGTAGGCCCAAACAAACTGCTAAGTCCTGGGAAGCAGTAAGCCAAACCCACATAAAGGACACCAGAACAGTCAGAGGAGGCCATGCAGGTGGAATCCGTACATGAAGATCTTGATAGCCCTATGGAATGTGCATACTGTGCCGTGAGTGATATAGAGTCACTCCAGAGCTCTTTGGAGTGAATGAAGCAATATTGTTTTGGTAGCTTTTATGCTGTGAAGTTAACAGTTTCTGGTTGTTTTTCTTGTGCTTACAAAAGCTGCTGTAAGGACTTGTTTTGCTACGTCTGCCAATGTGTTTATCCTATGTTCTGAACCCTTAGTGCAAAAAGGGAAAATAAAGCCTTTTTCTTTTTCCCTCCACTTTTGTGCAAGACTGTATTCTCTTTGGGAGTTGGCAACGAGGCCGGCACAAGGCACTGGCCCTTGACCCTCGCACCTGGCCAATCCCAATCACAAACATCTTAGTGGCCCCGGGCCCAGCCCTTCGGTGGAAAAACTACGCCGCCACCAGGGGGGGCTGGCGCCGCGGCGGGGCGACACCTGGGACCACACACAACCAGCACCAACGGTATATGGGCATGTCAGCATGGCAGGGGGGGTGCGGTAGCGGCAGCACCTGCCTGCAGCGGACCAAGGTCATTACCTGCCGAAGTGTGCCGTGTGCAGTGCAATAAACAAGGTCTGTCTAAGAAAGAGCAAATGTAGCACCAGGAACTGCACTACCTCTGTGGCAACAGTGTGGTGCAATACACATAGCCAGTGTGTCCTGCAGCAAAAGGTTACAGGTTCACATCCAAGCTGTGGATCCTGTAATGCATGTCCCTACATTTTACCCTACTTTGCAGATAAAACATGAACATGTGCAATCCCAAAAGCATCAGCCAAAAGGAGTAGAAACATCCACACACACAGGCCCCACTATCCAAAGCTCCATTGAGAGTCAGACTGTTTGCACCGGCTCGGAGAAGCAGTTCTCAGCAGAGCTCACAACTCGCTCTTGCACCCCATAGCAATGCCTGCACTATGATCGGGACCAGTGTGGTGGTCAAGTTTGCCAACCACCCCTATCTTTGCACAATGCTGCAATAGGAGTGGGTGAGTGCATGTCCATCCATTGTGATGTGGCGCCCTACTCTGCAGTGGGCCCAAAAAACGTACACTGTTGCCAGCACCAGCCTGCAAATCTGCATACTAAGGAGCAAGGTATTGTGGGTATGGCCCAGAGAGGGCGGATCAGGCAGGATGCGACTGTAGTGGTGTTAGGGCAATGGCTAGATTGCAGTGCCCAACCACCACCTGCATGGCAAGGTGGCCACAGAACGTCTTGCTGGGATGGCGCTCTCACTCTGACCAAGCAGTGACCATGGCACGGCTATGTTCCCACATAGTGCTGCATAGTATTTATCTCAAGTGATATATGTATGCCCCCTTTTCTGGAGGCCCAATCACTGAAGCACCTGCCAGGTATCTGTGCCGTACAGGTCTGTGTGCGCATAGTTCCTCTGTGAACATGCAATATAGACTGGCTAGCGGGTCGTCTGCAGTTCGTATGTGCATGGCTGGAACACCTGGCGGGGTGCAGCAGCTACAGTATGACTGTGCCAGCTGCTGCTGGTTAATTTCAGACCATGGTTGGAGGCAGCGGAGGCTCCCAGTACTACTGTTGGTCTGCCAGTGCCCTAGCAACAGATCCAGATCTGTCTAACCCCACTGATGACAACCACAACCCAAGGCACCTTTGGTTAAGTTACCGTAAGGACTGTACGATGCATCAGGTTGACAGGCGTGAGCTGTAAGCCAGAACACCAGATGTATCCCCAAAACTGGAGAGAACAAAAAGGAAAGACAATAGTAAGGTGCCTCATCCTGTTTACTGTAGTGTGCAGATTACGTCAAGATACAGTACTGTGGTGCTACGCGCAGTGCAATGCCGCAGATGTGCAGCGCACACAATAACGCATGTGAAAGGAACGTCATGCATGTTATTGTGCATGCTACGGGTGTGTCATGAAGCAGCACACGTAGTAACGCACGTTACTACGCATACAAGACCATTCGGCGTCATGAGGCCCCGCTCAAAACACAGCAGACAAAATGGCAGTGCAGTCACAAAAACCATCGTTCACGCTAGCAGAGCATATTCAGTATGTAGTATTTAGTGGTATACTGCAGATGTACATTGCCCATCTGAGCTCACATCTGTGAACGGTGGCAGCTGTTGGTCACCCTAACGTGCAAAGTCCCGTTAATGTACGTGAAACGGCCAAGGCACGCCAACCTGCATATCGTGCCTTCAGAGCTGTATAGTGCCATGTGCAATGTGCGTGTTATATGGACCATGTGTTAAACATTATACACATAGAGAGAATAATGAAATGTGTACATAGTGTATGACACGTGCTGCATGCACAGTGGTAGAGGCACCATGCATCGAGACATCAACGTAAAGTCAGTGTCCACCATATTTCCAGAAACAGCCGAATACGCGTTACTACACATGCTATGAGTGTGTTGTGATGCAACGCACGCAGTAAAGCATGTTACTATGCCTTTATGTGCATACACGATGTCACCGCATCATGAGGCCCCACACGCTACACTAGACAAAATGGCAGTGAGGTCCCGAAAGGTCTAACACATGCCGCAGCAATGGCAGTGAGGTCCCGAAAGGTCTAACACATGCCGCAGCAACCTCGCAATGTTCTTTTTAATCTGCGCTGTGTCCTCCGCCGGCATTCCTGCCGGTGGGTGGAGGGGCAGAGCGTCGATCGCTTTGCACCTCCCCCCACTGGAAGGAATGTTGGCGGCAGACCCAGCGCAGGTTAGCGTGAACATTGCTCAGGCCTATTTACAGAGGTCTCTTATTCATCCTGGTGCTATGGTAGGTTCGCCTGTTCATGTGTGCAGGTCTTTTCCAACCCCAGGCGGCCTCAGGCCTAATTACAGAGGTCTGTTGGTAATCGTGGTGCTATGGTAGCTGCACCTACTGATGTGCGCATGTCTGCCCTATCCACAGGTGGCCCCAGGACTATTTACAGAGGTCTGTGCTTAATCCTGCTGCTATGGTAGGTGCGCCTGTTGATGTGCACAGGTCTGCCCTATCCCCAGGTGGCCTCAGGTCTAGTTACAGATGTCTGTCAGGAATCCTGATGCTATGGTAGTTGTGCCTGCTGATGTGCGCAGGTCTTCCCTATCCCCAGGTGGCCTCAGGCCTATTTACAGAGGTCAGTGTTTACCCCTGGTGGTATGGTAGGTGCGCCTGCTGATTTGTGCAGATCTTCCCTATCCCCAGGTGGCCCCAGGCCTATTTACAGAGGTATGTTATTCATCCTTGTGCTATGGTAGGTGTACCTGTTGATGTGCACAGGTCTGCCCTAACCCCAGGCGGCCTCAGGCCTCCTTACAGATGTCTGTCAGGAATCCTGGTGCTATGGTAGTTGTGCCTGCTGATGTGCACAGGCCTGTCTGAACCCCAGGTGTCCCCTGGACTATGCAGAGAGCTCTGTGATACATCCCCTGGACCTACGTGGATGTGTCTGCTGCTGTGTGCATGCCACAATGGCTAACCACATGTGCAGCACCGATGCCATTGGGTACTGTGGCACGAGCATATGCAGTCACAGCATATGATAGCCACATGTTGTTGTTATTTTGAAAGATGCAGCAGATATGCAGATACAGCACATATGTGTAGGATGTGGTGCACGCCTCATCTCCCCCTTGACAACCCATCACACAGATAACGGTACCATACAGCACTGCTGGTACTATGCACATGAGCTGCAGGATGACAATGCCACGCATGCCATGGGCTAACCATGTCATGCAAAGGTAGGCAAACAGATAGGCATGGGATGCCCTGGTGGGGGCACACAGGCCACGTAGGGGGCAATCCACACATGCCCAGCCTCACTCGCAAACATGCTGGTGGCATTGGCAACAGCTAGCATTGGACCGATAGTGTACAGCTGGGGTAGCCCCCTGCTGCTCACAGCCATGTGTGATGTGCAGTAGCTGATGGCCAGGGATGTCTATCACCTAAAATTCCCATCAATTGCTATTCCCCCAGGTGGAGGGCCTGCAGAAAAAGGGGAGAAAGATGTGGCAGCGGTGCCCGCGGTTCCTACTGTGGCAGCATCGGGAGGTGCTGGCTCAGAGGGACAGTGAGTGATGTGGACTGTGTGTTGCACAACAGCATGTTCCAGTGACTCAACAGCCTGTGGGGCCACCTACTATGTTTCCATAATGTGGCATATGCATGACCGAGGTAGTAATGTCTGGTTTTCCATCACAGTGGATGCAGATGCTGGTGAGGGCCCAACGCGGGGCAGAGTGGATGGCGCTGGTGGTGGGAAGGGGCTGCCACAGCTGGGCAGTTCCTCTGTGCTAGAGCGGATACACGAAGAGCAGGAGGAGGAGAAGGGGTGGGAGGATGGGGAGGGGGAGGAGGAGGAGGAGGGGAGACTTGGGAGGGGGAGAAGACAGAGGGGGAGGGGGAGGCTGTGGAGGGGGAAGGGGTTTCCGGGGAGGGGAGGGGCAGTGGGAGTGGGTGGGTGAGAGGCAGGATGCACCCCTGGAGGTGCGTCATGTGCCAGGACCTGCATTTGTTCAGTGGGCCTGGCAGGTACACACACCCACATGGGTGCATCCTGCCTCACTGGGCAGGTCATGGCCAGTCTTGAGCGTCACAGGATGGCACAGGGCACTGGGAGCCCCTGTGACCTGCCCCATTGGTCCGGAGATGTCACCCATCTGGCTGCAGGGCCGGCATACAATGCTGTAGATTGGACGTCTGCAGATGCCACCACACAGACATCAGGTACATGGTGTCCGTGTGGGGGCATGTGTGCATGTTGCCTGTCTGTGGCACTGTGTGTCATGTCACAAGGCCAGCGGGAGCAGACCCACACCATGGAGCAGGTAGTAGATGCCATGGTGCGGATGACTGATGAGCTGCACATGCTCTGTGAGGCTATCACAGGCAGCACAGCTCATCAGTCATCTGGCCATGGTGGCCCCCAGGGTGTGTGAGCGCCACAGTGGTATGTGGCACCCCTGCCCTGTGCTGTCCTGTGACCCGGGGCTGCCACCACCTCCGGGGCAGGGTGGGCGAGTCCACCTCCTGGTCATGTCCAACAGGTGGATACATGTATATATGCAAATAGTTTTCAGAAATATATATGACGTTAACACATTGCAATGGTCATGTCTCTCATTTCCTTCTGTGCTGTTGCACTGAGAGTGACACATGTGAGCATGTCCCTGTGTGTATGGGTGCAAGACATATGTCACATAAATGGAATAGTCCCCACAGCAGGTGCAGGGGATGGGCATGTGCATTGACATACATATCCCTTGCAGCCATGTATTGCTATGTCCAGCAGACATGGACACATGTATGTGGCACAGACATGCCAGCAGTGAACACAGTCTCATACAGTGCAGGTGACTAAGCTTTTGAAAAGACATTGGCAGGTTTTACAGCTACACCCTTGTTTTCAAAAACCTCTTCGGGTGGCTTACACCAGGGGGAAAAATCTCAAAGATTTTTTGGTGCACACATCTTTTCCCCCTTGTCAGTCAGACCCCTCAGGTGTGGGGTTACGCCAGGGCCATTGGGCTTGTAGTAAATGTAAATATTGTTCCACCACTTTGGAAGGGGCACACTGGCTTTATCCTGCAACCAATCAATGGTTTTCCTTTAAAGGTTTTTCCTCATGTCAGACCACTTTTGTGGTCTACATTCTTATCTGCCCTTGTGGTTTGTCTTATGTGGGCCGGACTATTAGACCTATCCGGGTCCGCTTGGGAGAGCACGCTTCCCGTTTAAGATAACGGACTCTCTCTGCTCCCATTGTGGAACACTGCATTAAGTTTAATCACGTTTTTTCAGATCTTAAATGGCGTGTCATTGATCTGGTTCCTTTTTCTCCCAGGGGGGGCCCTCGGGAGAGTTTTCTGCAGAAGCGGGAACAACGTTGGATTTATCGCCTGCACACTATCACCCCCCAGGGCCTAAACTTAGAATGTGATTGGTGGAGTTTAGTGTAAATTCTTATCAACAACAACAAAAATAAACAAGAAAACTTACATTACAGCTGTTTTTATTTACCTTTCGTTGGCCTATCTGACACATACCTGTTTTTTCTTAAAGTTTTTATCAATGGATTTTCATCTGGATCTTGTTTGGACTGACTCCTCCTCTTCATACTTGTTATCCAATCAGCTACCGTCATGGTTATATAAATGCAGCCGTTGAGTTCGGCGTTCTTTTGGGCGATGGATCCAAGATGGGGCGTTTCACTTGATACAGGGCCTTGACGGGTCCGAAACATGCATGTCATGCAAGCAGTTTCCCCTTACAGAGAATCATATCTCGCCGTTATTTGAGATAAGTGATGCTTCACTACTTGCTGGTTTGGTTTTTATGAACTTCTTTATCACTAAAAAGGGACTTCCCGGAGTGGAGAAAAAGGTTTTCCCCTTCTCTCTCTTGCCGGGGGGGGCCTGACATAAAAAAATATAAAGTGTTATGAGTTTAAAGGATCATAAGGATTGATTAAACAAACGTTGGGGTTTTAAGCACAGAACTCAACGTTCTTCTTTTCTCAGTGACTCTTTTGAATTGAATATACCTGTTATGGTCATTGATTTTTTGAGGTTTTCATTTTGAGCAGTGAACACATGGCACAGTGAAGGCACAGGTGGCATGCCAGAGCATCAATGTGCAGAAAGGTGGCAGGGCAGACCCCCCTTGGCATGGGATGTGGACAGGTAATGGCATGCCAAAGGTTGTAGGTGCCATGGCAAGGATATGTGACCAGGACATCCACATGGGGGCCAGACTAACCCTCGGAGCAGAGACAGTAACACTGCACACATGGAAACAGGTGTCAACAAAACCAGATGCCTTTATTTACAATGAGGGTTTGGCACGCCCCCCCCCCCCATCTCTACTCCCTACGTGGCCACCCATGCCTGCACTGACCAGGCCCCCTCCCACTCCTCCATGCTGGTGCTGCCACTGCCGCTGGCTGACGCCCCGTCCAGTGATGGCCTCATGTGCCTCCACTATTTCAGTGATCCCGGCCACCATAGCTTCGGTCGCCTGTGCATTCCGTTGTATGACACCCCGCAGCTGGGCCACCTCCTGCCGTAGTCCCTGCATCTCTTGCCCGAGCCCCTGTGTGTCCTGGTGCTGACCATGCATCTCCTGGTAAAGAGCTATGAGTTCCTGTCGTATGCCTGTGGGAGGGAAAAGGGTCACCTGTGATACCTGGTTCACACACGCCACTGTGACACATGCAACTGGTGTCCCGGTGGACTACAAAGGAAGACTGATATGTATGGTGTGGGATCCGCAAATGTGGGTAGCACAGCTGGGGGGATATCTGAGGTATGGGAAATCAGGACATCCATGCACCATAGCTGTGTCATCTGTGAACCCAGTGTATCTGTTACATCTGTCAGGACCCAGTTGAAGTGAAGGGTTCCAACCCAAATGCGAGCAACGGAGGACAGGGACCTGTAGCTGCAGGCCAGACCTGCTGTTGTGGTGTGGGGGACCTGTTATTTGCCAGTGTGGGTTGTGTGACCTTACGGCCTTGCTGTGGCATGCTCCCCCATCCCCAAGTGGCAGCTGGACCGTATCTCAGCCCCCCTTTTGTGCTACCCACAGCACCTACTCCTGTGTGTTGCCCCATTTCCTGCTATTCATCTGCGCACATTAGCCACACCCACACCTATGCAGCTGACATGTTGTTTTTCCTTTGGATGAACCCAGCTCCCAGACATAACCATGGGTGTACATGTATGTGGGGACATGCACTGTCAGTGTGTGGGAGTGCTCCCTCACTGTCATGTCTGGGAGGTGGGGTGCTACCCCACCAAATGCAACCATCTGGTCAGTCACCCACCTTCAGCGTCAGCATGGACTGAGGCGGTGTAGCCATGCATCCCATGCAGGACCTCCCCCATGGTGGTGGGTGTTTGTGGCTCCTGTCATGCTGAAGGCCCCTGTTCTGCAACCCTGGGCTCCACATCCACGGTCTAGACCCCTTCAGCGAATACTGTGCTGCTGCTGACCTCTGATGGGGGCAGGACCATCGCTGGCCCCTCCACCTCCTCTACAGAATCAACCCCTGGGGCACCCCCATCATCGCTGCTTTCAACCTCATCGCCTGGCACCTCGGCCAGGGCCCCTTCCCATGTCTCCGTGCCATCCTCTGTACCATCAGCATGGCTATGGTGTGTCACCTGGGAGGAACATGGTACACAGTTTAAATGGGGTGGTCCTGCACATGTATGTATAGCTCTATGTTACGTCATTATGTAGTGTATGTACTGCCTGAAACCACTGTCAATGCAGTCATAATGTGGTCCACACATCACAGTCCAATGGGATGGACCAGACAGGGAGGGTATCACCACGTGTCGGTGCAGTTGGGGATGCGCCACATTGTCAGGTATGTGTGTGAAGACAGGGTGGTGAATGACGGGCCCACTGTGGGCAGTGATAGGTGTGCCAGGGCAGGGGGCCTGGGGATTGGGCACAGAGTTACATGCTTCCAGGGGGTGGGAGTGAGCCTGCATCATGACTGGAGCTGGTCATAGAGTGTGTTAGCGGAATGTGTGCAATGGTGGGTGTCTGACTACATGGGTAGGTGTTGGTCCAGGTGTGCCTGTCAGCCTGCCATGTGTGGGGACTGTCTCATTGGCCACAGCTATGGGGAGTGTATGGATAGTTGTCCAGCAGTGCGGGAATGAGGGGTGAGTTGGTGGCGGATAGGGGAGGGCAATGGGGGCAGGAGGTACATGGATATGTGATCCTTTCCTGTATGGCCAATGCCTACTGACTGTTGGCGGCCCTGGTAGTGGGTCAGGTAGGTCCTCCAGTGTTTGCTGTACCTGTCCTTCTGCTATGGCTGTGCTGGGAGCCATCACACAAGGTATGTGTGCGGTATGACACAGGTGCCTTTTTGGCACTACACTGTGCACTGTCATGTGTTTGCGGATACGTGTGTGGAGGTGTACAGGCCATGCATCATTCATTAGTGGTCTCTGCATGTCCATGTGTTCAGGGCCGGAATGTCCATCTGGCATGGATGTTATCTGCACAGGGCTCCGCGTTTCAGGTGGCCATGCACAGACATCATCCATATCTGCTTATCCGCAGTCCGGGTGCCCTCAGAGGGGGTTGGGGATAGGTAAGCCCCCTTGCCCAGCTACAGCAGTGGGGGGCATCTACTACCTTCCCTGTGGCAGTTGTGGGGGCATGTAGGGCCCTTTCCAGCTCCCTGTTAGCTAGTTGCAGCCCTCTTCTGGGGGGTGTGGGGGGATACTCTGAATGACATAACATTGGGATGGGGGAACCTGGGACTGGATATGTGCCACTGCGGTGGCTGGATGGGGGATGTCCCTGGGTGGGGCTGGAATGGGAAGGTAGCTGCTCTTGGGGGAGGGTTCATGTGGGATGGGGATTGGGAATTGACATGGTGCGGGGGCTGTCCTCTGTGTGTGGGGGAGGGTGGCTCTACATTAGGCCAGGTATTGGATGTGTTGGGGGGGATTGCGTATGGTGGGCTACACTGTGATTGGCTTACTGGGGAATAATGTCTGCTGGCAGATAGGGCATGGGGGGAAAGGTTTGTATGTTACGGCAGATGTTGTGTGAGGATGGATGGGATTTAGAGGTGAGAAAGCAGGACAACTTCAACACAGACAGTGGTGTGTTCACAGATGACATGAGGACACCAGGGGACTGTGGCTGATGCAATTGCAACAGAGAATACAAGAGCACGAGGATGGGGAGCTATCCCTATCTGATGACCTGCATGGCTGGAATATGTCAGCTCTGGGATATGTGCATCATGAACGTCAGCGCTATTTGTTGTTCAATTGGACGTTACTGTGTAGTTCATTCCCTACAGTGGTGGTGTACGTTCAATGTGATGCTTTTGTTATTACCAGTTATCTGTTTGTCTCCCTATGTCTACATTGTGCTCCCCTGATCTTTGTTTGGCAATGGTCTGTGTTCAGCATGTGAAAATGAGCTGCTGCATCATGTTTCTGTGTATTGTAGTTAACATTGCCACTTGTTCTCTGTCCCCAGTAGGTTATGTATGCTATAGTCACTGCAGTGTATAGGTGTGATATGTGCACTGCTGCCTTGTGATATGTCTAGTGTAGTACATTGTGGATAATGGTAGTGGTGTCAGGTTAGAGCAGGCTGCTAAGGGTCCAAGATGGGCAGTGTCTGCAGTTGTTCCTGATGTGGACGCCAGCTGGTACTGGTGTATGGTACTGTAGATATCTGGGGCTCATACGTTGTCCATGCACTTATTAAGAGGGTTTTAACATCAGTCGGGGTATGCTAACATTACATGAGAACATACATGGGAACATGAAATATCCCATATGGGGTCAGACGACAGTCCTTCTGGCCTAGTATCCTGTTTCCAACACTGCTCAGTCATTTTCCTATATACCTGGTGGTTTCCCCAGCTGACACAGGTTCCACAATGCTTGTATTGGGGCAGGCATTGATCTCCTTGCTCCCTTTCTAATATTGGTTTATGGACCTTTCCCCCGGGAACCTGCCCATACCCTTTCCCTACCCTTTATGCAACTGTTGATGCGTCTGTGGCCACATGTGGATATGTTACCCCACACTGGGTCTCAGGAAATGGCCCTGTACCACCCTGAGGCTGGCCCTGCATGTGCTTGGTTGTTAGCTTTTCCTGTACCACATATCACAGTCTTACCTGCCTATGGATGCGCTGTGTCCAGCGCTGGGGACTGGCTGTAGAGGTATATGGGCCCCAAGCTGCTGATCCATGGGTGTTAGGGCAGGTCTGCTGGGTCCCCCGCCACCAGTGGCAACTGCATGACATCTCTCATGTATCATGTGCGCACGGACCCCCCCGCCTGATATCATTAAAGCACTTCCGTATGCACTCAATGTCTCGGTGTGGGCCACCTGCCTCTACAACAGCTGCCTCAATGGCCTCCCAGGCCATGGTCCATGCTCTCTGTGGTGAGGTGGAGCTCAGACACCGTACAGTACTTTGTATTGATCGAGGACACTGGCCAGCAGGTTGTCATTCTCTGCCTTGCTGAATCTTAGAGCCCTCTTTCTTGCCTCCTGTGGCACAGGCCGTCTCCTCCTCTTCCCTCCTGTTGCCCCTACCGGCTGTTTCCATGGGTGCTGGGACACCCCTGAGGGCCCTGCCACCTCCATCTCAGCCTCCTGTATGTCTGTGGAATGCTGGCTGTGTGTTCTTCCATTTGTGTCTTCGCCATGTGTCCCCCTCTCTTGTTGTTCCCTCTCGGACATATTGTTGCCTATGCTAACTCAACAGTCCACCTACTATACACCCTCGTAATTCTGCGCATGTGTGATGCGCCTTATACATGGACATGGCGTGGTCTTGCACACGCTGCTCATGGGTAATTGCATATGCATGTGCAATGCACATTTCGCAGCAAGGCGCATTACGGGGCTGCGCATGGGAAGAGCATACACATGCACAACACACATTGTGTGCCATCGTGTGCATGCTGTGCATACATGATGGCATGCAATGCACATTGCACATGCGTATGCCCTTCCCATGCACAGCCCCATAACATGCCTTGCTGCGATACGCGCATTGCACATGCATATGCAGCATAGTTACTGTACACGTGCTATGCTTACATAGGGCATGTTACACATTCAGGGCACGGATCGCATTGATACGCTGCTGCTGATGTCTGCCGCTGCATGTACAGGTGTGTTGCATTTGTTCTGATCATTTGACATTCCCCACACCATATTTAGCATATGTCTTTGCTCCATCTGATTTCCACGATGGCTGATTGTGTCTTTGCTGCGTGTGCTATCCAGGTATTGGATGAAGGGGTGGAGCTGCGGTTGCCTGAAGAGGGAGATGGTGTCCTTGGGGCTGTGGCACAGGGCATGGGTGCAGTCTCACTGCAACACATACCTGCAGCTGTTGAGGCTCCACAGGCCATGGTTGTGCTGGCATGGCGCCATAGGCATGCTGAGGTGTGCCTTCGCCAGCCTCACCTCTACAGGCCCAGGGCCCTGCTCCAGGGCATGCATGAGGACCAGGTCATCTCCATCTACCATCTTAGCACAGGGGCTATTAGGGAGCTCTTTGAGGATCTAAGACCTGACCTCGAGCCCCGGACCGGCCGGTCACATGCCATACCGGGTATGGTCAAGCTCCTGGGTGCCATACATTTCTTTGCCTCTGGCTGTTTCCAGTCATCGGTGGCTGCAGTGGGTGGGATGAGCCAGCCCACCTTCTCACACTGTCTCCACCAGGTGCTGCAGGCCATGGTCAGCTGGGTAAGGAATTACATTGTAATTCCTAATAGGCAACAGTGGGGTACCCTGAACCTGGTCTTTGAGCAAATTGCAGGGATACCACACATGATGGGAGCTATTGATTGCACACATGTTGCCCTGGTCTTGCCCAGAGACAGGGAGGCAGTATTCCGCAACCACAAACACTACCATTCCCTGAATGTGCAGGTTGTATGTGATGCAAATATGCGTATTCTGAGTGTGGCTCCCAGGTTTCCAGGGTCCACCCATGACTCCTATATCCTGCATCACTTGGCATTATTCGACCTATTTGAGAGCGGACAATATGAAGACTGTGTCCTGCTGGGTGGGTATTTCTCATCTTTAACATGCACATGGTGTTCCTCTGTCCTGGGTGCATGTCAACTCTCACAGGTGGGCCATGGTCACCTGTGGTTTGCTGTTAGATCTTTCTGACTACATATCCCCTGTGACACACATGGCATGCCCTGATGCAGATCCTACCTATTTTCTGGGAACATTTGGGACACTGGCCGTCAGGCAGTGGTATATCACTGGCCAGCCAGTGTATGATTTACCTGGTCCCTTTGGCAATTATGTCCCCTACATCCCTTGCTTTGTGTTGTGGTGGTGGAGCGCTGACCTTGTATGGTGGCATGCCCACTATCACACCATGTCACTGTCTCCGGGGATGTGTTCACATACCTTTGTGGGCTTCTACAATGACATATGTCTACCATATGGGTCTCATGGCTCTTCTGGGTGTCTCTGCACACATGCAGTTTCCTTTGGTGTTTGGTACTGCTGCTCTGTTGCATGGGCCTTTTAGACAGGGAACATATGGGCACATATGGTGTGTTTCTTATATGGTGGTGTGCAACGCTTTTCGGGTGGGAACTGTGGCTCTCAACCTCAGACTAACCGTATACGCACATGTCTGTCTTTGTGGTATGTCCCTAGTTGTGTGTGTGTGTAATATGTGTGTGTGTGTGATAACTTGGGGGGGGGGTATAATTGCTTTATGATTTGTTTCCTGCAGTACTGTGTGTTGGGGGCCCATTCACCTTTGACCATTTTACATTGTAATATTTGTGCTGACACGTTACAACACATATGTATGCTTCATGTATATCAAGTGTTTTGTCGTTTCTGCCATCTTGACTGGACTCCTCCAGTATATGTTACTGTGACACCTGCTGTGTGTGAACAGTATCATGGCCATCACATGCTTGCACACGTGTGCATCTCTGCCTTTGTCTAGGGTGCATTGGTGTGTGTTTGCCTGGTGCGTTCACAACTGTCAGTACTACCTTTTGGCTGCAGGTGGTTGGTCATGTGTTTGGTGTTGAGACAGATGATGTGTGTTGCCCTCATTACCCTTCCCTGGTGTTGTGTGTCTCAAACCTCCAAACACTGGTGCATAACTGTTGTGTGCCATCATGTGCCATCATATGCTTGTGTCATTCTCCTATCTATTGTTGGTTTGCACCTACATGCTCGTGTGCATGTGTGTGTACATCGTTTCCTGATTGACCTTTCCACATTTCTTTCTGCAGGTGATGCTGGATATGGGTGTCGTGCCTGGTTGCTAACCCATGTGCGTCTTCCACGGACATGTGCAGAAATGAGGTACAATGAGACCTATGCCTCCAGCCACTCAGTTATCGAGCACACCTTTGACGTTTTGAAGAGTCGCTTCAGGTGTCTGGTTAAGACCAGTGGGGCCTTACAATACCGACCCATGACTGTGGCACAGATCATTCTGGCCTGTTGCATTCTGCACAACATTGCTCTCAGGCACAATATCCCAGTCAAAATTAATCTGGATCTGGAAGATGATCCTATGTGTCATCCTGTACGTGCCCATGGTGACACACGTGAGGACATGGCAATCAGGCAACATCTGATTAATGAGCTCTTCTCATGTAAGTCCTGCATATGTGAGGATATGCATATGGGTATACATGTACATGCTGCCATGTGTGTTCCAACAGTACATAATGACATATGTGTGTTTCATTTGTGTTTCTGACTCCACAGAATATGCTGTTGGACATGTCTGGTGCTGTGGTGTAGTGAGAATTGTATCTATGTCATTCAACCTGCAGGAGACTGGGGTAGGTAGACAATCAGGTAGCTGTACTGTAGGGACAGTGCAGCATTGCACATTTATGATGTTAGCTGTTCACTGCACATATGTTGTTGTACACCTCTTTGACATGCGCCCCCATACCCCAAATATTCATAAAACATATATTCATGTCAGCATACTTATGCCCATGTGTTTCTCACCAGTTCATGTGTTTCAACACTCTATTTGGGAACCATACAACCGAGCTGGGTGTGTCTACAGGTCCTAGGTGTTGTGGTGGTGAACGGCATGTACACCCTTCCCTGACATTGTTGTGTTAACCAATATCAGTATATCATAGCATGGACTGTTATAATTATCTCCACTGAGCTCGGATTGTGGACTGATATGCCATATGCTACTGGAGGCATGCTCACCTTGTCATATTGTATGTGTGTGTGTGTGTGTGTGTTTTGGGCATGTCCATGTGACGATACACTGTGAAGCCATAGCGCATTATCTCGTGATTGGATGTGTCTGGACACCTGTGGAGTGTTGATCAATGTGCTATTCATACCTTTCTGATGTTGCCTTTGTGAACATTGTGTGCATGTGTTCTGTTTTGTTGCGTGACCTATCTCTTGTGTGCTGACAGACCACTACACATCAACATTTCAGTTTCACACATATCACCATACTTTGGACATGTGGCACTGATGGCTGCACATGCAGATATGGTCATTCAACACATTTGAGTGACATATTCTGCTTTTACTATGATGTCTTGTGTACCTTGACTGCCTCTGACTGTTGCTATCAGACACTTGCTGTACACAGCTGGTAGTTTGCACCTTGGATCATTTGTGACTGACATCAACCTTTATATGTTTGTGTGTGGCTGTTTGTTTCATCATGCTTTATTGTTTGAATATATGTGCACCAACACTGATGGACATGATGTGGACCTCTGAGATGTGTGTGGGACAGGGGCATAGCCATGACCATGTAGAGATGACAACCTGGTCTGCAGTGCCATTTTCTAATGTTGTCAAAATGTAATGTGCTCTGTGTTGTGCTCGTGTACTGTTTGCATGTGTGCCATTTCATTATGTACATATTGATGATTCACGCGCTGCAATGTGTCCTAATGTTGTGTGATGCATACCATAACGGTATTTCTCTTCCTTTTACCACAGGGCACAGGCAACACACACAGCACATCTACTACACTGCATTTGCAGTCACCATCACCCACTTGGTGGATACAGCAACACCATGCAACAATCCCTGGGAGATAGTGCCATAAGGTGATGGACATATGCAAGTGGGACACATGCCTATGATGGACATTATTGTTGGACTGGTATTTTCAGCATCACAAGGATGACCAACACACCGTTGCTGCCGTGCTCTGACTGGGTGTCATGTTCATCGCAGGAGACACAAGTCACCTTTGACATACTGTGGCACATTGAGATGTCACACGTGACTATGCATGCCCAGGGATTCAGGGACAGTCTTCACGGGACATGCAGGGTTGCAGACACCATTTGTACTGTGGACACTGTGTACTGGTCCCTACATGTGCAGCAGGGACCCACATACTCACTGTATGTTATAATTCTATCTGACATTATGTTCATGTGTGTGGCCCATGTGTGTGACTTGCATCACAGGATATCCTCATATGTTTGGGTCAACAGGAGCATACAGCTATGTGTGTGGCACAGGAGGAACATTGGTAGGTCCTCTTTTATTTGTCTGGCTACTTTACACTTGGACATGACATGCTGTTTGCCACCACACCACTGTGATGCGTGCCAACATCTTGGATTGCTGTTTGACCCTCGCCAGGGGTGTTACAGTGCATCTGGGGCAGCACTCTGTCATGGTTCAATGTACATGGTGCATGTGCCACTGTGGAGTTTGTGTAGGTTAGGACACCATTGTTGACCTTTCTACCTCCAAGCACATGTTATTGTGTTTGCTTACTGTACAGATGCGGCACTCTACATTGATTTACAAACAAATCATTACATGTCTGCATAGTCCTATTTATCGCATGACATTGCATCACTCACATTGCACCATTAACTTTGCAGTGTGGCAGTAGGTGTGTCCATTTTCTAACTGCATTTGTGCATTTTATGTACCTTGACATATGTGTGATGATCCTGTATCCACATCACCCATTGCAGCAGGCCTTCTGCATGGTGCTATCTCTGCATGTCTGTAAGGTTCTGCTTTCTTTGTTCTTTGGCAACATGTGCCTCTCGTACCTGTTACCATGTCCTAATTTTGCATTGTGTCACTGTTTTTGGTCCCATTTGTGCATTAAAGGTGTGTATTTGCCTGGGTACCAGACTTCTGCTTTTTCTAGGCATATCACATACTGTTTTCTGGCCATCTACACTGCTGTATGACCTACTGATACACACACATATGGTCTCAACAGCTGAGGGGTTGTGCTGGGGCATTGGGACATGTTTGTGCATTTGCCTGTGCACTGCACATCCACATCTCTGCATGCCAGCATGGCATTACATCTCTGTATCTTCATTTCCTACCTTATCGCCTTGTGGTTGTGGGGTTAGCTTGGTGTACCTGCCTAGACAGTGCTCCCTGTCAGTTGTGTGGCCTGACACTTTTTCGTGGCTGAGTCACCTATTAGTGCACTCACATGGCCATGATACAGTTGGTGGATATTGGACACATGTTACAATCACTTTGTCCTGTCCATCTTACAATGACTCATGCACAGGTGTTTAACACTGACAGCTATACATGTGCAGACATTCCCGCAAGGTATGTTGTAATGTCAACCATGCACCATGTGCTAATTTGTTTACTCTTCTGCATGCTGTTTTCACTGCACACCATTTCATGGTGTGTGTGTGTATGTGTTTATCTGTGGCTCACGTCCCCATTACAGACTGCGATATCAGCTGCCTGTGGTCTACGGCCTTCCACCTATGGCTCCGTTCTTCATATGGCACCATGTCTGCACATCCCTCAGCGTGTCTTCTACTGTCTGCATGCCTTTGATTGCATCCTTTTTGGACACGCTGCTGCTTCCCCTTGGCGGTGACGTTAACGCGTGGTAATTGTCCAAGGCACCCTATACCGCATGTTACATGGCCAGGGCGCCTTGTACCGCATGTCCATGCTTACCTTTAACGCTGTACCGCCCACTTCCTTATATGGCATCGGTAACATTACTGCTGCACTTAATGCCGGTAACATTAGCGTGCCTTAGTAAAAATACCCCTAAGTCTTATATTCCAATAAAGATCAGCTGCTCAATTAAGCAGTCATTTATTTCATCTAGCAACTTTATCTCCCTAGCATGTCCTGATGTGGCATTCACTCAGTTGATAGTGGGGTAATTGGAAACACATATTGTTACTGTGTTGCCAATTTTGTTAACTCACCTTATTTCTGTTAGAATTTCCATCATCTGTGTGTCCGTTCTGGCTGAGCGGACAATATTACACCCCCAGTGTTCTTCTCTTTCCTTTTCTTATATTGAATTTCTATCCATAAAGATTCTACAGTGCATTTTTTTCCTGCAAAATGTTAGCCTGTTTGACTCAGTTCCCTCTTTAACACTCACAATCCTATACTATAACAATAGGCTCCTCCATCAAGTTAATCTACCTTTATTGTGACATTATTTGAACCCTGGCATCACAGTATCCCATTGTTTATCCTCCTTCTGCCAGGTCTCTTGAGATGTCAATTGCGACTACCTCTTCATTCAGTAGTAAATATTCTAACTGTACTTTTTTAGACTTCTAGCATTTGTATACATGTATTTTTATGGTATATTTTTGTTCATTTTGATAACTCACTTATCAGTTGATGGGGTAATTTGGAATCTTTCAACTCTGCTTTTCACTTAAAGGCACCAAGACTACTTTTACTTTTATTACAACTTCTGAATGTCCTAACTTCCCTGTTTTAGTAGCGTTCTTCAAAGTTAAAATTATTCCAAACCATGTGCTCCTGGGCAACTATCAGCTTCTCCCCTTATCTATTTTAAAAGTTGGTCTATCTGCTGCTATCCAGCAGCTGCCACTATCCGGATAAGTGCTTTGGGATACTGACCTGCAAGAATGTGAGTTACAATAACCAGCTTTCTTATAATCAATCTATTCTATACAGAGTTTTCTATTTTGCTTACAGCTAGTCATAATAGCCTTATTCAGCATGAACTCATCTTTGGTTCCATATGTTCCTCTTTTATTGCCCTTCTGTTTCATTCCCATAACATTATGGGAATCCATGTGATCATACACTCTCTCTACAGTAAATCTATTGCAATGAACAACTGTAGGCTGTATGTAAGAAACGTGGTGTTATTTCTGGTTGTATAAAACATAGATTTTTTGCAATTTGTCAAATCTTTGTTGAGAGATGTTAGATGCTTGAACCAAATGTTGTGACACCCACAATCCTATACTATAACAATAGGCTCCAAAAGCAATCAATTGAAAATAAACTATAATTTTTTTGTCAGTGTGCAATTAAAAAAAACATTACCCATTTAATAGCAACTTCAGCTTAATAGTCTGACAAAAAATTAGTTTATTAATTTCAGTTGATTGCTTTTGGAACCTATTGTTGAAGTATAGGATTGTGGGTATCACAGAAAGTGAGAATTATTGTTCCTATACTGGTCCATTATTGGATGAACCAAAAGTTGTTTGCACCATTGGAGCCAGAGCTCTGCTAGTTTTATCCATTTCATTTATTAATTTATAAACCAACTTCCTTAAATCCAAATGGATACATCAAAAGTGGTGTACAAAACTTTACAATACATAAAACATTCACTTATAGACTGAAAACTGCCATCAATTACCTAAAATATTTAGGCGAACACAATAAGCTCTTGAGATAACTCACACATATCAGCTTCACCCAACCACTAAAACTTCCCCTATTCGCTTCCTTTTGCCCATTGGAAAAGGCAAGTTTTAACCTTATTTCTGAAAACCATAGAATTCCATTTGATTCTATAACTTTCCTACAAACCCAGCCACAGGCTAAGTGGCCAATTCCGTCCTGCACATCCTGCCCCTGTATGGTCAGGCAGAATCAGAGTGTGAAGCGGTAGCACTCAATTCTGATCCTGCGGGGGCTAGACATGCCCACGGGATCAGAATCATGTCTACCAGCCTAGATATGGAGGCTGGGCCCCAATTCTGATTGGCTTTATGCCCAGGCACATACCCGGCTAACTCAGTCAGGCTCCTGAATGGAGCCGCGATGCCATGGCGTCCTGCAGCCTGACCCCCGATTAGGACTTCCAAGGTCTGGGTTGAGCTGCGGGGAAGCCTCTGAGCCTCCTCACTGCTTCTCCAGGTCCAGAACCATGATCCCCTGCTGTCCAGGGGAACTTATTTTCATGTTGGAGGACCTTCAGACCACCCCCCTGCCCCAGGTTCACCATACAATAATGCTGTTCATACAGGGAGTCTTTGTGCTCAGAGGTGGAATAAGTTCCCCCTTCAGGCTGCTGGCCCCGGAAGTATAGGGCCAACATTAGAATCGGCCCTGTACATCCGGGGCCAATGACCGCTCACTGCCCACCCTAAAGCCGTCCTTCATCCTCCCCTTTCCTGCCGCCATCTAATTTCCCCGTACAACGAGTGGGGAAATTAGTCGGGTTCGGAAGAGGGCCTGGATAGCGGTGATGGACGTCCCAACGGATCGTCCATCCCCTCTATTCATGCCTTGTAATGACCCTTAATATGTAAAGAAAGAAGCAGATGCCAAAACAGCCAGGCATTATTCCTATTATAGTGGGGACTGGTCCATCGTAGCAGAGGGACAAGCACTTTAAAAAGGCCAGAAGCTGGGACTACTCAAAAAAAAATATGTTACTTAATCATGCATTTGCATGGAAATTTTAGAAAAAAATTGGGCGCCCAGCTTCAGGACCCCAGGATGGAGAAGTAGAAATTCTTTCCTTCCCTTCTGAGTTTCCCATGACAAATCAGGAAAAACACGTACACTCAGGCCTTTAAACATCATATTATATTTCCAAAAATACAATCTTAGAAACCAATCATGATCAGATTCAGGCACCGAGGACTCTAAAATAGCCGAAAGATCTAGAGAATCAGCCTGTAGATTACCAAGTATCGACCCACCACCCTGAACTTTTTTAGCAAAAGGTAAATAGTACAACTTAGTGACTGGTGGATGAGACTCCACTGGCACCCCAAGAGTATCAGAAAAGTACAGTTTGAACATCTCTTTGGCACTAATAACAGATGACTTAGGAACATTTATCAAATGCAGATTTTGATAATAAGACACATTCTCCAACATTTCAATCCTTGCTTTTAATGCCATAGCATCCTTCTGAAAAGAAGTAGTAGCATCTTCCTCCCGAATCACCTTCATATAGTTCCTGGGTTTTCTTGGCAGTGTTACTATAACACTGGACCTTTCAGCCTAGGTAATGGAAGGTAAAGTGACTTTCACAAAGTCACAAGTGGCATTCAAACACTGGGCTTTTCCTTATTAAGCCAATGCTCTAACCATTCAGCTACACCTCCACACCTGTCTCTGCAGTACTGCACTCTAGAAAAAACAAGACTACAGGTCCCTGCCTGCACTGGTGTAAACCCAGGACTTGAAACAACCTGGCAGACACATTCTGAGACAGTTGGAAACCATGCCTAGAGCCTGACTGCTGTGGTACACATGCAGTATGGACTGCACTGTACACGCAGTACAATATCTGCATAACAGACACACAGCATCAGTATTTACCTTTATTTTCCCAAGGTATCTTAGCAGTTGCACCCACATACCAATCATATTATGATTAGTTCTTGATCATATTTAAACACGTCTTTTATTATTTTAACCATATTTTAAAAGTTTTGCCAATTTGAGCATGTTCCTAAAATGGAACGTTGGGAAATCCTCATTAGTGGTTATCATATAATAGACAGCATGCACAAAACATTTAAAAAATGGAAGTCTAAAAAATTCTTTAGTTGTTTATATGGTTATTTTTTCACTTCTAGTGAAACTCTACAGGCATCTACATCTGATTGTTCAAATCAGTTCATGTGAAGCTTTTCAGGCATTTGCTACATTCTTTTGTAGTATTCTTAGAGCATAAAACCCAGCGGCCTTGTGATATTGATCGCAGATAATGTTCTATTACATCATATCGAATACAGTGTGGTACATGGGCAGTTGGCCCTTCACGATGACTATGAGTGGACGATTTTATCAATCCTATTGTGACTTCATGTTGGAAGCTCAAATGAGTCAGTGCTGCGGATGGATCAGTAACATGGAAATGTAATCACAATGCTGCAACTACTGCAATGTTGATAGCATTCACAAACAGATTCTACCACCACTTTTTCCCTTTGATTCTTCGTCTATATGCAGGCAAGAGTTGGTGCATATGATCAGCTCTCCCCATTCCATACACATAGTTTGCAGTCCTGAGGGGTTGTGCCACAACAACTATTTCATGGCATCCTCTGACATGTCTGTAGACGGTTTGTACTGGGTTCACACTGTCAAAGATACTGGCGCAAGTTGAGATATTATTGTCAGCCTAATGTACAATGCAGACTTTGCCATTGCTTACAAAATTATATAACCCTCTTTCTCACTTAACAAACAGTCTCTTATCCTTCAAAGGTGCATTGTCAGTTTGAGCTTCATGGACAGTGCCTGTTGTTTTAGAGCTCTAAGTTTATGCAAGAGACTCTGGATAGTTGACCTTAAATTTGTTTGATCTTCAGCCAAGCGGCTAATTGTTGATAGAGACTGTAACTTGTGAAAAAGTTATCAAAGTAAATTTCAGGATTCCTTTTTCACTGATGATGTTTGCAAAGGATACTACAGCATGCTCACCTACAGAGACTTCTTGAGGTTGATAAGTTTTGCCACAGTAGATTTTGGCTTGATAAGGACATTCTTCAGATGAACATAACATCCAGACCTTGTATCCAAATTTTATCAGCTTGTCCCTGATAAACATTTTTGCCCTATGGTGACCATAATAAGGGTTCATCGACTCATGAATGCTGAGCTTTTCAGCAAATATTTCAAAACTGCAATAAGAACTGATTAGATGGTCATAGAGTGGGCCTATTTCTGCAACTCTGGACTTGTCCAATTTTTGGTTATCAACAACATGGCAGTACTTTTTCATTTCTTGAAATCGATTTCTAGACATTGCACTTGCAACAAGTTTGCAGCCCATATCTTCTCACATACTCCAATAGCCATGTTCCATTTGTAAAGAATTATATCCTGACAAAAGAAGAATGCCAATGAATTTCCTAACTTCATCTTCATCCTTTTGGAAGCCAAGATTGTTTTTATCTCATGATGGTTAGGGCTCAGGAGTGGAGGAGTAGCCTAGTGGTTAGAACACTGACTTGGCAACCAGGGTTCAATTCCCACTAGCACTCCTTGTGGCCTTGGGCAAGTCACTTAACCCTCCATTGCCTCAGAAGAAAGGCCTAGCAATCTACTTCCAGTGACACTGCCAAGAAAACCCAGGAGCTTCTGGGTCACCAGGAGTCAGGACTGCCTCAAAGGCACACATTGTATTTTTGCTTAGGGCTCAAATTGGCCAACTAAATATCCTATTATTTCATTTGATAGTAAAGTCTCAAACAGCTGCAAGGGTGTCATTGCCACTAGCTCTGGATGTGTGTGTAAAAGATGTGGAGGAACCCCAGAACTCAATGGGTTTACATAGTAGTCTTTCCTCTTCCACCGTTACTTCCTGTAGGTGCAGTAATCCTACCTATTTTTCCTGTCTTCGAAGAATTCCCTTTACTTGTAGTGGCATTCTCTGTACTTCTTAGTCTTTAAGAAAAAGTTGTGTCCCTTTTCTTTGGTAATGGTGGTTGGTGATGTTCTTCTGAGGGGTACTGAGGCATCCATCTGCTGATCAGACTTGATATCCAGAGAGGTGTACTACCTGCCAGGTGCAAAAATCCGAGATATTACAGAGAGTTTGTTAAGACTCATCAAGCCTACTGAATATTATCCAATTTGGTTTATCCATGTTAGCACAAATGATACTGCTAGGTATCCTTCTGAGTGTATCAAAAGTGACTTCATGGTTCTGGGAGAGAAGGTGAAACAGATAGGTGCACTGGTGGTGTTCTCTTGAATCCTCCCAGTTGAGGGTAAAGGTGGAGGCAGAGAAGCTGGAATGGCTGCGTGGATGGTGTCATCAAGAGCGTTTTGGTGTCCTCAACCATGGGATGATGTTCTAAGGGCTGCAGAACAGAAATAGCATCCATCTGTTCAAGGAGGGTTGAAGTGTCTTCAGCAGCAGACTAGCTAATCTACTGAAGAGGGCTTTAATCTAGATTTATTGGGGATGGGTGAAGAAAGCTCCTGGGTAAGTGAAGAAAGCCCCTAGATAAGTGAAAAATTAAATACCTCTGTAGAAATGGGTAAAAGTCACAATAATAATATCATGGCAGTCCCCACTAATTATTGCAACACAAACCATTCCACAAGTAACAGAGCTTTCACTTACTTTTCACCTATACTCTGGAATGCTCTATCAGATAAGCTAAGACTTTCACAAGGAAATTAAAACATATCTAGTCATAGAACACTTTAGTAATTCTACTGATATATCCAAAATCTACCCAAATAACAATGAGCCTTTTAGAATATATCCATTGAATCCTCCCAATTAAGTCCATTGGGATTACCCAACTACCCAAACTAACTGTTCTATGCAACGTCCACAAACATATAACTCTCTGTAAATAAGTTGATTTAATATAAGCTATCTGTAAATATCATATGACCTTACCTGTATATACTCTATGTTTTATTTCTTTATGACTTTACTATACCAAATCTACTGTAAGTTCTAAGTTTATTGTAAGTTTAAGATTATAGTTTAATGTAATTTGTTTGTTTATTGTAAGAACATAAGAATATAAGAACATAAGATATGCCATACTGGGTCAGACCAAGGTCCATCAAGCCCAATATCCTGCTGCTAATAGGTGATTTCAATATGCCGGATGTGGATTGGCACATCCTTGTTGCGGTGTCATCTAGAAGTATGAAGTTCCTGGGGTCGGAGCCTGGTTGCTGGTGAAGATGGACGTGTAAGAGCTGAGCTCCGGAGGGCAATTGGCAAGAATCCTGACTTCTACTGTCTTTAATCAAATAGTTCCTACCTACTCGGTTATTATTCGATCCCGGATATATCAGGCCCCAAACCGACGCGGTTGGATTACTAGGTTCCTCAAAACGCCAGTGTAAAGAGAACCAAAATGGAACCTCTCTCTCCTCACAAGATGGCGGTCATCCTAGACTGTCCTGTGACTTTGCAGGAGCTCCTGGCTGAGATTCGGGCAGTCAAAGACCTGGTCAAGTCTAATGGAGAGTCATTATGTGCAATGAAAGAAGATATCAACGCTTTGAAAACTTCCATGGAGGCGATTACGGCTCGTTTAGAGAAGGTGGAGGGCGATGTGGCATCACATGGGGAAAGGCTCAAGGCTGTTGAGAAGCAGGCCAAGCTGATACGAGCACTACAGAGAGAGGTGTAAGATGGCAATAACTGCTTATGGAGAAACAACATAAGAATACTAGGAGTACTGGAGGGTGCAGAGGGTCCTGATATGGTGTCCTTCTTGCAGGCCATGATTCTGGGGGTGTTAAAGCTTCAGTTTGTTATGCCATTTGAGATCGAGCGCTCCCATAGAGTGCCTACTCAGTTTGTGGTTGGGGGCAAGCATCCACGCCCAAACATTTTGAAAGTTCTAAATTTTCAGCAAGTAACACAAATAATGTGAGCTGCCAGAGCACTTTCAAACTTGGAATACCAGGGACACAAACTTCTGTTCTTCCCGGATTTCGCAAAGGTGACGGTGGATCGAAGAAAAAGGTTTTTGGCGCTGCGTCCATGCTTGTTGCAGCTGCAGGCCCATTTTGGGCTGCTCTATCTTGCCTGCATGAGAGTCACACTGCATAACCAGACCAAGAGTTTTGATGATCCAGGGGAGTTATACGCGTTTCTGGAAGATAAGGAGGCAGCGGTGATGCAGTGAAATTCATTTTGCAGCTTTATTTGGTGCAGTTTAATCACACTTAATATCATGGCATTTTGGCTGGTTTGAGGTTGTGTAAAGAAGATTTATTCACGTGAAAGAGACATTTTATCACACAGTATTATTTGCACTGGGACACTCGTTTTGTTTTTCTTTGAAGGAACGCCAGGGTACTTTCCTGGTCAAGATGGTTTTTTTTTCTCTGTTTGTTCTCTCTCTTTTTCTTCTTTGTGTTTTATGTTGTTTGTGCTGTCTATGGTGGTTGAGAGAGACTTGGAGCTTGGAGGAGTAAGACGGCCCTTAGCCATTCGGCTGAGTCTTTTAACTTATAAACTGTTTCGGTGAGGGTTGCCCTGCCTCACAGTATTGGTGGTTAGGGTTTTGGGTATACTGCATTTTTTTATTGTGGGAAGTGGGTAAAGCGTGGTATTTTAAGTGGTAACAGAAGTGGGAATGTATTAGGTCATTTTGCCCTCCATGTCTGTCTTGTCCTGGTGGGCTCACCCGCTAATTTTGTGGGTTGTATAGTCTTCCTGGGTTTGGTTTGGTGGGTTTGCTGATATGTTTCTCAGAATTATGTGTTCTTATTGTGAGCACAGGGGCCAGTGATAAGTTATATCTTCTTTTGCTGTGCTTTTTTCGTTGGGCTATAAATGCAGCTAACACTCTGAGGGCGTTTAAGATGTTGTTCTACAATGTAAAAATATGTGCTACAATTGGGCTTTTTTTTGCAACATTTGACAGTCAATTCGAGCTATACTATCAGCATGTTTTCCTTTAAGATAATCTCACTGAATGTCAAGAGCATTAACAATCCCATTAAGAGGAAAAAGATTCTTCTATATTGCAAGAAGGAAAGCGCTGACATCTTACTGTTGCAGGAGACACACTTGAATGCAAAAGAGTTGTTAAAACTAGGTGCAAATCCCCTTTCTCTGGTGGCTTTCGCAGCCATTTTAGTAAGGAAAACTCTATCCCCCAAAATTATTAAAACTAGGTCTGATATAGATGGGCGGTGGACGATGGCTGTCATTAAAATTGGATCCATTGAATTGGCCTTAATCAATGTTTATGCTTCTAACATTGATTTTCCTACTTTTTTTTTTTTGCTTCATTGCGGCCTTGGCGCAGGAGATGTCCAGATACCCGACTATAGTGGGAGGAGACTTCAACCTCGTGTTAGACCCATTGATAGATAGAAGCCCAGTGAGAACCATTAGGGTTTCCAAGGCTCATCCAATTCTTGTATCTTTAATACAGGAATTGGGTCTTATAGACATTTGGAGACTGCAGCACCCAACAGATAAAGAATTCACTTTCTTCTCTCCCCTTCATAACTCGTTATCATGTATAGACTTCTTCCTAGTCTCCAAAGGACTTTGCTCTAAAATTAATGAGACTACTATTCATGCAGCTCATATTTCAGACCACTCCGCAATCTCTCTCACCCTACTTGAATCAGCAGCTATCAACCTCACTCACGATGGCAATTTGACAGGACTCTTCTAACCAATCAGGATTTTCAGGAGACCATCCTGGGGGCCATAGAGGAGTATTTCCAATTTAATCTACTGCAAGATTCCTCGGGGTGGGCCTGGTGGGAAGGCTGTAAGGCTAGTATACAAGCCACTATTACTAGTTTTGCTATAAAGCAAGCTAAACAACGTAAAGCAGAACTTAGTGCACTAGACAAACAAATTAAAGCGGGCAAACGTATCTTATGCCAGAAATCAGATCCTAACATTTTGATAAGACTGCAGTGCCTTAGACTTAACTATAATTAGATTTTGACCACTGAGGCCTACAGAATATTCAAGGGCAGAAAGGACGATACTACTTGACGATACTACTTGGAGGGTAATGGAGCAGGATAGCTGCTAGCTAACTCATTAAAGAGTCGTAAGGAATCTGCACATGTCGCAGCTTTAAAGGATCCTCATGTGCAACAATTGATTGTCAAAAGATCCTGATATTGCAGAGACCTATTGCCAATTCTACACTCAGTCTTCAGCAGTTGAGACTCTGCTGCAGAACATCCAAAGGCCAATGTTAGATCAAGAAACTGCTGTGGGATTAGACAAGCAGATAACCCTCATCAAAATTATCCAGGCTATTGACTCCACACGAGATGGCAAGGCTACCAGACCAGACGGTCTGCCGGCTGAATTTTTTTTTTTTTTTTTTTTTATTTAGCTGTATTTATATTCCGCTTTTCACCGGGTCAAAGCGGTCAATTGGGGGATACATTTAACACGAGGGGATATGAGACACATACGCTAATGCTTGCAGGGAACATGGGCAATGGAGGGTTAAGTGGCTTGCCCAAGACCACAAGGAGTGCCTATAGGACTAGAAATCCCAGTCCCTCCGGCCTGAGATTGCTGTCCCCAGGAGGTACTTGAACCCCCGGCCCTCCGGCCTAAAGTACCTTGTCCTAACCACTAGACCACTCCTCCCCTTTATAAAGCCTTTTCCGAAACCTTAGGGCCATATCTTCAACAATATTATAAACTTCTTTTAGACAATGTGGCACAGACTGGTACGTTTGCCTCTGCAAACATTGTTGTCTTAGAAAAACCTTTGAGGGACCCTCAATTAGTTAGTAATTATCGGCCAATATTGTTGTTAAACGTAGACTATAAAATCTTTGTGACCATTGTAGCTGGTTGTCTCTCCAAATTGATCCCTTCCTTGATCCACCCAGACCAATGTAGCTTTACTGAGGGATGTTCTACAGCCGATAATGCTAGAGTGCTTTGTCATGTTTTGGAAGGTGCAGAGGAAGTAAAAGACCCTCTTGTGGGACTCTCATTAGACACAGAGAAAGCATTTGATTGGCTGGAGTGGCCTTTTCTGTTTGCTGTTCTGAAGTGGTTTTGATTCGTTGAAGGTTTCTGCAATTTAATTAAACTTATGTATGCGAGACCAAGTGCAAAAATCTCTGTGAATGCAACTCAGTCTAGAGAGTTTCTCCTAGGGTGGGGTACCCATCAGGGTTGTCCTCTTACCCCCATTCTCTTCAATCTGGCCCTGGAACCTTTTGCCTTATTAATAAGGCAAAGCCTCGCGGTTAAGGGCATCTTTATTGCTGGCATGGAAATTAAACTATCTGCATATGCGGGTGATCTACTGCTTTTCACCACACCTAGCTCCATACCCGCTATTTTAGAATTGATAGATAAATATTCAGGATTATCTAGCTATAAAATCAATTGGTCAAAATCTGTCACCTTACCTCTGAATTCAAGAGTATGTAAAACGGACATGGAGGAATTTCCTTTTGTATGGGAACCTAAGATGGTGAAATATTTGGGAGTTCACTATTGTTACCCACTTAGTGTAACTCTACAGTACAATGAAGAAGAGATCCTAACTATATTTTGTAATATAACAGCAAAGTGGTCGCTGGTCTGTCTTTCTTGGTGGGGTCACCTTGAAGCTATAAAAATGGCTATCACTCCTAAAGTGAATTATATATTAGAAATGCTACCTGTCTTTCTTACAAGCAAAATGTATCGTCAAATAGAGAGAATTATGGTTCAATTCCTATGGAAAAATAAGCCACCTAGAATTGCTCTTAGGAAACTCAAATCTAAAAAAGAGGAGGGGAGTGAATTTTCCTTACTTTCAGGCCTATCACTGTGCTTTTTTGCTAAAACAAGGTTCACGATGGAGGGAAGAGGCCGTAGGTACACGCCCAGTATGGCTTGCCCTAGAAAAAAGATTAAGTACTCCTCTCCCCTTGAATATCCTTCTTGGCATGGTGTTTGTTAAGAGGTTGAAGTCTCACAGATTCATACTGGACACTCAGAAGGATTTTCAGCAGTTAGCAAGTGCAATTCCTAAGGAATATTGCTTATCAAAATTAATGCCCATCTGGCACAGTCTCTTTTTTAAAATTAATCAAATCTCATTCGCATGGCAAAAATGGTTTAGCAAGGGCATTTGGAGCGTGGCCAACTAATATTGGATGGCGAGTGGAAACCTTTTTCCACTTTGAAAAGTGAATTTGATTTACCTCAGTCCCAATATTTTCAGTGGATTCAGCTGAGGCATGTATAGAAAAATCCCAGTTAGACATTACTTCATTGCCTGATGAACGGGGATTAATGAATAAGGTAAGTTCTATATATATGACCTCTGGGGTGGCTTCCCAATATTATAAACTAGTGACTCAGAACAATAGTTCTCAGGTCATTGGAGTCCAGCGAGTATGGGAACATGACACTGGAGAAGTCCTCTCTTCGGAAACTTGGACAAAATTCTGGGGTAAGATAAACAGGGATTCTCAGCCTGCCTCTGTCTCGCAAGCTTTGTACATTTTTGCACACAGAGCGCACTTTACCCCGGTGAAGGTTGCTAAATGGGATAAGGCAGCTGGGAATGAGTGTTGGTCTTGTCGGGGACATGTCGACACTTTGAGACATGTGGTGTATGATTGCCCTAACATTCAGTCTTACCGGGTTTCAATATGGAATTTCATTCAAGAGGTGTTGGGATTTCAGGCCACTCTCTCCTGGTCTGTGGTCGTTTTTTGATCAGCAATTGACATCTTGTCGTTACAGAGGGACTGTCAATTTTTGCTGGACTTCATGTTGGGAGTGGCCCTACATCTCGTTATTTATAATTGGAAACATACTGCAGAGCTTAGTTGGCATGAATGGTGGAACCACTTGTGTTTATGCTGCAAATATGAACAAATGCCACGGAGTGGCAGAACCTTCATACCCTCCACTTTTCTCAAGTGGAAACCCCTACAGAATTACATTTCTAAGGCAAGATATGAGATATGATAAAGGGTTATTAGTCAATACTAGTATTTCTTAGGTAATGGAGTGGTGATGTTCAAAAGCCCTTATAGGCATGGTAAGCCTTCAGCTATGTTGTTTTCATAGCCCCTGATGATCGCATGATAGTGGGAGGGTTAGGGTGGGGTAGGCTATAGATAGCCTTTTCTTTTTGGTTCTATTGCAGAGAAATTTTGTATTCTGATTTACTGTAATTTGGTTTTATTTCTTTTGTATTCTGTTGGAAAATATAAATAAAGAAGTTTAAAAAAGAAGTATGAGGTTCCTGGATTCTCTACAGGGAGAACTATTCAGGCAACTGGTAACAGAACCTACACGTGATGGGGAAAGTGATTCTGATGTTACAGTGGGAGATCATTTTGCATCCATTGATCACCAGATGGTATGGTTCAGAATTAGGACTAGGGTTGATAAAATCCATTGAAAAGCAAGGGTTTAGACTTTAGGAAAATTAGATTTGCCAAAATGGGACAATACCTCAAAGATTCATTAGTGGAATGGGAACAGCTGGGGGATGTAGAAAAATAGTTTGCAAAACTGAAAGGAAATATTTTAAGAGCAACAAACCTTTTTTTATTAGAAAGGTAAATACATGTAAAAGGAAAAAGAGGCCACTATGGTTCTCAAAAGAAATAGCTGAAAATTTGAAGAAAAAGAGGGAGGCCTTTATGAAATACAAGACATCACAGAGAGAGGAAGGCAGGCATCTATATTAGGAAAAACTTAGAGAAGCTATCAAAGTAGTCAGGAAAGCAAAAGTGCAAATAGAAGAAGAAATAGACAATGCAATAAAATGCGGCGATAAGATATTATTCAGATATGTTATCGAGAGGAGGAAGGGCAAAAGTGGCATTGTCAGACTCAAGGGTGAAGGGGAGGAATATGCAGAAATTGATGAGGATAAAGAGGAATTGCTTAACAAATATTTATATTCTGTGTTCACAGATGAAGGGCAAGGAGAAGGACCTCAGAAAACACCTACATACAAATAGGAACAGAAATGACAGGATTTCAAACGATTTTCAGAAGACTGTGTTTGTGAGGAACTAGCTAAACTAAAAGTAGACATAGTGATGGGTCCAGATTAGATATATCCAAGAATACTGAGGGAACTTGAGGATGTTCTCGCAGATCCACTGACTGACCTTTTCAATGTCTCTTTGGAGTCAGGAGTGGTGCCAGAGGACTGGAGAAAGGCACATGTGGTTTCTTTACATAAAAGCAGATATAAGGATGACATTAAGCTACAGACCAGTTAGTCTAATCTCTGTGGTTAGTAATTTATTGGAAAAGATACTAAAAGAGGGAATAGTGAGGTTTCTGGAGTCCAGTGGATTGCAGGATCTAAGGAATCATGGATTCACCAGAGGCAGGTCTTACCAGAGAAATATGATTGATTTCTTTCCCTGAGTGACCAGGGAGTTGGAGTCCTAGATATGGTGTACTTAGATTTCAGTAAAACCTTTGACACCATTCCACACAGGCGACTTATAAACAAACTGAGCTCCCTAGGGATGGACCCTAAATTTACTGATTGGTTTAGAAATTGGTTGAATGGGAGGCAGCAAAGGGTACAGGTAAATGGAGCTCACTCTGAGGAGAAGGAGGTTACCAGTGATGTGCCACAGGTATCTGTCCTTGGCCTGATTCTTTTTAACATCTTTGTTACTGATATTGCAGAAGGGCTGTTGGGTAATGTTAGTTTATTTACAGATGATACCAAAATTTGCAATAGAGTAGACACACAGGAAGGAGTAGTTAACAAAGAGGGATCTAGCTAAGCTTGAAGAATAGTCTGGAATCTGGCAGCTGAAATCTAATGCTAAAAAATGCAGGGACAAGCATTTGTGCTGCAAAAATCCAAAGGAGAGGTACAGTGTAGGAGGTGAGGTAATTCTGTCCATGAAAGAAGAGCGGGACCTGGGAGTAATTGTGTCTGTTGATCTTAAAGTAGCTAAACAGTAGAAAAGGCGACTGCAAAAGCCAAAAGGATACTTGGGTGTATAGGGAGAGGAATGTCCAGCAGAAAAATGAAGGTGATAATGCCTCTGTGTAAGTCTCTTTTGTGACCTCATTTGGAGTATTGTGTGCAATTCTGGAGACCGCACCTTCAAAAGGATATAAGCAGGTTGGAATTGGTGCAGAGGGTAGCTTCTAAAATGGATAATGGTCTTTGTTTTAAAGTATATGAGGACAGACTTAATGATCTTAATATGTATACTTTAGAGCAGGGGTGGGGAACCCTGGTCCTGGAGTGCCACAGACCAGTCAGGTTTTCGGGATATCCCTAATGAATATGCATGAGATATATATGCATTAGAGATATCCTGCCAACCTGACTGGTTTGTGGCCCTCCAGGGCTGGATTTGGAGACCCCTGCCTTACACCTCTGTCATTTAAGATTGTGAGTGGGCAAGGTGCAGATGTCCAAGACATCAAAAAGGTTAGATAGAATGTGTCACATTCCTCCTCACTTCTCACCACCACCAAAATATTGTCTATTAGACAACTTTTTGGTGGTGGTGAGAATCGAGGAGGAATGTGACACATTCTATATACCCTTTCGATGTCTAGGACATCTGCACCTTGCCCACTCACAATCTTAAATGACAGAGGTGTAAGGCAGGGGTCTCCAAATCCAGCCCTGGAGGGCCACAAACCAGTCAGGTTGGCAGGATATCTCTAATGCATATATATCTCATGCATATTCATTAGGGATATCCCGAAAACCTGACTGGTCTGCGGCTCTCCAGGACCAGGGTTCCCCACCCCTGCTTTAGAGGAAAGGTGGGATAGGGGAGATATGATAGAGACATTTAAATACCTCCGTGGCATAAATGCACAGGAGAGTCTCTTTCAGTTGAAGGCAAACTCTACTACGAGGAAACAGAGGATGATGGTAAAAGGGGAGAGATTGAGGAGTAATATGTGGAAATATTTCTTTACGGAAAGAGTGGTAGATGTGTGGAATAGTCTCCCACTAGAGGTGGTAGAGACAAGGACAGTATCTGAATTCAAAAAATCATGGGACAAACACAGAGGATCTCTAAAGGAAAAAGATGGACTATTGTAGTTAATATGGTAGGTGATTGGCTGAAACATTCTGCCGTCATGTTTCTATGTATCTTTCTTGAGTTTCTTCTGTTGGTGTCATGTCATCAGAACATTCTTTTATCTGCAGGGAGTACGGGACATACTGTGGAAGGGTCAAGGTCCTGGGTGGGACTACAATTCCCAGAAGCTCTAGTGATATCACTAAACAAGGCACTGCCACCTTAAAAGCTTCTCTTGAAGCACAGAGCTATGTTAAGATCAGAAAAGGGAGAGGCTGGGGACAGAGAAGGATAGATAGGGTGGTCCAAAGGATGGGCTTTCCCTTTATACACTCTCTACGCCAGGGCTTGAAAATTGCATCTGGTGCCTGGGAGCAGGCCCATACCTAGCCCTATGTGAGCGGTGTGGCCACACAGGGCGCAAAGGCTTAAGGGGTGCATTTTAGCTGTCTTCTGTTGCCTGCTGCTGCTGAGAGAAGAAAAAGTGGTGGCAGCAGGCAACGGAATTGTAGTCCCACCCAGGACCTTGACCCTTCCACAGTATGTCCCGTACTCCCTGCAGATAAAAGAATGTTCTGATGACATGACACCAACAGAAGAAACTCAAGAAAGATACATAGAAACATGACGGCAGAATGTTTCAGCCAATCACCTACCATATTAACTGCAATAGTCCATCTTTTTCCTTTAGAGATCCTCTGTGTTTGTCCCATGATTTTTTGAATTCAGATACTGTCCTTGTCTCTACCACCTCTAGTGGGAGACTATTCCACACATCTACCACTCTTTCCGTAAAGAAATATTTCCACATATTACTCCTCAATCTCTCCCCTTTTACCATCATCCTCTGTCTCCTCGTAGTAGAGTTTGCCTTCAACTGAAAGAGACTCTCCTGTGCATTTATGCCACGGAGGTATTTAAATGTCTCTATCATATCTCCCCTATCCCACCTTTCCTCTAAAGTATACATATTAAGATCATTAAGTCTGTCCTCATATACTTTAAAACAAAGACCATTATCCATTTTAGAAGCTACCCTCTGCACCAATTCCAACCTGCTTATATCCTTTTGAAGGTGCTGCTGCTGAGAGAAGAAAAAGTGGTGGCAGCAGGCAACGGTAGACAGCTAAAATGCACCCCTTAAGCCTTCTCGCCAGCATGCTAAGCAGATCTGTCCCTCCCTTTTCTTGCAGGGAGGGACAGATCTGCTTAGCATGCCGGCAACTTGCACATTGGGCGTGCCTATTCTCTCCCGCTGCGGGGGGGGGGGGCACGCACCCGATGTGCAAGTCGCACAGGGCATGATTTACACTCGGTACGGCCCTGCCTGGGAGTTTCTTGCCACCCCCTTAAAAACGTGATCAGACATAAGGATCCCTCTTGTCTGCCCATGGGAATCATATCTCCAGCAGGCAGAGCAGGAGGGGAAGGCCTAAATCACAGCCTGGGTAGTAGCTGGCTGTCCATGGGGATCTCATCTCATGTGGTCAAAAGAGCAGAAGAAAGCCATGATCATGGCTGTCTGTCCATGGGAGATCAGATCCCTACAGACATAACAGGAGGGGAAGGATGTGATTGTGTCCTCAAAGGCAGCAGACTGCCCTTGGGGATCCAATCCCCCATGGGTAGAATAGGACATCCAGATCAGTACCTGCAAAAAAAAGTTAGACGGGAGGGGAAAGTGAGGCAGCAAAATTTAAAGGGGCAGTAGCATAAAAAAAATGAAGGAGGATAGGGGAAAGGAGGGAGATGATGGGAGTACTAGGGTGAGGAAGAAGGGGAGAGAGTCTGAAAGGAGAACAGAGTGGGTTTGGAGGGAGAGAAGATGGAAGAGAGCAAAGTGTTGGAGGTTAAAGGAATTAATGCATGGAGACAAAATGGCACAATGAGTGTATGCCAAAAGATGCATCTCCCCCTCCTCCAGATAGGGTTACCAACTTTTTCACCGAGAAAAACCCGACACCTGTGGCTCGCCATGCTCCACCCATTCTCCGCCCCTAGTCCCACCCCTGCCCCGCCCCCAGCCCCACCCACAAAAATTACCGAGGATACGTGTAGGCTAACTTCCTTGGTCAGATAATAATTAAACTGGGAACCCCAAAATCCAAACATGAAATGTACAACACTGGAGAAATAAAACTATAAAGTAATTTCCTCTTGCACTAAACAAAAACGCAAAGATGTTATCAATACACACTTCCCAGACCAAACATATTCCAGCTAATAAATTCAAAATAAAAAGTATTTTTCTACCTTCTGTTTGGGCGTTTTATTTTCAGTTGCAATTGCTCCAGTCACTTTCTTCTGGTTTCTTCGTGTCTTCTGCGAGCTATCCATTTGTCCTTTCTTCTCTTTTAGATGTTTTCCATTCTCTCTCTATTTCTGCTTTAACATACTGATTGTTTCCCTTTTGCTCTTTCCCCCAATTCTTTCCTTATTCCTTTATCATCCATTTAAATTTCACCCTTCCATTCTCAAGCCCCTCACTCTCCCAATACCCAGCCCATCATAGACTTTTCTTCCACACAAAATATTTTTCCCCCTCTCCACTCATTCCCCATCTATTCTAGTCCTCCCCCAAAATCAGTTCCCTTATAGTTCTAGACCCACCCAGCATCCACTCCCTTCTAATCCCATTCTCCCATGCCCCACATCAGCCCATTTCCAGTCCTATTCCAGCTCTTCATCAGCCCATTTCCAGTGCTAGCCCTCACATCACAGACCATTTCCAGTCCTAGCCCCCCCCCAATCACAGCCCATTTCCAGTCCAAGTCCCCCATCACAGCCTATTTCCAGTCCTAGGCCCCCCCCATCACATCCCATTTGCAGTCGGAGTCCCCCCGCACCATCACAGCCCATTTGCAGTCCTACCCCCCCCCCCCACTATCACAGTCCATTTGCAGTCCTAGCCCCCCTAATCACAGCCTATTTCCAGTCCAAGTTCCCCCTCCCTCCGCCATAGCCCATTTCCAGTCCAGTCCAAGTTCCCCCCCCCCCATAGCCCTTTTCCAGTCCAGGTCCCCCTCCCCAACACAACCCATTTTCAGTCCATGTCCCCCCCCCCCCATAGCCCTTTTCCAGTCCAGGTCCCCCTCCCCATCAAAACCCATTTCCAGTCCATGTCCCCCCCCCATAGCCCTTTTACAGTCCAGGTCCCCTCCCATCACAGCCCATTTCTTTCCAGTCCAAGCCCCCCCCCCCCCATAGCCCTTTTCCGGTCCAGGTCCCCCCCCCCCCCCACAACCCATTTCCAGTCAAATTCCCCCCTCCTAGCCCTTTTCCAGTCCAGGCCCCCTCCCCCATCACAGCCCAGGCAGTCCTTGGCCTCCCCCCCCCCCAGAACTGCGGCTGTCTGAGGCTTTAGAGGGAGCCGGGGAAGCCCGCGCGAGGCCCCGGCTCCCTCTGAATAGCCGCCAGCGTGAAGAGCCTTTTCCTTCATGCTGGCGGCTGTTCCTGTGAAGCCGCGAATGCTGGGAAAGGTTAAAGGGCATTGCCTTTAACCTTTCCCACCAATCGCGGCTTCACAGTAACAGCCGCCAGCGTGAAGGTAAAGGCTCTTCACGCTGGCAGCTGTTCAGAGGGAGCCGGGGCCTCACGCGGGCTTCCCCGGCTCCCTCTGAAGCCCTCCGGATTGGCAGAAAAGCCGTTTTTTTTGCTCTGGCCGCTCCCGATCTTGCGGCCAGAGCAAAAAAACCGGCTTTTCAAGGGCCGGTTTTGCCTCTGCGCCGGCAGCCGGCCTGGCCATGGAAAAACCGGCCAGGCCGGCTGAAAACCGGCCAGTTGGCAACCCTACCTCCAGAGCACAAACACAAGTACACCATCTTCATACTACACACACATACACAGGCACTCCACCTCCACCTGACAGACACAAACACATGCACCCTACCTCTGCATGACAAACACACACACAGGCACCAAACACACACTAACACACACACACACACACACACACACACTTGCACATGCATAGGCACCTTACCGCTGCAGTACACACACACACATACACACTACCTTTGTACACACACACAGAGGCTCCCCAGCTCTGCAGCGTACACACACATGCACTGCAGCCCTGCACCCCATCCAGAGGAAGGCACCCACTGACACATCCCATGCACAGAAGGCAAACCACTGTTGCACCACACAAACACATAGACACTTGCTATCTACATATTTCTGTCTGAAGATGCCTCATAGTTCTCCCACTGCCATAACAAGACACACTTTATCATCTCTTTTCAAACTCTTCCACACTCCCCAGACATGTATGGGTTTGCAATTGGAGAAACGTCAGTGGAGAATGGAGACAACAGTAGAAAGGAGGGAGCACAAGGAAGTCATAGCCACTGGCTTCTAATATTTTGGACTGGCTCCTAAATATAAACAACATTTGTCAAGGCCTGCCCTACACAGATATAGAGGGAGGAGATCAGATGAACACAGAGGAGCAGGGACAGCCTGCTCAGAGGCAGGACCCATGTCTGCCGGAGAGCTTGAGAGCACAGGACTTTCAAGCACAGCAGGACAATGAAGAAGAGACGAAACTGGAAGTAAACACAATCTTTAATTCTGGACAGTTATATGAACCTAAAGCCATGGTTCTCAACTCAAGTCATGGAGGTAAGAGCCTTACTAACTACTACAAGTGTTCCAGGAGAAAATAAGACAGCTTTGGGTAGAAACAGAACAAAAGCTTACAGTTTATCTGCTAATGGGAAGGTCTGTCTGTGCCACTGTAATATGATTCCTAACCATGAGAGAATAGGGGTATAACAGGCTAATGTTTTAAAATTGACTGTGCTTTGCTTCACCAGTGACAGGACTGCTAATAAAGGACATTTCTGAACTGTGCTCTTTGGAATGATAGCATTGTCAGCAGATGCTGTCAGAGAGCGAAATGTTGATTGAGGACAATTACCTCTGTGCAGCTAAGAATTAGGACTGCCATGGTGAGACACCTCATTAGCTCTGAGGAGAGTGTTTCAAATGGATTTCATAAATGCTGATGAAAAATGACTTTTTGATAACATTGTTTGCTATGAAAAAGGTACAGTTTAGCCAGAAGCCAGCTTAACTGAGGGACAGCTTCTACACAACAACTGTGAGCAACTGAGGAGGAGAGTTAGCCTCCTATGAACCTCAGACAGCTTATCAGGTATGCGTCCTGGATTACAGCTGGTTAAACTGCTAAACAGTGACCTGGTAAAAACCTCAGAAGCTCCAGGGAAAGAGTTAAGGTTATTTGCCACTTTGAACTGGAAGGCATTGCTGAATGCGAGATGGACAATATCACTAGGATGGTTAGCAGCAGAACAACATTACCCATGGAGCATTGCATTGCTCAGAAAGGGAAAGGTGAAGTTGAAGAGCTGTTTCCTGTTAAGTACTGTTCAAGGTTCAGTGACAGGAACTGCGCCAATGAACTGTCTTGAATATAGTTTTGTTAGCACTTTATGTGACTAATAAAGTGGATTTTTGTGTTAAACACTCTTGAGCCATTCTGACAAAGGTATAAAGGATGATCCAATGGGAGAAACTGTGAGTGACAGAAGTGACAGTGATATGAAGTGCCCCTGTAGAACGAATGACAATACATAGATACAAAACAAAGTTTAAATGTATGATGTCCAATTAAGCATTTGCACATGATTGTTGAGATTAATAATAAAATATTTGGGAGTGATGGTAAGACTGAAGGTTTGCCCAGGTCCCAAATACCCTTTCACCAATTCAGCTAGAGGCATGAGTTCTATGGAACAGGAACCTGTAATTATAAATATGAAACCACAAAAGGGTGGGCATGCAAAACATGGAAGACGTCAGCTAGACTGCCTCGCCATGTACCCATGTAGTTGCAAGTGTAAGGTTAACTGCATGCAGTATGCAGGACAGCAGCATGTTAAGGAGGGCTATCCATAGAGATCGACAACACACATGACCATAATCAAGGGGAAGCCAAAGTCACAAGTGCACTACCACTTGCAAGTCAAAAACATCCAACCAAAAGTTGCAAGATGTAAATGATGACAATGCTATGTAGAGTGACAAAGAATTTATCAGCATGGGTTTATTGCTTCTAATCCCCCATAAACATCCATGTTTTGTCTGGGGCCTTCATCAGGGGTGTAACTTAAAATATAAACAACATACAGTAAATAGTGCATTAACATTTAAGTAATTAAATTCATAAAAATAAAAAATAATATTGTATTAATACATACTAAAACAAGATACATAAATGACAAAAAAATCAAATAAAGAAAATACATCAATTACATATAAATGTTATAAAAATCATATTTAAAAAACATAAAAAGTAATAAAGTACCAATGATCTGTTAATAAATCATATATTTAAAAAAATATATGCAGTAATTTATTTATTTATGTTTTCTTATATACTGTGCTATTCTGCATCAGTGTGGTTTACATTGAACAAACTGAAATTACATTGAACAGAGCATTATAACTTGGAGATAACTGTTTTACAGGGAACATGGGCTATGGAGGGTTAAGTGGCTTGTCCAAGACCACAAGGAGCACCTGTGGGACTAGAAACCCCAGTCCTTCCGGCCCAAGGTTGCTGTCCTCTAGTAGGATTTGAACCCCTGACCTTCTGGCCTGAAGTACCTTGCCCCAACCACTAGGCCACTCCTCCACTCCACATAAAAGTCTATCAAAATGTTGATTGTACTCACCACTAGATAAAAAATAGAATGTAATAAATGACATATATACATAATAGTGATAATAGTGTTAAATTATTGTAGTAAAGAAATATATGTAAAACCTATGGGTTCAATATTCAAAAGGAATTTACACAGTTTACAGCTCTGTATACCCTGTAAATGCCACTCGTTAGGATATTCAATGGCATTAATAGGTTAGGGCTGCTGAATATCTCCGATCCTCTCCCCTCAGTTGTCATTGAGGCGTGTCATGGGCGTTCCGGGACATGTCATGGGCGGCAACAGAGGCTAACCGGGTAGCTGCAGAATTGCACTGATATCTGATTAGCTTCTATGGGTAAAAGATAGGCACTGCAAAAGCTGGCCTATCTTTACCTGTAGAAAATAACCGGGCAGTGGAGCAATATCACTGCTACCCAATTAGCCTCTGAGGCTTATATATATATATATATATTGTCATGCCCTTGCCCCTGGCCTCTGGCTTAGAGGGGCGAGGTAATGATATCATCCATATAGTCAACAGCATTCTCTTGATGAGGGCGCAGGACTTGATCCATAAGTCTCTGGCAAGTGGTTGCGGCGCCGTGGAGGCTGAAGGGCATCCTCCTAGATTGGAATAGGCCAATCGGGGTGCTGAAGGAGGTCTTTGGCTGAGATTCCCTCGTCAGTAGAATCTGTCAGTACCCTTTCATCATGTCCAGAGTGGTCAAAAACTGGGCTTGCCTCAAACGATCCAGTAGCTCCTCAATCATGGGCATCGGGTAAGCATCGAATACCGAGATGGCATTTACCTGTCTGAAGTCTATACAAAATCGTAGAGTACCATCAGGTTTTGGAACAAGCACTATTGGACTGCACCACGGGCTTCGTGACTCTTCGATGATACCCATCTCCATCATTTCACGCACTTGCACCACCACCTCCTGCTTCTTAGCCTCTGGTAGCCTGTAGGGTCACTGTCTGATGACCTTCCCATGCCGGGTCACAACCTCATGCGCTACCAATTGGGTCTCTCCAGGGATTGGCGTTAGAACATCTGGAACTTCATCACTAGTCTGGCCAGTTCCTGCTTTTGAATCAGGGATAGTTCTTCACCCCTTTTGAGGTTCTGAGTTCCTCCTCCAGTCTGTCACTTGGGGTCCAAGGTCTTCCTCCATCCTCTCTTCACAGATGGCTGTCAGACCTTTCATGTTGGTGCGTCCGGTGGACCCAAATCCATCGGCTCCCTGTCCCGTGGGAGACAACATGGGGACCTCTTCCAGTGGGTGAAATCCTACCCTCTCGCATACCAACTGTGCAATCCTGTCTCCGACCTTCACAGGGAAGTCTTTGTCACCAAAATTAAAGAGTAATACCTTGACACTCCCTCTATAGTCAGGATCGATGACCCCAGCACCGACGTCCAGAAAGTGTTTCAGTGCTAGACCGGAACGAGGGGCTATCCGGTCATAGCATCTGATTGTCATCTCCATCTGCAGGCCGATGTCAATGAGAGTTTTACCGTGGCTGGGTACTACTCCATTTATGGCGCTGCACAGATCATATCCCGCTGCTTGAGGAGTGGCTCTCCTGGGACTCTGGGCTTTCTCGGATACCCTAGAAAATTTTAATATAAACTTCTGTTTAATGGGGGAACGGCCTCCCAGGGGTTTTTCCCCTGGGTTCTTGCTCTGCTTTTGGGGCTTTTCAAACAGAGGACTAGGGACCACAGTTACCATCCCATCCACCTTCTGTCTGAGTCCCTTCTCTATCCCTTTTCTAAATCGGGGCCAGTCTCTTCCTAATACTAGGTCATGGGGGAGATTTGGGAGCACTGCCACGGGGATTTCCTTCTGTACCCCTAACCCTTTTATCACTACCTTGTATATGGGATAGAAAGAGGCAGCCCCATGGATGCATCTAATTTGGACTCTACCCTCTGGTCTCCTCGGGACCGACTCATTCTGAGCTTCAATTGCTCGCCAAAGCCTCCATGATACCATGCTTTGGTCGGCGCCCGAGTCGAGCAGAGCATTGGTACTGATCCCCTGGATGTTAACAGCTAAGAGGAAACCCTCTCTCAGATGTTTCACATTAGCACCCATCAATCCTATGCAGGCTTTGCACCCCCTCTGTAGGTGTCCCATCTTCCCAATGATAGCATTTTTTCTCAACCCACTTTTCCTTCTGAATAGGCATACTAGTTTTCCCACATTCTGCATTGTTCCCTTATCTCTTTTCTGATTGACCAAAACTGGCCTCTGCCCCTGCTTTTGGAGCACCCCCTTTTGGATGACGAGCTAATTCAGCTTCTAAATAGCGCTCAGTCAGAAGGGTTGCCTCTCCTGTGCTCTGACAGTTTTGCTGTATCAGAAAAGACTGTATGTCCTTAGGAACTGCAGCCATAAACTGTTCCAATACTATTGTATCCACCACCATGTCAACAGTTTTTCCCTCTGGGACCAACCACTTTAAGGCTAAGCCTCTTATCCTTTGGCTTAAGGCCTTAGGTGTTTTCTCCAGCTTTCAGGGACGTGGCTCTGAACATGCGGTGATATAGCATTTTGGTTAAACCTAAGCGATCTCTTATGGCATTTTTCACTTCAGAATAATTTGTGGCTAGGGCAGCTGGCATGGCCCTATAGGCAGCCAATGCTTCCCCTGTTAAAGAGGTGGCTAGCCTTACAGCCCATTGCTCAACTGGCCATCCTATAGCATATGCGACTCTTTCAAAAGCCTCTAAATAGTCATCAATGTCATCCTCTACAGAAAGTTTGCCAAAAGACAATGTCCCACTTGTTTGTGGTCCTACCATACAAACATTCTGTGGCACTATTAGTTCTGGCTGGGCTGGCAAACCTCCAGCTCCTGCTCGCTGGCTGGCAATCAGTGCCTCTACCAAGTCTAGCACTGGCTTCTGAGGTGCTTGTAAAACAGCTGCTGCTTGCTCTTGCGCTTGTTGGGCCATCTCTTGCTGTCTCTGGAACTGTAGGGTCATCCATTGGATCAGCTCCTTGGGCTCCATCTCAGCAACTACCTGCAAGAGAAAAGAGAAAACACCAAGCACGGTACCACGCTACAGCTATAATGTGCTCTTTTTATCTGGACGCTTTCACATTTCCTCCCCTTTTACTCTGATCCAGGCTGACCCCCTCCTAGGTACCTTTTACCAGGGTCAGGTGCTGACTCTGGCCTTAAAAAGGAAAGGTCTCTCCATGGAACCGCTCCGTTGTCCTGGTCGACTTTGCCAGTGAATCCCAGTGAAGCTCGCAACCCAGATCTCCGCTTACGTTTTGCAAATCCTGTGGCTGTATATCCTGATGCAGGCAACAAGATCCGTACAACTATGCCACTGTCACGCCCTTGCCCCTGGCCTCTGGCTTAGAGGGACGAGGTAACGGAGAACTTCTCTTGGTGAGCTCAAATAAACTAGCTTTTTCTCAGGTGGATTCTGGGACATGTAGTTTAGCTCTTAAAAAGAAGTGTAGTCATGGTCCGATGTTAAGGCAAATGACATAATTTATTTTAAAGTAAAGGTTCAAGTAAACTGTACACAGGAATTTTGTCCATTCAGGATTGTTTGCAACAGAGCATTTAGATCAGTATAACTGCTTCACAGATTTTTAAACACATGCAACTGGTTAACAACGTTGCTCAGTCTTAGAGAAACAGCTCTGCTCAGCAAGATAAAAATACTTCTTTTTAACCTTGTGTTTGTGTGGCACTTAATAACAAAAGAATAACTCAGTTCCTCTGGACCAATCTCTTCTTTCCCTCCTTCCTTTCAGGATAGGTTTTTAAACTCAAAATAAGAAAACAAGTAACAAACTTCCACAAGCTTTCTCTTCAGCATGACTCAGCACTTTGCTTGAGAAATGCAAACACGTGGAGCTTTTTTCCAACCCAATTCCTGGCTCAATTCCAGTTACCTGCTTCTAGAAGAATTTCTCATTCAATGCTAGCCTTTAGCATAATGATTCCATGCTTGTAGCTTGACACAGGGTACAGTCCATGGGGATATCTAGATCTTGCAATTCCTCCCATGCTAACTCAATCTGCATATCCTCTGGTGTTGTTAGGGCAGTGTCCTGTTCGGAGCTTTGGACACAGTGCTCAGAATACAGCCTCCCTGGGGGTTCTAATGTCTCTTCTGAGGATAACTCTCCCCGATAAAGACAGTCAGTACCTGAAGCACTGGGCAGTTCTCCCTGGTTGTGCTCCCTACAGTTCCTTGTCTCCTTCCAGCCTCTCTGGAACAGCTCTCTGTATTCCTCTCTGGGTTCTCTCCTGGAGATCTGCAGGTGCTTCTGGTTCCACGCCTGATTCCCCTGAATCCTCTGAGTCTTCCGAACCTCCTGAGACCTCTGCCTCCCCAGAGCTTCTTCCTTCCTCTGTGTTTCTCCTTTCCTCTAAGCTTCTCCTTTCCTCTGAGCTTCCCCTTTCCTCTGCTTTAGCAGGGATTTATATTTCCCTCTCCAGGGCTCCAGCCCTTCCTCCACTCCTCCCAGGTGATTGTAATCACCTCTCAAGCCTGCAGTTACGTCATAGGAATTAGGGTGTGTCTGCCTGAACTTTCTCTCCCTCAGGTTTCTTTCTCTATGAGCGGCCTGAAATCCATGCCCTGCAGGGATTTCTCCTTTCTCTAAGTTAAAGTCATTGGCCTTTTCTATACTCATAGGCTCAAAACAGGCTTCCTTGTCATAATATATATATATATATATATATATATATATTTATTTATTTAGCTGTATTTATATCCCGCTTTTTGCCGGGTCAAAGCGGTGTTACATAGAAGGGTGGGGGAATTAAGTTGGTAGGGCGGGGCCATCACCAGGGAGGCAACATTAATGATTTTGACATGGTACAGACTTTGGACATGGGACAGACATTGGACATGGGCAGGTTACTGTAGTTTGAATCAGAGGTTCTTGGTGGACGAGATCAGAGGTTAGTTCGCTTTTTGGTGGGGGTCGTGTTGAGGTATTCCTGGAACAGGGTGGTTTTCAGCTGTTTCCTGAAAGATGGTAGATCGGCGTTGTTTCTGAGATAACTCGGTAAAGAGTTCCATAGGGATGGAGCGTAAAGTTCAAAGGCTCGGTTGCAGGTCCGTTGCAAGTTCTTTTGTGGGTGATGGTGAGTGAATTGCTGGAGGTTTGTCTGGTAGTTCTGCCGTGGGCTGGACGAGACAGTAGGCTGCGAAGCTGGGAGTTCTGTGCTTGATGGATGGCTTTGTGGGTGAGTAGGATGGCTTTGTATTTAGAACTTGCTTCGAAGGGAAGTATGTGTAGGTCTTTCAGAATTGGGGTGATGTGGTCGGTTTTCTTTGCAGTCTGGATGATTCTTGCCGTGGTGTTTAGTGCTGTTCTGAGGGCGTTTGTCTGTGTGGCTGGAAGGCCGTGGTAGATTATGTTGCAGTAGTCCAGATGTGGGAGCGTCAAGGCTTGCATTACAGTTCGGAAGTGTTGATGGTCAAGCAGGGGTCTAAGACGTTGCACCATTCTTGCTTTGTGGAATATAATTCCGGAGGTCTTGGTGATTTGCTGCTTTAAGGTGAGGGCTTGGTCAATAATTATGCCCAAGTATCGTATTTGTGGTTGTATTTGAATGCTTGTGGGTCCTATAGTGAGGTGTGTATTTGGGTTGAAATCTGGGTCTGTAGTGACTATGAGGGCTTCTGTTTTCTTCATAGTGATGGATAGGTTGTTTGCTCGTAACCAGTCGGACACCTTGGCGAAGCATGCTGATAGATGGGTGTTTGTTGGGTCCGTGGTTGTAATGGGGGCGTAAAGCATGATATCATCAGCATATATGTGGAAGCTGATGTTGTGGGTGCATATGACTGAGCAGAGTGGTTGAAGGTAGATGTTGAAGAGCATGGCTGATAGTGTAGATCCTTGGGGCACCCCTTGGTGTTGCTGGAATGGGGGGGATGTCATGGTGCTGGTGCGGATTAGTTGTTTCCTGTTAGTAAGGTAGGACTGGAACCATTTCAGTACGGTGTCTTTGATCCCAGTTGTGCGTAGTCTGTGTATGAGGACGTTGTGTGAGATGGTGTCAAAAGCTGCAGATATATCGAGGAAGATCATAGCATATCCAGAGTGTTTTTCTTGTGTTCCCAGGAGAAGAGTGTTCATCAGTGTGGTCATGAGGGTCTCAACCCCATGCAGAGGGCGGAAGCCGTGTTGTTGCGGGTCCAGTATGTTGTTGGTATCCAGGTGTTCCTGTAGTTGCTGTTGGACGATCTTCTCGATTATCTTAGCAGTGAAAGGTAAGCTTGCAATGGGTCTGTAGGATGCTGGATCAAGGGGATCCAGGTTTTGCTTTTTAAGGATGGTCGGATGATTGTAGTTTTGAGGGTATCTGGCATGTGTCCTTGGGAGAAGGATTCATTGATGATATGGGCTAGTGGTGTGCTCAGTTCATTTTTGGATTTCTTTATCCAGTCTGTGGGGCAGGGGTCTAGCGGGGAGGTGGTGGTGTTGAGGCAGGAGATGGTGGTTGATGTTTCTTCTGGTGAGGTTTCTTCGCTGTGTAGGTTAGGGTGGAGGTCTGTTGTGGTGGCCTCTGCGTTTGGCTGTGAGTTCTGCGGTCATTGTAGTTGTTTGTATTGACGGGCTAATAGTTCTGGTGGGATTTTCGGAAGTTGGTCAGAGTTCTGGGGTGTCTTTGTCAGTTTTTTGACAATCTGAAAGAGTTCACGAGGCTTGTTTATGGAGGTATTTATGATTTTCATGTGGTAGATTTTCTTTGCTTTATCGGTCTCGTGGTGATATGCTTTGAGTTCATGTAGGTATTTTGTTTTGTTGTTTTCATCTTTGGTTTTTCTCTATTTTCTTTCAGTTCTAAGTTTTGTTTTTAGTTTCCGGAGGTTGGGAGTATACCATCTGGCCTTTGTGGAAGGAGGTCTGGTGATGGCTTTGTTCGTTGGTGCTTCAAATGCTGTAGAGATCGTGGTGTTCCAGTTCTGTATTAGGTCATTGATGTTGCTGGAGTTTGTTTGGAGATGGGGTAGAGTTTGGGCTAGGAAGTCCTCCTTGTTGAAGGTTTTAAATCCTCTTATGTGGTGTCCCTCTTCTTTGTTGGTCTTATGTTGGTAGGTGTAGGAAATGGTGATGAGGTAGTGGTCAGACCAGGGTACCGGCGTAATTTGTGGGTTTTTTCCTGAGGTGGCGGTTATGGAGTTTAGGAATATGAGGTCTAGAGTATTGCCTTTGTCATGAGTGGGTTCTTGTATGATCTGTATTAGATCCATTGCTGACATAGCGGTGCGGAATGTTGTCACCTGATCTTCTTGTAGCGACGGGAGGTTGAGGTCTCCTAAGATGATTTGTTCCTTTGTTGAGCTTGTGCTTTCTGATATGAATTGAAGTATCCTCGGTAGGTTAGTGGACGTGGTGGGTGCACAGTAGATTAAACATACTGAGAGGTGTTTATTGGTGATGGTGAGGAGGTCAGCTTCATTAGTGGTTTCTGACGAGAGGATCCTGAAGTGAAGGTCGTTTTTTGCGATGATAGCGACACCTCCTCCTTTGGTGTGTGCTTGGGAGCAGTGGTGGAGGGTATATCCTTCTGGGGTTAGCTGGTTCATTAGTACTGTGTCGGTATCAGTCAGCCAGGTTTCTGTGATACATAGGAGGTCTATCCGCTCATTTGTGATTAGGTCCTGGAGCATGTGGTACTTATTTATAACAGAGCGTGCATTGATAAGTGAGATGGTGATGTATATATATTGTGATAAGGAAGCTTATCATAGCTCAGGAAGGAGCTATAGAAAAGGTGATGTGACTCTGAATAAGCAACCTGTCAGTTCTGGTAGAAATAAGAAAACAGAATTTTCCCATAAAAGACTACCAGTCCCAGAATGCACCAGGTTTCCAGCAGCCATTAGAGGAGCTGAAGTGGGGAAACGTGTGTTCAATCAGGAGGGCTATGAGGTAATCCCTAAGCACTCATCTCAAAGGGCAGGGCCTGATTCAGCACAGCTGCGCTGTGTTAGGGAAGAGCACTCATCTAAGCAGAATAAAGGTAGAGTTTATTCTACAGAGAATTATCCTGAGAATCAGCTTGAGCTTGATCATCTTCATCATCAAGAGGATCATCAGAAGCAGAAGCCAAACCGGACGGACAGAGAGGGAAATAAACCCTTTGGAAGAAAGAGGAGAAAAGCCTTTGAGAGGTCTAGAAGAGTCCAGAGCAGTACGTATACTGGGAGGCATTCCAAGGGCCAGCATACACCATTGGACTGGGGAAAGCCAGAGGAATGGTGCTGCAGAGCTAGGAATCTTCAGACGGTACCTGTGAGGGAGACGGCTGCACGTGGAAGGGACCCTAAGACCCGTGCCAGAAGGTATGTGAAGAGAGATCCAGTGTCCAGGGATCTGGATTGGAAGGCTGGACATAAGAACTGGACTACATACTGGCCAGGCTATATAGAGAGGAACTCTAACAGCAATGGAAGCTCAGGTATGAACACTGATCTATGCCCTAGCTATAACCTTGAAAGACAGCAGGGAAACAAGTATTCTCCTGAAAGTGCTCCATTGGGAGATTCATCTGTGCCAATCCATGATATTGAACCCATGCTTGTTGAAGAAGAGGGGGTGATAGCAGATGAAGAATCTGTTTACATGGACTGCTCCCTGTCTAAACTCCTTTGGTGATTTTCTGTTATAAAGTACAGCAACCATCACAAAGAAAATACAAACTTGTTCTTTAATCTACTCAGAAAAGCTCATGAGTAGGATTTTTAGCCACGCAGTAGAAAGCAAGCCAGCTAAGGGGTTTCAGCTGGATAACTGCTAGCAATTGAGCCTTACCTAATTGCTTGTGAGCTCTAAGAGAATCACTTCTGAATCTATGTGGGAAGATATAAGAAGTTTACCTGAAAAGAACAGTTTTTTTTCCTTCTTTGTGGCTTTTGGTTTGTTGTTTGATACATGCTAAGAAAATATTAGCTAAGCCTACAGAAAAGACCAGTTTGTTATCAACCAGGTCTTATTTCTTTTACTTTGATTGCCTGATAAGTTAAAATGTTGTTTTCCTGATTTTTGTTTTTCCAAGTTTAACACTGAAAGCAAGTAACCTGATTTATGTGCTACCAAGCATATCTGTGTTGGGAGAAATAACCCCATAAATAAATATCTTATTGGTTTTACCCAAAAGCACAACTAATTATTGTGAGCAGCTGTTTCTGGTGTGAATGAACTGCATTGCCCACAATCCCTTGCAAATCATATAGATATATGCACTTGCCAAGACTGTGAAGATTCTCACCCAGGCAGCCGTCTGACAAATGGCGTAGTTTTTTGGATTTCTTTTGCACAAAGGGGATTTACTTGCTGAGGATTACAGCTAAAATTCAAGTTTAAAGCTGGAAAAAAAAAAGATTTTCCCTCAACTGCACTTTGGAGGAGAAGTGGATGTTCCAGGCAGCTGTCCCAGGAGGAAAAGACCCTGTGCAGAGCTGGATTCATCACTGACACAAGGTAATAAGTACCTGGGCATGTCTAGTGGTGGATGGGAGTAAGGCACAGGGGTAATTGAAAAAAAAAAAGTAGAAAAAAAAAAAAAGCACCTGTTTGGAAGGTGGTTCACTTTGTTTTTTTTCTTTGTTTCTTGCAGGGATCAAGATGGATCCGAGGGAGATGGCTAGCTGGATGGCAGCCCAGTTTAGCAGGCAACAGGAGCTAGCACAGCAGGCTCAGGACACTGCTATGAAAGCCTTAATGGATCAGCAGAAGCCAGTGCTTGATCTGGTGCAAGCCCTAGTTCAGCTGCAGAACCAAAGTGGAACAGATGCAAGACCAGCAGAAAATACTGGTACACCACATATGGACAGTGTGGGACTCAATCAAGGGATTGGGGCATTTAGTTTTGGGAAACTAACTCCAGATGATAATGTTGATGATTTTCTAGAGTCTTTTGAAAGAGTGGCACAAGCATTAGCATGGCCAGAGACCCAGTGGGCAGTAAGGCTGGCAGCCTCATTAACTGGAGAGGCGCTTGCAGCTTACAGAGCAATGCCAGCAGCCCAGGCTTTGAATTATAAGGATGTAAAGGCTGCTATTAGAGATTGCCTAGGTTTGTCTATTTCAGAGTATAGGCGAATGCTTAGAGCTACTACATTGAGAGTGGGTGAGAGAACCAGGGCTCTGAGTCAGAGAATCAGAGGTTTAGCTGTAAAATGGTTGGAGCCTGAGCAAAAGATGGTAGAAATGTTATTAGACATTATAATGCTTGAACAATTTATGTCTGCGGTCCCTAAAGATTTGCACACTTTCCTTATACAGCAAAATTGCCAAAATCTTAGAGAGGCAACCATGCTAGCAGAGAGATTCTTGGAAGCCACGCAGGCTTGCCATAGAATGGGTGGCCCTCTGAAGATTGGTGCTGAGGCAAGATGTGCTGTATCAGAAAAGAAAATATTTAAAAATGTTTCTGAAAATGAATGTACTGTATCATACCAGATGACACAGTGGAGTAGAAAGAAATGTTTCAAATGTGGAAAATGGGGACATTTAGAAAAGAGATGCCAGACACACACTAACTTAATGGGGGTGGATTTAAAACAGCCCAAAGAAGGATTTCTTTTGATGGTCTATGTGCAAGGAATTACCACAAATGCTTTGTTAGACTCGGGGCAGACCAGAGTATGATGTCAAAAAGGCTTTGGAAGAGGATAGAGGCCCAAGAAGGATTTGTGCCTAGAACCCCTGAAAGCCAAGTTCACATCAGATGCATTCATGGTGCTGCAACATCATATCCCACCTATAGGCTAAAGGTTAAGTGCTTGGGGGAACAAGAGGAAGTCCTGTTAGCAGTGGTGCCTAGGCTACCCTTTGATTTGGTTCTAGGAAGAGACTGGCCAAGATTTAAGCAGGGTCTAGTGGAAGGACTAGGAAAGAAGGAGGGAGAAGGTTTAATGGTAATAGCTCCCGGGCCTTTATTTGGAAGTCCTCAGACCCCAGCTAAAAAGATGGTTAAGCGTCCAGAAGACCAAGCTACCCCAAAGCAGACATTCGTCCTAAAGTACCATAGGGTCACAGAGAAGGCCCAAGCTCCTAAGCGGGCAACCCCTCAAGCTGCTGGGTTTGACCTGTGCAGCATAGAAAATGTGACTGTACCTAGCCAAGGGAGAGCCCTGGTTGACACGGGTCTCCAAGTGGAAATACCTATTGGATGCTATGGGAGAGTAGCCCCAAGGTCCGGATTAGCCCTTAAATATTTCATCGATGTGGGTGCGGGAGTAATTGATCCCGATTACAGGGGCAATATTAAAGTTCTGTTACTTAATTTTGGACAGAATGATTATCACGTGAAGACAGGAGACAGAATTGCCCAATTGATCTGTGAGAGGCTGGGTTTTCCACCTGTGGAGGAGGTCACATCCCTGGAAAGTTCTGAGCGTGGAACCAAAGGCTTTGGTTCTACTGACGTCAAATGGGTTAAAAGCCTAGCTGCCACCTGTGCCCGAGAGAGGGAGGTGAATGAAGAGGAAGATTTGGGACCCCAGGTATCTGATTGTAAAGAAAAATCAGAGCCCCAAATAGGTGAGGACCTGACAGTGGTACAACAGGAAGAAATTAGGAAATTGCTTAAAGAATTCCCAGATGTGTTGACACCCATGCCTGGGGAGACACATTTGGTTGCCCATAAAATAATAACTCCACCTGGGAAATTAGTTCATCAAAGGCCATACCGCTTGCCTGAAGCCAAGAGACAGGAAGTAGTGGCACAAGTCCAGGAGATGTTGGACATGGGAGTAATAGAGGAGTCAAAGAGTCCCTGGAATAGCCCCATAGTCCTGGTGCCGAAGCCTGATGGATCTTTAAGATTTTGTATTGACTTCCGGCAGGTAAACGCCATATCAGTTTTTTGATGCATATCCAATGCCAAGAATTGAAGAGCTGTTGGACCAGCTGGGACAGGCTCAATACTTAACCACCCTTGATATGACAAAAGGATATTGGCAAATCCCTCTCACCAGGGAGTCGAAGCCGAAGACTGCGTTCAGCACCCCCGTTGGCCTTTTCCAGTTCAAGAGGATGCCTTTCGGACTGCATGGAGCAGCGGCTACCTGCCAAAGGTTAGTGGATCAGGTACTTCGACCCTACCAAAATTATGCTTTTGCATATATGGATGATGTCATAATCCATAGTAACACCTGGGCGGAGCATCTAAAGAGGATCAGGGCAGTCTTGTGCTCCATGAAGCAAACGGGAATCACTTTAAACCCGAAGAAGTGTGCCTTTGCAAATAGGGAGGTAAAATACCTGGGCCACCTAGTGGGAAGAGGAAAAATTAAACCTCTAATGAGTAAAGTAGATAGCATCAGGAATTTTCCTCCTCCAACAACAAAGAAACAACTAAGAAGTTTCTTGGGACTTATTGGATACTACCGCAGATTTATACCGCAATTTGCAGAGAAAAGTGCAATTTTCACGGATATGCTGCGGAAGAATTGTCCAAACCAGCTAAAGTGGACACCTGAAGCTGAAAAAGCTTTTTCAGTCCTAACAGGAAAATTGTGTACAGGACCGGTACTGAAAGGGGTGGACGTCAAGAAACCCTTTCTGGTTCAAACAGATGCATCGGACGTAGGGCTAGGAGCAGTTCTATCCCAGTGTCATGAAGGGGAGGAGCATCCTGTGATGTACCTGAGCAGGAAGTTGTCACCGGCTGAACAAAGGTATTCCACAATAGAAAAAGAATGTTTAGCGATAAAGTGGTCAGTGGAGGCGTTAAGGTTTTACCTTACAGGGAGAAAGTTCCAGTTGGTCACAGACCATGCCCCACTTAAGTGGTTGCAGCAAATGAAGAACCACAATGCCAGGTTGACACGCTGGTACATGGCCTTACAGGCATTTGATTTTCAAGTTGAACATCGTGCTGGGAAGTTACACAAGAATGCGGATGCCCTTTCCCGTATTACGGACTGTAGAGAAGAAGTTTCACCAGTGACACCAGTCCGTAATAACTTAAGCAGGGGGGTATGTGATAAGGAAGCTTATCATAGCTCAGGAAGGAGCTATAGAAAAGGTGATGTGACTCTGAATAAGCAACCTGTCAGTTCTGGTAGAAATAAGAAAACAGAATTTTCCCATAAAAGACTACCAGTCCCAGAATGCACCAGGTTTCCAGCAGCCATTAGAGGAACTGAAGTGGGGAAACGTGTGTTCAATCAGGAGGGCTATGAGGTAATCCCTAAGCACTCATCTCAAAGGGCAGGGCCTGATTCAGCACAGCTGTGCTGTGTTATTGAGGAGCACTCATCTAAGCAGAATAAAGGTAGAGTTTATTCTACAGAGAATTATCCTGAGAATCAGCTTGAGCTTGATCATCTTCATCATCAAGAGGATCATCAGAAGCAGAAGCCAAACCAGACGGACAGAGAGGGAAAGAAACCCTTTGGAAGAAAGAGGAGAAAAGCCTTTGAGAGGTCTAGAAGAGTCCAGAGCAGTACGTATACTGGGAGGCATTCCAAGGGCCAGCATACACCATTGGACTGGGGAAAGCCAGAGGAATGGTGCTGCAGAGCTAGGAATCTTCAGACGGTACCTGTGAGGGAGACGGCTGCACGTGGAAGGGACCCTAAGACCCGTGCCAGAAGGTATGTGAAGAGAGATCCAGTGTCCAGGGATCTGGATTGGAAGGCTGGACATAAGAACTGGACTACATACTGGCCAGGCTATATAGAGAGGAACTCTAACAGCAATGGAAGCTCAGGTATGAACACTGATCTATGCCCTAGCTATAACCTTGAAAGACAGCAGGGAAACAAGTATTCTCCTGAAAGTGCTCCATTGGGAGATTCATCTGTGCCAATCCATGATATTGAACCCATGCTTGTTGAAGAAGAGGGGGTGATAGCAGATGAAGAATCTGTTTACATGGACTGCTCCCTGTCTAAACTCCTTTGGTGATTTTCTGTTATAAAGTACAGCAACCATCACAAAGAAAATACAAACTTGTTCTTTAATCTACTCAGAAAAGCTCATGAGTAGGATTTTTAGCCACGCAGTAGAAAGCAAGCCAGCTAAGGGGTTTCAGCTGGATAACTGCTAGCAATTGAGCCTTACCTAATTGCTTGTGAGCTCTAAGAGAATCACTTCTGAATCTATGTGGGAAGATATAAGAAGTTTACCTGAAAAGAACAGTTTTTTTCCTTCTTTGTGGCTTTTTGTTTGTTGTTTGATACATGCTAAGAAAATATTAGCTAAGCCTACAGAAAAGACCAGTTTGTTATCAACCAGGTCTTATTTCTTTTGCTTTGATTGCCTGATAAGTTAAAATGTTGTTTTCCTGATTTTCGTTTTTCCAAGTTTAACACTGAAAGCAAGTAACCTGATTTATGTGCTACCAAGCATATCTGTGTTGAGAGAAATAACCCCATAAATAAATATCTTATTGGCTTTACCCAAAAGCACAACTAATTATTGTGAGCAGCTGTGTCTGGTGTGAATGAACTGCATTGCCCACAATCCCTTGCAAATCATATAGATATATGCACTTGCCAAGACTGTGAAGATTCTCACCCAGGCAGCCGTCTGACAATATATATATATAAACTTAAAAATGAACTTTTGTGCATATATAAATAGATTTCATAGATTTAATAGTAAATATATTTAATTTACTGGACTAGGATTAGCTTAAAAGAGAAGTCCACATATGGCTATATATGGAATTCTCACCAAATGAAACAAGTACATACTATACCTCTGGGTGTTCTAAAATCATGAAACAACATATATAGAAATGTTCTATTACTTATTACCACATAATTGTCGCGGGATACATTCATTAGATATCGTAAAACGGAACTAAAGGTATACCCATCAGTCATGTATTACCACCGATTCAAGTTTCAAACTGTTATAACCGCATCAGAATCCAGCTAAAATAATATCCTTGCCTGAAAGATAATAGCTCACTCAGCACATAGAAACAAATGCTCTGTGTAGTGAGTGAACGTGTTTTAAAAGCACAGAGCCTGTCAGCTATCTTTTAAAAATTAGTTTTGCACCAAAATTAGTGATCGGCAGCTGCCATAGAGATAATGACGCCATAGATATTTCTTCCCCCTCCCCCTTCTTTTTTGCATATAAGGAATGTATAAGAACACATTACTCTGTATCTCTCATTCCCCTTTCCTTTTTGTAGATATGGAACGTATAATGACACACAGATTTGCAACAGAGTGGATTCCCCTGAGGGAGTGGATAACATGACGAAAAATCTACAAAAGCTGGAAGAATGGTCTAATGCTTGGCAGTTAAGATTTAATGCGAAGAAGTGCAGTGTCATACACTTGGGAAGCAGAAATCCAGGGGAAATGTACGCAATACGGGGCAAGAGATTGGTATGCACAGACCAGGAGGACCTTGGTGTGATTATTTCTGCAGATCTCAAGGTAGAAAAACAGTGCGACAAGGTGGTGGCAAAAGCCAGGAGGATGTTGGGTTGCATACAAAGAGGAATTACCAGCAGAAAGGAAGAGGTACTAATGCCACTGTATAAGTCACTGGTGAGGCCTCACTTGGAATACTGTGTTCAGTTTTGGAGACCATATCTTGCAAAGGATATAAAAAGACAGGAAACTGTTCAGAGGAAGGCGACCAAAATGATTTGTAGCCTGCGTCAGAAGCCTTATGAGAAGAGACTTAAAGACCTAAATATGTACACTCTGGAGGAGAGGAGGGACAGGGGAGATATGATTCAGACCTTTAAATACTTAAAGAGAAATAATGAACAAACAAACCTCTTCCAAAGACAGGGAAGCTGTAAAACTAGAGAGCATAACATGAAGCTGCAAGGGGGTAAATTGAAAGGCAATGTCAGGAAATACTTTTTCATTGAAAGGGTGGTGGATGCTTGGAATGCCCTCCCGATGGAAGTGGCGGGGGCAAGTACAGTGACAGAATTCAAAATTGCATGGGACAGACACAGTGGATCCCTTTACAGCAACAGGATAAAATCAAAATAAACTTAACTATCTAATTTCTCAATATACAGGTGTGTCCTACACGGAGCGGTGGGTTCATCCCTAAAACAAAGACATGGGAAGGGGTGGCCTGCACGGAGCGGCAGGTGCACCTACTCTTGCCATCTTACTGGGCAGACTAGATGGACCATACTGGTCTTTATCTGCCGTCATTTACTATGTTACTATGGTATTAAGTTACTATGATTTATTAATATATCATTGGCATTTTATTACTTTTGATGTTTCTTAAATATGATTTTTAATAATATTTCTATGTAACTGATGTATGTTCTTTAATTTGTCTTTTTTATCATTTATGTATGTTGTTTTAGTATGTATTAATACAATATTAATATTTATTTTGTATTAATTTAATTACTTTTAAACATGCATTAATGCACTATTTATGTTGTTTACATTTTAAGTTACACTCCTGATGAAGGTACCAGCCAAAACATGACTATGGGGTATGTTTACTAAACCATCGTAACGTAGCAGCAGCGACGTTATCGCGCGATATGTAACATTATTTCATGATAATGGCGCTTTACCGTGCGAGAACGTCATGTATCACGCGATAATGTTTGCGGCGGTGTTAAGGTGTGCAGAGGGTGGAGTAAGGCTTCCCAGAGGGCGGAGTAAGGCTCCCCAGGGGCGGAGAGTGGGGGAGTGGATCCATGCACACTAACGCCGTGAAATGAAGCTCTGAAAATTAGCGCCAGTGAAAACCTTGCGCTAGGCACATTTGCAGGACAGAGAAACCATTTCAGTCAGCAATATACAGCAAAGGCAGGGAGACCTTGAAAAGTGATAGTAGTGATACATGTGCAGCAACCAAAAAGGCACAAACCATAAATAATGACCAGTACCAAAATTGAAATCCAAAACACCGAGCTGGCCAATAGAACAAATAATGACAAGCGGTAATGAACATACCCTATAAAGAGGAAAAAGGACGAGTGCACATTTGGAAGGGTCAATTCACAGTCCCCCCACAAAGTGAATGTGCCAACATAGAAATAGTGCTGATGAGGGTTTTCTGTGGTGTGTATGGGGTAGCTTGCCTTTGTGGCTTACACATGTGTAGCAACAGCAGAGTGGGCAAGTGGGAAAGGGCACTATGGTGATGGTGTAACTGGGGTACAGGGGGCTGCAGGCAGCACATGCAGTGGGCCAGCTGGGGCACAGTGTGGACTAGGCAGATTCCTACCTGGCACATAGGAATGCAGAAAATGAAAAGCAGCAAGACAGCAACTGACCAGGGTCCAATATGGCTACAAATGTGCGTCCCACAGTGTTCCAGGGGATAGCACCCAGCAGGTACCCCCAAGGGCACAGAACATTGGCAGGTGTTGCTGGAGGGATATGCTGATGTCCATGTCAGCACCCCTACCCCAGACCCCACACCATAGGCACCCGCCTAGTGGCACACTGGATGACATGGGACTGCGCACCACTGGCAGAAGGGCATGTCAGCATGGTGTTGGAGGGGGTGCTGGCGCCGGAGGAGGCAGTGGCAGTTTCCCACAGCAGAGCAAGGCCAAGCCCTGTACAGGTGGGTGGCATGCAGTGCAACAGATAAGGTCTGTCTGAGGAACAGTCATGAGATCCCCAGGGAACAACCTGCCTGTGTGGTGCAGTACACACATCCAGTGTGCCCAAAGGCAGAAGGTCACAGGTTCATGTCCCAGCTGGGGCCCCTGCATACAATGCCCCACTATTTTACCCTACAGTGTGCAGATACCATAAACATGTCCACTGCCTAGAGCTGAGGTTCCCAACCACAATCCTGCAGGTGCAAACACCATTCAGGTTGTAAGGATGTTCCTAAGAAATATCCATGAGATGCATTTACATGTGCTGCCCCCATTGTATGCAAATATATCCATGCATATTCATTAGCAACATTCAGGAAACCAAAATTGTGTTTGTCCCACCAGGACCGGAGTCTGGACCCTCTGCACCAGAGCTGTGGCCAACAGATGCACAAACACCCACACCCATGGGCACCACTATACAAAGCGTCATGGAGAGTCAGGCTGTTGGGCTGTGTGCGGAGCAGTAGCTACCACCACCTGCACCTGTATACCTTAGCAATGTGGTCAGATCCATGAAAATACGTTCCATATATTGTGGTAATGAGGACACTGACAGGCATAGAAAAAGGGTTGGTTTTAAAACTTTTTCTTCTGAGTTAAAGCATGGCTCAGGCAGGCAATCAGTTAAATCAACACCTAGAGAGAAAAGCCACATGATTGAGAGGGCTGAGTACAGACCACACCCTGCCTCCATGGCAACACAAAATGCAAATGAGAAACACGTGGGGGGAAGAACTAGGAAAACGCCTCTCACACTCAAAGATTTAAGCTCTCAGAAGCAAAGAGAGTTAGGAGAAGCAGAAGCTGTTGGGGTTGCTTCAGATTTAGATTCAGAGTTGGATCTGGGTTCAGGCTCAGAGTTGGAGCTGGAAGTGAGAGAGAGAAGGAGAAGAGGAAACCAAGAAGCAAAGTCCAGACAGGAGTCTTGGACAGAGCAAACACAGGAATCACGGCAGAGAGTTCAGAAGTCAAAGCCAGGGGAATGGCAGAGCAAGTCTGAGCCTCAGCACAGAAAGGATTCTAACGGCAGCTCTTCTACCAGGTACAGCTGTACAGAGTTTGTAAGCCCTTGTGAAGGTAGGAACCAAAACTCTGGGAGAATTGTAGAATACAGCTCAGATAGCAGTGAGGCTGCTGAGAATTCAGAAGGGGAGATTTATTCTTCTGTAAAGCCTGAAAGAAAGTCTGTGCATAGAAGCCAGCGGAGACGGCAGAGTCATGTGAGTGTTTTGCCTAGAGATACAAAGCCGTGCAATGCATATATATACTCTCTATTTTCAAAATAAATATCACTAATACACTATTAACCATACCACACTCTCATTCACATGATGATTATAGATTTAAACTAACAATGTATATATGTTCTAATATGTTATATCTTTAATGTTACAACATTCCTTGTAAATTATAATTATCTGTTCTATGTAAACTGACTTGGTATATTACATACCAATTAACCTACTGTTCCATGTAAACCGCACTTGATACTAGGGAAAGAGCGGTATATAAATAACTGTTAAATAAAATAAAATAAATAAATAAATATAGAAACCCCGAGGGGAGAAAAAGAAATCCCTGGAATAAAATGTTTAAATTAATGCAACAACTGAAGACAGGTTGTGCTGATAAAAACCCAGAGCTGTTTCAGGATGAAATTGAGGAAATGGAAACAGAATTAACTGAATTAGACCACGACTCAGATTCTATAATGGATTGCTCAACAGCTTATGTTTAATAATAAGAAAAGCTGAATTGCTGGTTAAAGAAAGAATTCAGAACTGTGTTTAAATGCTCTGAGTGTTTTTGAATCCTGAAAGAAAAGGATTACAAATTTGTTTTGCTCAGCACTGTTTAAAGCATTAATTTCCAGTTTGCTGAAGGAAGCTATTTGAGTTCATCATTATTTCTCTTACACCTTGTTCATGTTCCAAAGAGAAGTTTACTTTGCTAAGTTTGATGAAACAAGATAAAATTAATAAATTTCCTGTGAACTGCCTAAAACTACTCGGACTGCTTATTAACCACAACTACAAAGGTCCCAGCAGCATTTGCTCTGGAAATAAGTTAGTTTAACAAGGAACAGTTGGCACGCTGCTTCTTATAGGCAACTGCCTAGACGCTGCAGCGCCACAATATGTATCAAAAGCTTGCTATGATTAATGTGAAATCACAAAACCTAAATTAAAACAATTTTGTAAAATAGATTCATCATACCAACCTTTCTGATATCTGTGGAGTGTGCTTCTTATGTGTTTACAGCACTGTCTACCACCCTAGAGAGTGACCCTAATAGTATTGCGTACCTTCGCACTGCCTGCACAGTGCCCAGGACTGGTGTGGCAGCCAGGGCTGGCAGCCAACTCTACCGTTGCACATTGCAGAAATAGGTGTTGGAGTGTGTATATGTCTATCCAGTGTTTTGCAGATGCCTACACCTTACTGAGCCCACAATGCTTGCACAGTTTCCAGCGTTAGCCTGCCATTGTGTATAATGAGGGCCAAGGTATTGTGGGTATAGGCCAGACAGGGCAGACTGGGCAGGATGCATGTGTACAGGGCATAGGGCAATAGCTGGGATATTGTAGTGCGCATCCACCACCTGCAAGGATACAGTAGCCACAGCATGTCATGCTGGGAAGTCAGTCCCACTCTGACTGAGTAGTGACAACGGCATGTCCAGGTTCCCACATAATGCTATACACAGTTTCTGTAAGTGATGTTTCTGGGTTCCCATTTCTGGGGCCCAATCACTGACAAACCTGCTTGGTGTGTGTGCCAGATCCCATGCCTGGGTGCACAGTGTTCCTTTTGGAACATGCACTATGTATGTGCTAGCAGACTGTTGCAGTTAGCATGTGTATGGCTACAACACTTTGCAGGATGCAGCAGGTGCACACTGACTGCCTTCTGCTGGTGCATGTCAGAATATAGTGGGGGGAAGCTGAGCTGATCAGGCACACTGTCAGTGGTCCAGTTCCATGTGCAGATCTGCATCAGCTCTCTGTTTGCCAGTTGGCTGGGGGTTGCTGGTCCCACAGTCTCTCATCATGTACTTCAACTGGCCCTATTGCAAACAGTGATGGTGTGTGTGTGTGTCTGCTGTTTGCAGATCCATGTTCCCTACCCTGACTCCCCCCCCCCCCCAGAGGGCAGGCTTTCTACATATATCTTCGTCATGTGAGTCCAGACACACCCCTGCTTCAAAAACAGGTGTCCATGACAACCTCACTGAATATACATTACATTGCAAGCATCATGGTCCACACAGGCTACACATTACTGGCAAATAGAAATGGACATAGAAAATGTCCAAGGCTGTCTGCAAAGAATACGCCACACACTGGCAGTGATGGTGAACTGCAGCAAAACCTACCACAAACAACCCAGGTACTGTGGACCTGATGCTGTCCACATGACTTTACCCTCAGGGTGAGCACAGAACATGCACAATGGCATGGTCAGTAGGCACACTGTGCTAGTAACACGCACGGTCAGTCCCCCTACCCAGTTGATGTGCTGCAGAGGTGCAAACCCCATCTGGTGAGCAGATGTAGACTGCTATTCTGTATGTGAATTGCATCATGGGTACTCTTGGTGCTAACCTATCCTGGTAGCCACACCAGACAGTGTGTCTGGTGACCTGCACTGGTTCAGTAGCTAGCCATAGTTTAGCTACAACCCATAGTGATGTAGGACAATGGTTAATATAATGACCTTAGTGGGAGAGGTCATGGGTTCAATACCCCAGTGGGCCTGTATCTGGATGGATATGATATACCATATTATCATTACATCAGAGCCTTTTACCACATGAAAATTTTTTTAAAAGTGTGGCCAGTCGCATGCAGTGGGTATGTTGGAAGAGTGGAGTGGGCTGCAGGTTGCTAGATTAGCTGATGAGCTATATACAAAGTGCGTCCGTCAGTAAAACTGTTTCAGGCTATGGCTGTTTATGCCTGTAACAGTCTGACATAGATCTGAAATCAGTGTGCACACCCCAAAGCACCCTCAGCTCAGTTTCCCAAACTAAGGTGCCCTGTAAAGTGCCTTAGCTGTGTCCTTACACTATCCCAGTAAGCAGAGCAGAAAGTGTGTGCAGATGACCTGGTGTAGCTGTGTAGCCAGCCATTGCAATGTTAAAAGGCATAGCACACTGGTTAATACAATGCTGTCACAGCCAGTGGCGATGGGTTTAAGACCCCATTGTGAAAACATCAAGATAAATGCCTAAGATGTATATCATGGTAAGAAGAGTCAGACACATCTCTGCAATGTGTGTCTGCAGCATAAATCTTTTTGCCATGTACCCCAAGGTGCCTCACAGCATGGCGTGGCAGGAAGTGCGTCATAAGGCGCCCTATGAAGTGGCCTGGAAAAAGGGCAGAAAACCTGTAGCTCCGCGTATCTTGGCGGCGCCACCATTTTCCATGTACCGGCCGTGGCACAGGCACGTATCTAGCATGCAGTAGTGATGCGTGGCAGCACGCATTGATGCATGGCAGCATGCATGCGCACATATGCGACATACATGCATGCATGCAGCAGCAAAGCAATGGAGAAAATGGCGACGTGGTCCAGGAAGCCTGCCTTCACCCGTCGGGAGTTGCTACACCTTGCAGGACTAATCTGCACTAGGCAGCACAAATTAGTCCCCGGCTCCTCCAAACGCCAGGACCTCTGCCGTGTTAGGAGGGCATGGGAGCGTGTCACGAGGCGGTACAATCGTCTTGCTGACTACCCACGTGAGGTAAGTGTATGGGGACAGGTCACACAATGCAAGTTGTGCAACACATTATCCAGCAATGAACACACATCATACATGTACAACATGGTATAGACACCAGTCTTTGGGCCATCCAGTGCTGAATGTAGCTGCGCATGCTGCTGTGTGTAGGTATGCCCTATCCCCAGGAGGCTAAGGACCTGGTCACAGAGGTCCAGTTGTCAGCCTGGTGTTATGATACCTGCTGCTGTTGATGTGTTAAAATCCACCCTAACCCCAGGAGCACTTAGATCTGCCTAAATAGGTCTGGTAAACAGCATACTGACATAGTAGGTTCTGCAGTTGCAGGTTCACAGATCTGCCCTACCCCCAGGAGTCCTGAGACCTGATGAGACAGGTGTGTAATAAATCCAGATATTGTGGTAGTTTATGCAGGGTCAGGTCACACATCTGTTCTACCCCCAGGAGGCCCAGACCTGATTACACAGGTCTGTAATAAATCCTGTTAGTATGGTAGTGTATGCAGTTGCAGGTGCACACATCTGCCCACCCCCAGGAGTCCTGTGGCCTGATAAAAGTGGTCTGTTATCCATCCTGGTGGTATTGTCATTTATGCATTTGCAGGTTAAAACATATGCCCTACCCCCAGGGGGCCTGAGACCTGATCAAAGTGGTCTGTCAGTCACCCTGGTGTTATGGTATATGTTGCTGTTGATATGTTCTAATCCACCCTACCCCCAGGAGTCCTGAAACCTCATCAAAGTGGTATGTTATCCATCCTGGTGGTATGGTCGGTTATACATTTATGTTTTATGTTTTATTTCACCTGATAAAAACCGCCTTTCAGTGGCAAGCAAACGGTGTACAATAAAACCAATTTTTTTCTAAAAAAAGGCCAAAGCCAATGAAATAGAAAGGAAATACAATTCCTGGACAGAAAAGCAATAAAAGCAGGAAAGACAAGGCCAGAACATAAATAAAGACAAATCACAAGGAAAGCAGAGGAAAGAACAAATGGGATTCACACAAAAGGGGAGGGGATGTCAAACGCCAGGGAAAAGAGGTGGGTTTTCAGATTTTGCTTAAATGTGGGGTGGTGAGGATCCAGGCGGAGTGAAGAGGGGAGGGAGTTCCAGAGGGCAGGGCCAGCAAAAAAGAAAGCAGAGGAACGAGTAGATTGTAAGTGGGCGCGGGAGGGGGATGGAAGAGTGAGGCGGTTAAGATGGAAGGAGCGAGGGGTGTACCTAGGGGAATGAAAGGAGAGAAGGTCTGTTAAATATTGAGGGGTGCCTGTATGAAGAGCTTTATGAACCAGGATGAGCAGCTTGAAATGAGCACGGTGGGGAAAAGGCAACCAGTGAAGACGAAAACAGTAAGGGTGTTATGTGATCACGGGGGGAGGAATTGGTAACCAGACGGGCGGCAGTATTCTGAATACGTTGTAACCGGGACTGTTGCGACTTGGAAAGGCCGACGAAAAGTGAGTTTGCGAAATCCACCCGTGACATGACCAGGGATAGCAACAGAGTGGTGAGAGCAGACGGGGATAAGAAGGGAAGGACTGCACGGATTTGTCGGAGGAAGAAGAAGGATGACTTGGTGACATGAGATATATGAGCGTGAAAAGATAGATCAGAATCGAAGTGAACCCCAAGGTAGCGAAAGGAAGAGACTAAGGGAACAGGAGAGCCAGAGAAGGAAGGGGCCAATGTGGGGGGTGGGTTGTTGTGAGAAAACCAGATAGCAACAGTCTTGGTGAGATTAAGGTGGAGGCAATTACGAGTCAACCAATCAGCCAATTTGCAGGTTAAAACATCTGCCCTACCCCCAGGGGGCCTGAGACCTGATCAAAGTGGTCTGTCAGTCACCCTGGTGTTATGGTATGTGCTGCTGTTAATGTATTCTAATCCACCCTATGTGGTGCTGTCAATATGTTCTGATCCACCCTACCCCCAAGAGTCCTGAGACATGATCAAAGTGATCTGTCAGTCACCCTGGTGTTATGGTATATGTTGCTGTTAATGTATTCTAATCCACCCTACCCCCAGAAGCCCTGAGACCTGATCAAAGTGGTCTGTTATCCATGCTGGTGGTATGGTCAGTTATGCATTTGCAGGTTAAAACATCTGCTCTACCCTCAGGGGGCCTGAGACCTGATCAAAGTGGTCTGTCAGTCACTCTGGTGTTATGGTATATGCTGCTGTCGATATGTTCTAATCCATGCTACCCCCAGGAGTTCTGAGACCTGATCAAAGTGATCTGTCAGTCACCCTGGTGTTATGGTATATGTTGCTGTCAATGTGTTCTAATCCACCCTACCCCCAGGAGACCTGAGACCTGATTACAAAGGTCTGTATGAAATCCAGATATTGTGGTAGGTTATGCAGGGTCAGGTCACACATCTGCCCTATTCCCAGGAGGCCCCGACCTGATTACTCAGGTCTATTATGGATCCTGATGGTATGGTAGGTGCAGCTGTGGTTGTAATAAATCCAGATATTATGGTAGTGTATGCAGTTTCAGGTCAAACATCTGCCCTCTCCCCAGGAGGCCCATACCTGATCGCAGAGGACCATTATAGATGCTGGTGTTAGGGTACCTACACCTGTTGGGGTTTCACCACTCTGCCCTAACTCCAGAAGGGCCCAGACCAAATCACAGATGTTACTAGCTCAGCTAGGTATGGTGGGCCATGCTCCTGTTGCAGTCACCCACAACTGCTCTATTCACAGGAGGCCTTAGTCATGACCACAGAGGTATAGTAGAAAGCCTAGTGTCATGGTAGTGGTGCCTGGCAATGTGTGCAGGGTCACCCACCTCCTACTCTATCTCATAACACATCACCCATGTGTTGTAAGGATAGCATGGTGCCATGGCGGGTGTGTTGGATGATGTGTGTAGATCAGGCAAACCCACAGGTGTGTGCCAGACCACGCAGGAAGTTAGGGAACACCTCCCCTGAACACCAGCATGGCCAAACCATAGGTGGCATGGTGCTGCTATGTTATGCAAGGAGAGTGTAGGGACAGGGTATGGGGTTCCGGGGGGTTACGCACAGTACACATAGGTGGCACCTCACACATGCCCAGACCCACAGCCACACATGCAGGGTGCGCTGGCAACAGGTAGTAGAGGACACACTGGCCAGAGCAGCAGAAGCAGCATGCTGCTACTCACAGAGATGTGTGATATGCGGTGGGCACCCACCAGAGATATCTGGCCCTAATACTCCCACCCATTGCTTTCGCCCCCAGGTAGAGGATCTACAGAAAAAGGGTTGGGAGTTGCAGCTGCACTGCCCAGAGGTCCTTGCCCGCCTCCAAAGGAGGGCACTGGAGCAAAGTGGCAGTGAATGTTGTGGCCTCTGCAGCGCAGTACAGCATGTCACAGTGGCCCAACAGCCTATGGGAGGCCAAACTATGTACATGTGGTATGTGACTCACATGATGGTGTGCTAATGACTGTCTTCCCCCACAGTGGATGCTGCTGCTGGTGAGGGCCCATCTACATCGGGGCCCCCAGAACACGGCCCACAGCGCCAATCCTCCCAGAGGAGGAGGAGGAGGAGGTAGCAGAGGGCGAAGAGGAAGAGGACAACATGGGGGGGTGTAGGGTGGGGTGGGGTGGGAGGGAGGGGAGGGGAAGGGTGAGTTGTATGTGGCAGGGGGTGAGGAGGGTGAGGGGGAGGTGGAGGAGGCAGCAGAGGAGGAGGAGAGCGGGGAGGGGGCGAGAGAGAGGGTGGGTTGTAGGGGGTCAGGGGGGAGGAGGAGGTATGGAGGGGGAGGGTGGCTCTGTGGGGGGGGAGGGGACACAGGGCACTGTGGGTCCCTGCCAGCTGCCACATGTGTGCGGCGATGGTGTCCATCTGGGAGTAGCATCCCCACCCATTGCCACAGACAGAACCCATGCTCATGCCACCACACAAACACCGGGCACCTGGCGTGGATGTGGTGGCAGGTGTATGCGGGACCTGTATGTGGCAGTGGGTGGTGTGCTGCAACACCAGTGGACCCAGGACCGCACCATCCAGTGGCTGGCAGGCACCATTCAGTGGTTGGCTGCCGAAATGCACATGCAGCGTTCAGCTGATATGGGTGGTGCATCTCGACAGCCATCCCCTGATGGGCATCCCTGGAGTGTTTAAAGGGCACAGGGGCACCCACACACATGCCCTGTGCTGTCCTGTCAACCGGGACAGAACATGGGGTGTTCTGTAAATATTAAGCAATGTACATTTGTAAATAAACAAGTTTGTATGTACGGCACAATGGTCACGGGTCTCCCTTACAGTCAGACTGTGGACGTGAGCATGGGACATGTGTGTAGATCCCTATGTGTATATGTGGTAGACATGGGTAACATACATGGACCATCTCCACATGCAGGTGTGGGGGCTGCCCATGTGTGTAGGCATCTGTGTCCCCTGGTGTCCCTGTGATGTGCTGATGTGCAGTGTGTCCCAACAGCTATGGTCACATGCATGCTGCCTGTGATTTGTAGGCTGCATATCTGATGAACCATGTTTGTGGGGCAATAGGGGAAAAGGCTAGCAGCAGGTATGTGGCAGGAAGGGTAAGAGGGACTGCTGTACCCAGGAGCTGCACAGGGGGATAGCTGGTGAGGGCGAGACAGGTCGATGCAGGTCCCGAGGATGAGTTGTGGGGAACTACAAGCGCTGGGGAAGAGTGGCCAGCTGACTGTAGTGAGCTACCTTTGTCTGCCTGTGCCGCATGCAAGCCTATGTGGGTAGACAGCCACGTAGGCCCTGGTGTGAGCAGGGAGGATGGTCACACATGTGTGTATAATAATGGTGAGCATATGGGGTGGGAGAGGGCGACAGGTCCCTACGACAGACATGTACCACCATGAACATCTTGCTGGGCAACGGGTGAGGTTGGGTATACCCCCACGAATATGTAGGAGGTTGACCACCTGGCAAAGTCCATGGCACACAGGGCATGGTATAACCTATGTACCTTGATTGGTGGCAGTGCAGACACCACACCCCTGAGGGATATGGGTAGGCACATGTGGGCAGGGCAACAACATGGGGTGCAGGGTACTCAGGGGATCACAGTGCCACACATTGGAAGCAAACACATAGGTAGTAATATGTTGTGATATCTTTATGTACAATGTTCACTTCCCAACCCACCCCTCTGTCCCGGGACTGCTGGTGCCGCCTCTGGCTCCGGTGCTGGCTGCCGTGTACGGGCAGCCATGGCCTCCTGGGCATCCGCAATAAGGAGTAGCACCCCTGCCATTGTGTTCGCTGTGGCCCACAGCTGGTGGATCTCCTGGTGAATGGCCAACAGAGCCTGACGAGTGCCTGTGGGCGGGACACAAGGTGATGTGTGAGACACCTGTTACAACCCCCACTGTGACACATGCACATGTCAGGCATATCCCACCAGACCAGTCTGCAGAAAAAGCATGACCATGTGTACATCTGTGTGTCCCATGAACCATTCTCATGCCAGGAAAGGGTCCTGATGAGGGGTCATGTAAATCATAGATATCACACATGGTACAGTGTCACAGTTCAATGTGTCAATGCATGATCTGTGCACTGGTCATATGAGATAAGCCAGATGACGTGGGGAGTCATGACACACACATACATAGATCTGGGGGCCCTGTTTTCTATAACGCTGGCGCACAGTACAGATTATGATGACAAGCTATGCTAGCTACCAATACCCATGATGGGGGGTCAGTCAAGTAAGCTGTCTAGTTAACCTGGGATAGGTGTTTACCGCTGTGTGCTTCCTTGGTGTATATGGTCATGAACAGTGTGCATATGTCTGAGCTCTTCAACATGCTGACACTTGACAAGCCATGCTACAATAGAGGGGAACGCACATGGCACAGACCCCCCCCCACAACATAATATACGATCTGCTATGTTGACAACATATTGTGGTGCACATGCAATCTCATTGTGGATGTTACATCAACCCCCATGGGGATTGTTGTGTATGCTGTTACCCACCTTCAGCATCGTGCCTTGTTGAGGCACTGTGGGCCCGCAGTTCCACCAGGATCGTGGTCATGCTGGTGGAAGGGGTGGCTGATGTCCCTGGCGCCTGCACAGTGGGTTGACTCCCCTCTATCTCTGGACCCTCTACAACCTGTGAGTTGCTGCTAGTGGCCCCCACTGTAGCGTTGACATCCGGTGGCATGTCCTCTGCCTCAGGCAGCACATTGTCTCCTGTTGTGCCCTCGCCATTGCTGGCAGTGTCCCCGCACATTGCGGCCTCAGGCCCCTCAGCATCCTGAGGCCCTGCCACATCTTCCTCCTCATGTGCCTCCATGGTCCGGTAGTCACCTGGGGGGTGGAAAAGGGTACACAGTACAGATGAGTTCGCGCAGTGCACCTAAGTACACCTGTGTAGTACATCCCCGCCAAAATAAATGTGTTGTCCGCCTGTGCCTGATGTTGGTGCGCCTACAATGGGGACAGCACATGTGCCTACAGTGTGTTGTGCATGGCAGAGGGTGGGGGGGAGCAGCCTCATTCCCTGGTGTAGCTGTACCACATGGGATGCGGTGTGTGGGAGATGGTGTGCTGAGTGTTGCACCCCCTATCTGTGGTATCAGATATGAACTGGCCACCTGACCTTGGATGTGGCCTCAGCAATACACGTGGCCATGGTGCATGTGAGAGCCCTGAGTGAGATTGTGTGCCATCATTGTGTGTGAGAGTGATGTGCTTGCTTTGCCCTGAGTGGTATGCACGTTAGGTGTTGCAGGATGTGTCCGTGTCAGCCAGACGTGTGGGGGGGCCCTCCGCTTTGCAAGACACTGTGCAGTGTGGGTGGACAGCTATCGCATACTCTTTGGGTGTGGTGGGGTGTCTCGGGGGATGGGTGGAGCACTGCTGGGCATGGAGTTGCACTGTGTGTGGGGGTATGGGAATGTGTGTGTGGCACTGCGGGACGTGTATAAGGGCTGATCCCAGGTGGTGTGGGGTTTGTGCTATGTGTAGTTGGTATGGGTGTGGCAATGTGCACACCAATGTCTGGTGAGGGTGGATGGGGGATCCCCACTATATGTGGACCCCGACAGAGTGTTAAGTGTGTGACATGTGTGTGATGTGTTTGCTGGCGGTTGTTTGTGTCTACATCATCATCCCCGTATGTTAGGCCCTTCCCTGTCAGAGGTCTGGGATATGCCCCTGGATAGGTAAGAGCATACAGACATCATATGTGTTTTGGTGGTGTGTCTGGGTACCCCCAGGCCAATGTGTCCTGGCCTAGTTGTATGTCCCTCTTGTATGTCTCCCCCTGTCACAATGTGCTGGGTGACTGGCTGCAGGGGTATGATGAATGGTTGTGACCTATATGCCAGGTACTATGTTAGCAAGTAGACCTCAGGGGGACAGAGAAATCAGGCTGATAATAATCAACACACCGTAAAAGGAGTAGGCACAAATAAACAAATCAATATAAACTCTCATATGCCATATATGAGGAGGGAACGCTAGACCAATCTGGGTAGGATAACTCCAGTAGTGGAGGAAACAGACCTCAGTTAGTCTCCCAAACACAAATCCTTAGGAGGAGGGGTACTTTGAAGGGTGGAAAAGCCCTGTAATTGCATGAACTCTGCATACATCAGTGGCCAAAATCACCTATATGAACAGGTCAGAGGATCCAGCATTATAGCAACACATCACAGCACTAGAGAGCACCAATGTAATAGTAATACAAGGCGGTTATCTGAATAGTGGCAAATGATATTCCAATAGGGCTCTTTACTGTTACATTGCTGCTCATGTATGCTGTGATCCTCTTTGATTACAGTTGGATATCATTAGCCACTCCTCAGATAGGTCTCTTAGATCACTATTACATTGCTGATCTGTAGTACTGTGAATTGTTGCTGTGCAGCTTAACCCTCTGGGCTTTGCATGGAGGTCTTCTGGACCATTGATGTATGCAGTGTTCAATCAGATGTGGGCCTTGTCTGCCACACCCCCTGCTGCTCCACAACTTTGCCGCCCTTGACTACATTCAGGGCTGTGTCTATCATGCACACGGGCCCAGTTACCTGTCACACACACCCTGTACCTACCCTGCCATGTGCTGCTGTGTCATCACCCCACAGTTGCCTGTGGCAGGGCACACATGCTCTCAGGACATGGTCCCCCACCAATCCCCTCCATGTCCCGCATGTGCTTGGGCGTGCCCTGTACGTGTGCAGCATATCTACTACTACTACTACTACTAAACATTTATAAGGAGCTACTAGGCACACGCAGCACTGTAAAAGAGGACACACACAAAGACAGTCCCTGCTCAACAGAGCTTACAATCTAAAAAGACAAAGCAATAAAAGGTGTAGCAAAAAGTTAGGAACAAGAGCAAAAAGACAAGAGCAGGGGAGACAGGACAAAGGAAAGAGGTAGGAACAAGTATGAGAGGAAGGCAGAAAGGTGATATAACAGAGGGGAAGGAAGGAGAACAGCAAACTCATGAGCCAAAGACAAAGGCGAAAAGATGGGATTTTAACTTGGGTTTGAAGAGGGGCAAAGAAGATGCCTGACGTATAGACAAAGGACATTTATTCCAAGGGTAAGGAACAGCAGGGTGAGAGGTGTCAACCTACCTGCCTGTGGATCAGCGGTGTCCAGCTCTTCTGGCAGTCCACACAGGTAGATGGGGCCCAGATGGTCTGCAAGCTCCTGCTCCAGGGGTGTGAGGGTTGGGGCGAAGGGGGCACCCCCACCGGTGCCCATAGCATGTTGCCTCTCCGCCACCATGTGTGCTTGGACACCATGCTTAATGTCATTGAATCTCTTTCTCAGGCTGTCCAGGTCCCTGGTTGGTCCCCCTGCCTGGGCTACAGCCTCCTGAACCTCCTCCCACACGTGTATACGTGTGGCCACAGTGGTGCTGTTACTCAGCCGGCCATAGAACACCTCATACCGCTCTAACACACTGGCCAGCAGGATGTGGTTTTCTTTCTGACTGAATCTCACAGCCCTCCTCCGTTCCTCAGCTGGCACCGGTATACGCCTCCGTTTGGCACTGGGTGGCCCCTGAGTGGGCTGTGACACACACGACACAGGCCCAACACTCCCTGTCGGCTCTGAGTCCTGCTGAACAGGTGCCCCGCTCCTCCCCTCCTACCATGTCCTGTCACTCCATCTACCTGCCCTCTGTGCCCTCTCCCTCCCTGTCCCACATCCCTGCCCCTCAGCTCCTCTGCTCCACCTCCCGCCTGATCCTCACCTCCCCTCCTCCCCCTGCCGCCTGCTCCTCAACTCCGCTCCTGTCTCTCTCTCTTGCTCCTCGCCTCCCCTCCTCTCTCTCTTGCCTGCTTTGCAACACACCTCTCCACACCAAACCTGCCTCTGACACTCTCCACCACCACTCACCAACCCAGCCACTCTCCACACCAAAGCTGCCTCTGACACTCTCCACCACCACTCACCAACCCAGCCACTCTCCACACCAAACCTGCTTCTGACATTCTCCTTGTTTCACCAACAACCAACAGCACACGCCTTCTCTCCCTCGCCTACACAAACCCCTCAATGTATACCAGGTGTGCATGTGTATTTATATTTTTTTTTACGCTGCGCATTTTGTGCATGCACAGTGGCGCGAGCATGTCGGCTGCACACATTGCACATGCGCCGTGGAGATGCGGAAGGTGCGTGTGTGAGACACCACGTTGCACATGCGTTGTGCGTGGCCGTGAGACATGCGCATGTGTTGCGTGCCGTTACGCACATGTGCCAAGACTCACGCTCACGCACAGCGCATGCATAACATTGTGTCTTGCACACACACCTTCTGCGGTGCATGCGCAACAGTGGGGGACCCTGAACCAGGCCTTTGAGGTGTTTGCCAGGATACCACACGTGATGGGAGCTATTGATTGCACACACGTTGCCCTGGTCCCGCCCAGAGACAGGGAGGTAGTGTTCCACAACCGCAAACACTACCATTCCCTGAATGTTCAGGTTGTCTGTGATGCAAATACGCATATTCTGAATGTGGTCCCTAGGTTTTCAGGGTTCACCCATGACTCCTATATCCTACATCACTCGGCACTATTCAGACAACTTGAGGCAGGCCAGTATGAGGACTATATCCTGCTGGGTGTGTATTTTTCATCTCTGACATGCACATGGTGATCCTCTGACTAACCGTATGTGCACGTCTGTCTTTGAGGTGTATCCCTAGTTGTGTGTGTGTATCATCTGCCTGTGTGTGATCTAACGTTGGGGGGGGGGGGGTTCCCTCCAACTCTACCTTGCTACGTTGCTGTGTGTTGATGGTAGAATGGATGCTAGCATTTGTGTCGTGGTTACAGGTTATGCTGATTGCAATCCTTACACCTACCCCTTGTTTTGTGTGTCATAACATCACACGCTGATGCATAGTTGTGGTGTCCCATCATGTGATGTCATATGTTTGTGGCAGGATGTTTTGTACATTTGGTTTGCATGTACGTACTTGTGTCCATTTGGGTGGACATGAGCTCCTGCTTTAATGTTCAACATTTCTTTCTGCAGGTGATTCAGGATATGGGTGTCGCTCCTGGTTGCTGACCCCTGTGCATCAACCACGGACAGGGTTTAGGTGCAGAGAGGAGTTACAATGAGGCCCATGCCTCCAGCCGCTCCGTCATAGAGCGCACCTTTGGCATTTTAAAGCGTCACTTCAGGTGTCTGGATAGGACAGGCAGGGCCTAAACTACAAAGCACAGACTGTGGCAGAGATCATTAAAGCCTGTTGCATACTGCACAACATTGCTCTCAGGCACCATATCCCTGTCCAAATTAATGAGGATCTGGAGATTGATCCTACGTGCCCTCCTGTATGTGGCCATGGTGACACACGTGAGGGCACAGCAGTCAGGCGGCAGGTGATTGAGGAGGTCTTCTCATGTAAGTACTGCATATGTTGCCACATACATTTGTTTAGATATGTGTGCACTATTACTTCTAGTGAACATTTGTATCCCAATAGCAGTAAGATGCAACACCGCACTGACATATAACATACACAACCTGGCCATCCGAGCTTACAATCTAGTCATGACTGAAACGCAGAAGATGTGAGCAGGGCACAACAGCGGGTGGAGGTAGATTATGTGTGTCAGGATTAGTAGACTTGGGGGAGGTGGTAAACTGTCACACATGATTTGTGGCTGATTGGGATAGGGGCTGCTATACAGCCACAGGTAGTTAGTTTGAGGCTTTGGGTGCAGCAAAGTGAAAGGCGTGTAGTCCGGGGTCAACAGTAGGAGAGCGGCCGATAGATGGGACCAGTTGCCTAGATGTATTTGCTTCACATTTTGGAATATGAGTTGATTGATTGGTTTGTATGCTGTGATGAGCAGGGACTGTGTGTTACTTGTTTCTGTAAAGCGCTACATATGACAAGTAGCACTTGTTTCTGTATAGCCTATATATGACAAGTAGCACTTGTTACATGCTCAGTAGTAGTTGTATTAGTGGTAGTTGAGCTCAGTAAGGGATGTTACTGCAACAGCACAGTGTGCCTGCATGTATAGGTCAGCAGGAGAGCCGTGACATGGATGCGGAGATGGATAGGGAACCTGTGAGGTGTCCTGACAGGGGGAGTATTATTGCCATTATGTGTGTGGCTGTAGATTGGCCATGCAGTGCAGTGTTGCATAATTAGAGGCAGACAGAGATGATTCAAAGGCAGATTAGCAAGGTGTAGGTTACAGTAGGCAAGCCGAGAGCTGATTAGGGGGTGGATTGGGATTTTAGTTGTGTGTTCAGGGAGGACTGGGGAAATATAGCTGATGTCATCTAGAAAGAAACCACAAGCCTCAGCTACAAGCTGGATATGTGTGTAGAGGAGGAGAGTGGAGTCCAAGACAACACCTACATTGAGGACCCTGGAGAAAGGAAGGTATGGCCACACATACCTTCCTCTGATGTGAGGGGAGGGTTTAGGTGCACATATGGGATATCCATGCTTTGCCATTGTCAATTTCACACAGTGGGATGACAAGCAGCCATCAATGTCAAGTGGCAAGCAGACATTGGGGTGTGTTTTGGCAGACATAGCTCAGGCGTGGAGAGATATATTTGCAACTCATCGGCACACAGATGGTAATGTAAGTCAAGGGATGAGATAGCCACACCAAGGAAATGGATATTGACAGAGGATAAGGAAGAAGCCCCTGGATATTTCCCTGTGGTACAGAAAGTGACAGCGGGGTAGCAGAGGACATTGAGACACCAGAACACACACTGAAGGAGCAGTGGAAGCGATATGGGGGGTGCAGGATAGTACTGCAGCCTTAGAGCCGAGCAAGGACATGGTAGCGAGGAGACAGTTCTGTTCAACAGTTTTGAGGGCAGCAGAGAGGTGAGGAAGGGGACGGACAGGGTATGGACCCTTGTATTTTGCCACACACACTTCAGTGATAACTTTAGCATGAAGCGAGTCTGTACAGTGTGATTGGGAACAGTCAGTCTGTAAAGTATCTTGGGGGGTCTGTGAGCTGAGGACGTGAAGGTGCAGTGTGTGTTGCACAGCTCCAACATGACATATGTATGTTTCTCTTGTGTTCCGCAATCCACAGGACATACTTTGTGACCCTCCTGGTGCTGTGGTGCCGTGGCAGCTGACTGTATATCATCCAACATGCAGTAGTCTGGGGTAGGTGGACCTACAGCTACTTTGTCTGTAACGACAATCAGGGGGAGCACATGTCTGCAGTGATCTGTCATATTGTACATAACTTGTTGTGCACCTCTTTGCCCTGCACCCATATACCCCATATGTTGCTGTTGGCACACATATCCACATGTGTTCCTGGCCAGTTCGTCTTCTCCAACACTGTCTCTGGGACATGTCCAACAGAGCTGCGTGTGTCTGCAGGTCCTAGGTGTTCAGGTGGTGGGCTGCAAGTACACCCTTCCCTGACATTGTAGCATCAGCCAACAGCAGTGTATCATTGCATTTGACAAGTCTTTATCTCCACTAATCTCCAATTATGCACATACAGGCCATATGCTACTGCTGGCATGCTCACCTTAGCATACTGTGTGGGTGGGTGTTGTTGGGTTGGCTGTGTGATGATACAGCGTGCAGGCATTTTGCATTATCATGTGGTGTGAGGGGTCTGTACACCTGGAGAGTGGTGGTGACTGTGCTATCTCTACCTTACTGCTGTTTACTTTGTGAACATTGTGGCCATGTGTTGTGTGTTTTGAGCTGACCTATCTCTTGTGTGCTGACAGACCATTGTGCAACAGCATTTATGTATCACAGATATCGCCATGATGTGGACATGCATCAACAGTGGCTGGACATGGGGACATGGTGATTCTACACATTTCAATGACATATTCTCCCTTCACTGTGACATGTTGTGGCCTTTGAGGGCCTCAGGGGATCCCGAACAGACACTTGCTGCAAACACATGGTAGGTTGCACCTTTGGTCTTTTGGGAATGACATCAGCCTTTACATGTCAATGATTTACTCTTTGTTTCATGGACCTTTCATGTTGAGTCTCTGTACATCAATGGTGATGCACATGGGGTGGAGCTGTGAAACGACTGTGTAACATGGGCATGGACATGACTATATCCATGTGACACCCTCATCTGTGGTTCCAATTCCAAATGTCAACAACATGCACTGTGTTCTGTGTTGTGATCATCTTATGTTTGCCTGTGTGACGTTTCATTACGTACATATTGATGTTTGACTCTCTGCAATTTGGGCTGATGTTGCAAGCAGCATACCAATACATTGTTTATCCTCTTCTGACACAGGGAAGAGGACACACACAGCACATCTACTACAGTGCATCCGGCATCACCATTACCCACCTGTTGGAGGACACAACAACACCATGGAGCTATCCCTGGGAAATGGTGCCATAGGATGTTTGACCTCTGTGAGTGGGGCACATGCCTAGGATGGACATTATTGTTGGACTGCTACTTTGAGCATGACAGTCCTGTCCAACACACCATTGCTGCCGTGCTCTGGCTGGGTTTCATGCTCATCGCAGGAGACACACATGACCTTTCCAGTACTGTGGCATACTGAGATGTCACACTTGACTATGCCTGCCCAGGGTTTCAAGGACAGTGTTAACGGGACTTGTTGGGTTGCAGACACCCTTTGCACTGTGGACACTGTGTACTGGTCCCTACATGTGCAGCAGGGACTGACATTGTCACTGTATGTTGTACATCCTTCTGACATTGTGTTGTTGTGTTTTGCCCATGTGTGTGACCTGGAACGCAGGATACACTCATCTGTTTAGTTCAACAGGAGCATACAGCCATGCGTGTGGCACAAGGGGAACATTGGAGAGGTCCTCTTGTCCATGTCCGCCTACCCTCCACTTGGACATGGCACAGTATTTGCCACCACACCACTTTACTGCACACCAACATCTTGGATTGATGTTTGCACTCACCAAGGGTGTTACACTGCATGTGTGGCATCACTGCATCATGTTTCAACATACACGGTGCATGTGCATGTGACTGACTATGTTGGTACAACACAGCATGCGGCAATATGGCTTCTATGTGGGTTACGCTAACATGTTTGACCTTTCTTTCCATCTCTATATACAGGTTATTGTGTTTGTTTACTGTACCGACTTGACGCTCTACATTGATTTGCAAACCTAGCATTGCATGTCTGCATAGTCCTATTTATACTCTGAGGTTCCAGCACTCACATTGCCCGGTTATATTTGGAATGTGGCAGTGTGGGTGTCCATTTTCTTCCTTCATTTGTGCATTCCATGTACCGTGATATATGTTTACAGACACTGTATCCACACCAGCCAGTGCAGGGGACCTTCTGCATAGTGTTATATCTGCATGTGTCTGCAGTTTGTTTCATTTGAATTCTCTGTGTTCATGTGCCTCTGCTACCTGTTAGCATATCCTCATTTTGCATTTGACGATTGTTTTGGGTTACATTGGTGCTGCTTTGATCCCTATTTCAGGCATTAAGTGACAGCTGTAACATATATTTTGAGATCTGAGTTTACACTTTCTTACTTTTAACAACATATGCTGTTTCATTTTTGTGCCTCCTGTGTTGGCAGACAGATCTGTTTTTATGAACAGATCATGAATGATGTGTGTCATGCACTGCCTACTGTCTACATGCACACATATGTAACTAATGCATTTGGGGCATGCAGCAGCATGTGGGGGGTGGGGGGCTAATGCATACTGCACACCATGAACCTAATGCACATTATCTCTCCTGCCCATCATATGTTGACGGGCCAGTGACTTTTCTGTAACATGTGGGTTGCTGCCCTGAAAAATGTGTTTTTTATTTTTCCCCTGTTATCCAATCACCTTGATATTATGAAAGGTGGTATCTACGCTATTTCTGATGATTAACCAAAATAAAAATATGTGTTTGACGTCCATTTGTCTCTGCTGCTGCTTGACCATACTGACACACGTATTTAGTGATTTCCTGGTCATGTACATGGCCCACCTGTGCTCACATCCTTGTACAGTGCCAGCTGTCTATCTGCCAGCCGTCTGCCACATCACTGGGTGTTATGGGTTCCCATAAACACATTCCCTTTGAGGTGCTATCTTTGCATTGTGGTTGTTTGGGATCGTGCTTACGGACATGTGTTGGAACACCATAGGTTGCAGGTTTGATTCCCACATGGGGTTTTATTATTTTATTGTGTTGTGCTAACCTGACCATGGGCTGCCTGCAGTTTCACCATCTATCCACACACCCTTCCATCTCTTCACTGTACACCAATGTGTGCCCTCTGTGCTGCCTATCCATCACATATTAGCTGTTACATATGTCTCTTTCTTTGTAGTGTTCACAGAGGCAGTCTGCTTGGGGGATTGGCATTGTTGTGGTTCAGCTGGTCTGTGCCACACTTGTTTGCAGGTTCAATTCTCACATGCTTCTGTTCTGTTCCATATTTTGCCCTGCTCCACAGAGAATCCCCTGACACCCTTTGGGTTTAGGTTCTTTCCTCTTTTGCATGCTGTATCCACTGCAAAACATTTCATTGTGTGTGTGCATGTAATTATATGTGTCTCTGGTCCGAATTACAGACTATGATCTGAGCTGTACACACCAGATCTGCATGTGCATTCCATCATGGTTACTGTTGGAGGTTTGCCTATCCTGGCAGACAGCAGGCTTCTAGTGTGATGCCCTGCAGTATTCTTGTATACAGCCTTTGCTGATGGCATCACGTTGGTGGTGTAGCCTACTGGTTTGTGCATTGACATTTGTGATAATGGTCATAGGTTTGATTCCTCTCTGTTCTCTTTCATTTGTATGCCTGTCCTGCACAGCTACATTTCATTCCTGTAACAGTCATATCTGTGCAGATCTGTGCTGTTGGCACATTGTACCCTTATCACAGTTGACAACCATCCTTCTGTCGATCTATGTGTGTCTGCCAGCTGTGTGCCGTCCTGCCCTGATGTGCAGGCTGCTACCCCATGTCCTGCACTGGTACACGTTTCTGCATTGTAGCTCTTCCTGGTTGCCTCTTCTGTGTGTGTTCTGCATGGCACTGCTACTCCTCTTTCCTCCTGTCAATGAACCTATCCTGCCACCTCTACCTCCTCTGCTGGACACGTCTTCCCATCCTTTGCCACACACTGTCATTGTTGCATGGTACATTACCATCACCCTGTGCATCTTTACATTTTTCCAGCTGCCACATGAGCTGGACGCAGATTTGTCTGGTCCATCAGCTCTGATCTACTTCCTTCCATCACTTGTGCATTGTCTTTCCTTGGTGCTCTGTGCAGTGTTAGGGTTACATCTGTGTTTGGCCATACCTTTCTTGTTTTTCAACTTGGGGAACCTTACTGTCCTTGGGCAACATTTCTTGAGTCACCTATACATCCTTGGGGCATCTTTGGCCACACCTTAGATTCAGCCGGCTTATGGGGAGCCTAATATGGTGCCTTGGGGGTTGTCATCCTTTCATCACGCCCTCTTGGGCACATTATGATCTGCCTTGGCTGACGTGGTGGTTTATAATGTGCCTTCTGGTGCGCCCTAAAAGGTGCATTAGATTATGGCACTGGGGTGTGGGTATTTTTAGCTGGCAGCACTGATTGTTGGAATGTTTCTGAGTGTTACAGGCAGGAAAAGGAATTCCCTTGGCCACTCTTATTCATTATGCCCACTGGGGGATTGAATTCATGAACCCTGTCTTAGCAGTCATTGTATTAACCAGTGTGCTACACCTCTGTTGCTGTGGTTGTAGGTCAGCGCGCAAAGTTAAGGTTGATGCGCGGTAACATGCATGGCTCCCTCTATCGCACAATAACAGACATGGCACACTTTATCACGCGATAATCCGCAATTGCTAACTTAAGACCAGAACGTCCACTACCTTATATGACATTCCTCATAGTAACGCTGCAACTAGCGCCAGTAACATTAAGACAGTTTAGTAAACACACCCCTTTGTAGGGTATATTAGAAGCAATAAACCCATCCTGATGAGTACTTTCTCGCTCATGAGTTGTCATCATTTACATCTTGCATCTTTTGGTTGGACGTAACCAAGGAGTTCATAGTCCCTATGCACAGCAGTAAGCCCACATGTTCTGCCTGCCCCATTCCCTGCAAGCGGAACAGATAGGATGCAGATGCACTGCATCACAACATATAGCTGAAAGGGCTCTCAGATATGTGGACCCATCTCAGTTGCAAGGCCTGGGCCCACATTTGGTTCAGTATACAGCCAGAGCATTGTGAGAAGCATGACCCTGAGGATTGGCGTTTGAACCAGGCCAGCCTCTTGGGCCATGAGCAATGAGCCATACTCTGCAATAGTAAGAGGTTGGTCACTACTCATTGTACCAGATCAGTCAACTATTCAATCTCTTTTCCACCTATGCTCCAAATTATCTTACGTCTAGGCAGCCAGGCCAAGATATGTGGACCCATCTCGGTTGCAAGGCCTGGGCCCACATTTGGTTCATCATACAGCCGGAGCATTGTGAGAAGCATGACCCTGAGGACTGGCGTTTGAACCAGGCCAGCCTCTTGGGCCATGAGCAATGAGCCATACTCTGCAATAGTAAAAGGTTGGTTACTACCCATTGTACCCATTGTCCCCGACTCAATACACAAATTGAACGGGGGGGCCTGTATTTGATTTTTTGAATAGATGTTTTACAGGAATCTTGGCCTAGCTGCCTAGAAGTAAGATAATTTGGAGCATAGGTGGAAAAGTGGAGTTTTTTCAATGAGAATGTCCATTCGGACAAACAAAATTTGGATTGTTGAAAGTTTAAATAAGAATAGAAGAGGGGGAGAAAGTATATTTATAAAGTTTATTAATAGTTAAGGTGAGAGAGTTTGTATATGTGGTGGTTTTTTGATTGAACGGAATGTGAACAAATATGATGTCATCACAGCATAGAGTTCATTAGAAGGGTTGAGGAATGAGACCGCATTCGTGGTGTTTTTTGGAGAGCTGGTTGGCTGTGGAGAATGAAGATGAGATTGGATTGACCGCATGCAGCATCGATAAATGATATATTTGTGGCATTAAATGAATATTTATAATTGAATGATAAGGTTAGTGACAATCTAGATGAATAATGTGATCGATATTAATTTAAATAGAATGGTGTTTTAGTTTTAAGGGACGGAGTCTTAAGGTAATATAGTTTAAGTAGAATATAGATTAGTTTATATTGTTATGGAAAGAAGTTTTTTTTTAAATAGTTCTGTATATGCTTTTTTTCGACAGCTTTTTCTAATTCCATGAAGAAACTTAAGAAGTGAAACGCAGAATAGGTGCCGTGGTGAGGCGTTGGGTAAAGAAAAGACGGATACATTGAGTACTTTCGGTCAGATTTTAAATCATTCCAAAAGTTGTTTTCCTGCAAGGAGGAAGGTCATTGATGCAAAAAGGCACTAATATATAAGACAAAAGCTTGTCTGAAGTTAAATGCCTGAAAAAGTCTGAGACCTCCTCTTTGTTTTTGGGTATGAACGTATATGGAACAAAGAAGAAAATATATACATTTTTTAAAATTAGTACATAACAAGTATGTGATAATATTGGAGTGTGTGCTTTATTATTTTTGAGGAACCATGTAGCCATGAACTGTGAACCAGTCACAGCTCCTGGACACTCTCAGGTGATAACATTATTGCAGCTCGTATATCATCTTCAGATGGCCAATGCATCATGAGGAGGATGTTGACTGTTAGGGGTGTTTGTGGCTATGGGATGCAATTCAGGGACATATACATGGGCATGAGGTGTTTAGAACCACCAACCATGCTATGATCCTCAAGGGCAGCTTTGCATGACTACGCTAAAGAGTCTGGCACATATGGGGCAAACATCAGAGCATACAATTTTAGTGTGTCACAGTGCAACATGTGATGCTCTTCCCAAATGATAGTATGTGTGACCTGTGGCATCCAGATGTCCACTCTGCTATTGCAATGTGTCATAGTGAAAACATGGGCTCCCTTTTTACTACAGGGCTTTCTCTCCCCAAAACATATCTGGTGACTGTCCTACTTTTATGGACCAGCAGCTGCAGCAGGAAGATGGGGGCACATGGCTCCCTTTCCATCCCAGTGCATAGTGGCTGGACTCCCCCTCCACCACTGTTCCCTCTAAGCTGTGCGTGTGTGCGCGCGCACACATCTCGCCAAGCAAGCGCACACAACTTTTCAAGGAGCGCACAAAAATTACTGAGTTCATGGGTTTTCAAACCTTGGGTTTTTTAAGGCCGCGGCTGCACCACCGATCTACTGCCATTCTGTAATTTCCGTCACTTCTGAATCTCTCCTCTGTCTGCACTGAGTCCCCTGCCCTCACTCCTCTCACATGTGACCAACGATTGATGAATCATGACAGGCTAAAGAGGGAAATATAAGGGAGGGGCAGCCAGCAAGCCAGCCTCTTTCTGCTCTTGTGCCTGCCTGCCAGTCACGCACCTCCTTTGATCCCTCCCTCAGCCAGCCTTCAGTGCCACGTGCTGCCTTGGATGCGAGAGCAACACACCGCACCAGTGAAGAAGAGGAGACCGGTGCTCTGGGACTGCTGCCTGGGGACGGGCTATCGGCAGCGGAGCAGGTGAGTGCTGAGGACATTTCCTGGGAAACGTCATTTCAGCTTCTAAAGAAGGCTGAGGTTTGATCTCCTCTAGTACTGGCTGATTTGTTCTTTGGGCAGTCCATGGTATAAACAGCTTCTATCATTTTATGTGCAACTGCTTTCTTATGCCCCGGCATGGCGGTTTCCCGCCCTTTATAGTCTGTGTAAGGATAGTCTTGGTGTTAGTTGCTTTTTGCATATCTATTCGCTGGTCATTTATGTTTTTAAATTTATGACGTTTTTATCTGATCGCATCTTCTCTGTTTTGGACGGATCGCCTATGTTTTACTTTCACCTTGTAGCATTTTTTTGCTGTACAGTAATGTAGCTTTAATAGATGATATAATTTAGTTTCTTTCTGTCTTTCATTTATGTATCACTGCGGCGGTTTCTTCCGCCCATCACAGCTCCTGCAGAGTTAAAGCGTGCAGATCACATTTCTTTCCATTAGTACATCATGTGTGTTTTTATTTTCTCTCAGTATTAGCTGTTCACGCACGTTTAATTGTTTTCAGAATTATAGCGGTTTTTAACGTTTGGTTTTAAATTGGTCATTCATGGCTTACCTTTATTTTTGGAGTTTATATTACTTGTTGTATAGGAATGTGCCTTTCAAAGATGATATCTTCCAGTTCCTCTGCGTATTTCACTTATGTATCGCTGCGGCGGTTTCTCCCGCCCCTCATAGCTTGTATAGCGTGCAGAGCACTATCTTACTATTAGTATATTTATTTGTGTGATTTCACTTTCTCTTCCTTCTTTAAAATGCAGTCAATGTTTTTTTCTTTCTCTTCTCTTCTTTTATCTGTTTCTAATCCTCTCAGCACACTTCTTTGTGATTCTTCCTATGATACAGCCTCTGTTGTATGAGATATCGACTGCGACTTTGGTTAAATATATGGTTAGTAGATTTTATTATCTTTCTTTTTGCCAAATGTACTTATCATTTCTTTTATACTTATTTTGAGAGATATCTTTTAATGCCAAAAGTATTTATTATTTTTACTACACATGCCATCCATCACCTTTTTTATTAGTGGTACTTTTTAGTCCCATTTGTTTCCCCCCCCCCCCCCCCTTTTCTTTTAAATAGATAGAGCTCTTACAATACAATGTCAGTTTCTTTTTCTTTTTTCTTTTCTTTTTCTTCCCCTTCCCCTTCCCCCTTCCTTCCCTCCTTTCCTATCTCCCTTCCCCCTTCCTCCCCCCCCCCCCCATGTTATCGATGCTTGTTATCCCTCGGTCGATTTTTAGTGTTCAGCTATTTTAATGTCATTTTAATGTTTTGACCTTTTGGTAAGTTACTACGCCATATGTTTTTTTGAGTTGCTTTACATAAAATCTTGATGTATGTTGTTTTTATACATGTACATACCTTATAGATGTTTTTATGTGTTAATCTTGGCTATATTCATAGATTTAAAATTAAGTCACTTTTCTGGATTTGTGTTAAACTGTTAATACATGTAAGTAATACTGTGCCTTCTTTTTTACTATGTATTTTTTTTCTCTTTGTTACCACTATAACAATATTGTTATATTGCTTGCAGTTCCAACTTCCAAGCCCATCAGGCTTTGGATGAAATGCATTGGGGCATTTCTTTTGAATAATAAAGCACCTGCTGTGACCACCACACCACTTTTAAAATGTTGAAACTAATAGCAATGAGAGGTGCAAAACGTAAGAGAATGGCCAGAGCTTTTAAGCCTGAATGGCTTGAAGAAATTATTGAAACGGAGACACCGAAATCTCGGGATAAAACGTGCGTTCAACTGCGTGAAATATTCACTTATGAAGAGGATGACTGAGTAGTCTGTTTATACTGCCGAGATGCAAAAACCTTCAGAGAGTTTTCGGATGGCAAAATTTGGGATGATGTGTGGAAACTGGACTTTTTGAAACGACATCTGTCTAGTAAGACTCATACTGAAAGTATTAAGAAACTTAGAGCTAAAAATCCACATTTAAGAGAAGGATTATTTAACTTGTTGCTTGAGAGCACCGCTGAAAAAGAGAAAAGGCAAATTAGTAATGAACGGAAACGTTCTACACCAGAAGAAATTAAAATTCTAATTGATAGTGTTTTCCTGGCTGTTCGGATGAATATTTCCATGCTCTCTGTTCAAGATATTAATGAACACATGTCCAAGTACATAACCATACCTGAAAGCTGGAGAAGCAAAAACTATTCGTTTGAATTTCTTGAAATTATAAACATGAATGTCCAAGATAAGCTCATGGCAGATGTTGCATCAGCAGCGTATCATACATTAACTATTGATGAAAGCACAGACATTTCTGTCAACAAATACTTAATACTGTACTTCAAATATCAGCCAGTAAATTCATGTCTGTATAAAACTTCATTTGGTGGGATGCTACAGTTGGAAGCATGCGATGCTGCATCAATAGTCAGTGCACTCTGGGAATTCTATGGGAAATACAAGCTTGACCTTAACAAAATGGTCATGTTTACTTCGAATGGTGCCTCTGTCATGTCAGGCAGAATAAATGGTGTTGCTGCGCAGCTCAAACAAAACGTTTTGCATTTAGTGCAGCAGCATTGTGTTGCCCATCGTGAAGATTTGGGGATTTCTGAATCATGGAAGGAAGTAAAGTTGATGAAAGAAGTTGAAACTTTCATGAGAACTGTTTACACAACCTTTTGTCGATCTTCTACTAAAAGGTCACAATTTAAAGAATTAGCAGATGCTTCTGAATTTCGAGTCAATTGCTTTTAGACCTCTGAACGAAGTGAGGTGGTTATCTAGACATTTTGCTCTTCAAGCAATTATTCGAAATTATGATCCATTATTAAAATACTTTGAAGAAGAGAAGGATAATGATCCCATTGCAAAGTACTGTTATAAAAAGCTAAACAGCCATCAATTCCATATAACACTGCAAATTTTGAATGATGTTTTATCTGAACTAGCTTCATTAACAATGGCATTTCAGAAATGTGGGCTAACACCACTGGAAGCATATCATCTTGCACATGGTAAGCTGAACAAAATCCGAATTCAATACTTGGGTGACACAGTAAAATGGACTGATAATGTTAAAAATCTTCTCGACAAGATACCTGGAGACGTTTCAGTGGATACTGGTTCCACACTTACTTTCATTAATATGCTGTGTCTGCATTTAGGGGAAAGATTTCCTGAAAATGAAATTGAGGAGTGGTCTGCTTTTGACTTGACAGCAATAGCACAATGTGATTATGAATTTGGAATTGAAAACGTCCGATCACTCTGTTTAAAGTACAAACAATTTCTTATGGAGGAACATATTGTTGTTCAGCAGTACAATGACTTCAAGTTTTTAATCGCAGAAAAAATCAAAAGCAAACTGATAAACAGTTTTCCGTATATGGTGACTTTGGCGTTTCAGAATGCTCAGTTTGCAGATTTAGCGAAATTGATGGATATTGGTGGAACATTTTTGGCTTCTAGTGCAGATTGTGAGCATGGTTTCAGCTTAATGAACAGTTTAAAAACCAAAATAAGGAATCGCTTACATTTAGAACATTTGGAAAAGCTGATGCGTGTTAAGAGTCATCTTCAAGATGGCGGATCAGTAGACCTTGATAAAATTTATTCAGACTGGGTACATTTGAAAGATCAAAGAGAAAAATTTTGAGAACATAGTAAGTGATGGCAGATAAAGACCAGCATGGTCCATCTAGTCTGCCCAGCAAGATGGCAAGAGTAGGTGCACCTGTTGCTCTGTGCAGGCCACCTCTCCCCATGTCTTTGTTTAGGGGTGAACCCACCACTCCATGTAGGACACCGAACTCTTCTTCCATACATAAATTATTTACATGGAATAACAATGGCTTTCAATAAAAATTAACTGAAATAATACCACATTTGTGATTGTAATTACTAGAAATTTTCCGCTTCATTTAGTAATCGTCTATTTTCATTTAATTTGATTAACATCAATGTGGTGTACATACTGTATTCTAATGTGTAGTCAAATTTTAAAGTATATACTCCAAGTGTCATTATGTAGCGCACAAAAAATTTAACCTTCCTTCAAAACCGCACAGCTGATATTTTATGCGCACACAGCCTACAGAAAATTAGAGGGAACATTGCCCTCCACATGGACATGGGCAATGTCTGGGGACAGCAGATGGGTGGAGAGTCAGCATTGGTGAGGAGGTGGAAGATAGTGTTTATTTTTTGTTATAGGACCTGGGATTGGTCATATATGGGCAATTTTTGAAGTTTCTGAACACAATAGGGGTCAAGGTATGCAAATCATATATGGCAACTTCTAGCTATTGTATGCAAGGCACATAATTGTGCCGTTCAACCACCATCATCTCTTCATGGGGTACACTTATAGGTACATATGTTCACCTGATGGGATATGTTGATGTCATGTCCTTTGTTTCTGGGGACACATGGCCCCTCACTCAGGAAATAGGAAGAGATGTCTATGGACCTAAGGCTCATAGGAGATGCTTAAACTGACACAACTGAAGGAGGGCTTGCTCATATATAGCTTCCTAATCTCTGACCCTTCTCTTGGCATGATACTTAGGGATGAGTTGTCTTTCAAATTTTGGAAGTTGTTATTGACTCTCCAGGGCTCTGGAACCCTGACCTGGAGATATGGACTTACTGGGCTGCTGTATTCCATGAAAGTATGCATTGTTTGCTGTGGCATGGCACTTGAGCTCTCAAAATATGAGGAACGTGGATGCCCCCAAAAGACTGCACTGCAGTGGTCAACGTAGCTACTGTTGATTGCCTCCTTCTCCCAGGCAGATGTATGGGCACAGGGTAGGGTTTCCATTTCCTGGGACACCGGTTGCATGGAGGCATCTGGGAACAGGGTAGAACCTGCCTTACATGGGCATAGTTTCCCTATATGCCTCCTCTGATCCTGATTTCTCTGACTTAGGGGCTGGGTCTTATCCAGCAGGACCTTCTTTTGTAGAGGAGGTTTGGAGGCATAAGTTGTCAGCCATATGTTTCTATTTAACATATTATCTCTGTTTTAGCATGGCATATCTTCACAACAGGGCATCACACCTCCCCTTCACCCAGATGATGGGGTCTCCCATCTTCACTGGCAACGAAACTGTGCCAAATAGATTGAGAGGTGACAGGGAAGGATCCTATCTCCACCCCCCCCCCCCCCCGCCTCCAATAAAGACTTAGTAGCCTGTCTATTTGACCCTTGGCAGTCAAACACCTTGGGTGCCTCAGGGCAAGGGGATTTCATACTCCAATACCTACATTCTGGCAATGCAGACACACTGCTTTCATCAGACTGGAGCCCCATGCTCATACATATGCAACATTCTTACTCTGATACCCATCAGACACTGGATGATCATGGTTTCTAAACATGTATATGCAGCACATATTTGTAGGTCATAGCCCCCTTCATATTGACCACACATATTGAGCTGTGTGCCAAGGTGCACATATCCCCCATCAGCCTTCTCATGCTCATACTGGCCACTTGCACTATTGCCTGTTGCTATGGGTGATGACCATTTAATTTTGACTGCTCTCTATGATGAGGTGTGGTGGACTGCTTCTAAATATATCATTGCTCCTGCTCCTTTTTCAGACATTATATGGCACTAATTCCATGTTTTTTTAATCTTCCTGTTGGGCCTGTGTTGGTGTCTCCCCACATTGCCTCCTGGATCGTATGGACACATGGGGATTAAGGACCAATGATAGACATTGGTTCCTGTGTATGCAGGTGCCCACCCAGAGTCATGTTGATAGGGTGATACTTCAGTGCTTCTGAACACTGGCACAGTCAGAGCCTTTTTTCGGTAGGGAAGAGAATAGCCTTGACATGTCCCCTGCAGTTATCCACATTAAGGGTAATCACAGTTAGCACAGGTACATTTAATGCCTCTACTTGAGGGGGCATTAAGTGCATCCAAACTAACTGCACAAATGACAGCGGGCAATAAAATATTGTGTGCTAACAAAATGTGTAGCCCATAAGACACCCACTTTCCACCCCATAATACAACATGCTGGTTGTCTTTAGCTTGTGGCAACCATTACCACTGACCCTTATTAATGGTTATAAATGCAATGCATGCCTTCAAGTCAATGATAACCCAGCAGCTCTTGGGTTCTCTTGGCACGTTGACCTGAAGTAGCTTGCCAGGCTTTTCTTCCAAGGCAATAGAAAGTTAAGGGACTTTCCCAAAGCCATAAGGAGTACTAGTGGGAATCAAACCCTGGTCTCATGACTACCAAGCCACTGTTCTAACCACAAGGCTACTCCTCTTCTCTTGCTTATGGCTAATGTGGGCTAAATGCTGCATCAACTGCTTTGCAGTCTGTTTATTGCAAAGGTGGTCTATAAAGCTAGTAATAAATACATACGTATATTTTTTTATGAATTAAGAAGGGAAGATCTGTAGGTCTGTAGGGCTCTGCAGTTTTTAGAAAAATTGAAAGGGAAGAAACTCAGGAGATAAGGGTACTAGGGAGGGATGCTAGGCCTCACAAATTTTAAAGAGATTGCCATAGAGGATGGAAAGATTAGCAGTTCTTAGATCAAGGATAGTCAGCTAGATTTAGCAATCTGCATACATCACCGTTATTTTTGCTAATCTAATTTTAGAAGTCTTGCTCAGTATTTTCTCAAACAACCTGATTTAACTGTCTTACTTTCAAAGTTAGAAAGCTAAGCCCTTTGAATGCTGACCAATTAATGAATACAACAGTAGCATGCTTCCTAACTGCAAAATTACTGCTAAGGGCCATGGGCACTATTTTGAACCTGGAACTCGTAAAAAAGAGAATGACCTGTGATTGCTCCTGTTTGCATTAGACACCAGGGATCCATGGTAAGAACTGGGGGAGGGTAATTGAAGGGGTGAAGTGTATGAAGTCCACCAGGGGTATAGGGTGGGTGTTTTTTGATGTTGTGGGATCAAGTGGGGTCTTGGGGGGTGATGCCTGGTGGGGAGGGGGTTCATATTACAAGAGAGATAGCAGGGGGATCAAATGACAAGGTGGATGTTGGGTGGATTGGATACCAGAAGGAATGTCAGAGGGGTCTGGATGACAGGTGGATGTTGGTGGGGGAGGGGGAAATCAATGTCATGGGGTGATCAGGGGGCTCCTGACATCAGCCTTTAGACTATTCCCATCAAGCAGGCACTTATTCATGCCTTGGGGAAGCTGTGAATGCCAACATCTAGATTTTTGAAAACCGACTTGATTCCCACTGTAAAATGAAGAATATGCATTAATGTTGTAAGCCTGCTCAGACCATTCCTCCTCCATCCCTCAACCATTGAAACGTTGAAACCTGAACATGGTATTGATCACCATGTACAAACAGTGGCTTTGTAAAATCACACTTGTATGTTTATTCCAAGCCTCACATGTAAATACCGCTATTTACACATGGGAATGATTCTAAAATAACCACTTTAGTGTGCACACTGTTAATAACGTTTAGGGGCATGTTTTCTAAAGGTTAATGTGCATTTATGAAATTTAAAACACCTTAAGTTCTGCTGTATCGCATAGAAATAAAAGGGGCATGGAAGCACTTAAGGTGTGTTAGCTTTCATTAATACAAGTTAACTTTAGTAAACATACCCCTCAGTGAATCAGTCCTATGATAACTAATATGCATAGGTGAGAAATTCATCCCACCAAATTAATCATCGGAAAGATCTTGTTAAAAGTACAGTGTGTGATCCAGTACCGAGTACGTTGCTAAATACAATAGCTATTTGCAACAGAATCATAGGAATACAATGAATAAGGAGTGGAGACAAAGTACTAAGATCAAAAGAACAGCAGCAGGAAAAAATTACATAGAATACTAATGAAAAACAAGAACAAAAATCTTGGGGAGGCAGGTTTTTCATGTGGGCCATGAAACAGGAAGATTATGCCATCTGATGGAAAGGAAGAACGGAGATACATAGCTGAACAGCCAGACACACCTATTTACTTTTCAAAAATGTCATTCCCTTTGAACAGAGATCACTACTTTCAGAAATGGGAGAGCGACCACATCCAGTGAAAAATAAGTCAAGTTTAACTTTCTTTTCCTAAATCAAAATCATTTGAAATATAATTAAATATAAGGAGAGGTTCCATTTAAACAGAAATGAAAAGCTACTGGGAAATGAAATGCTGTGCATTTTCATTCTTAGGACATACATAATAGATTTTAGAAAGGACTTTTGAGTCACACATTTTATTTTCATTCTTAGCTACAGTCAAGTACAGTTAAAAATATATGCTAATACTTTTTTCCCCCTAGAGGCATGGAATTTATAATAAGATGTGCAATATATTTTCATCAGTTAGATTTGAATTCCATTATGAACATGCTAAAGGCCAGTCATTTCAGACACTCAAAACTAATTAATTAGATAAAAGCCTGTAACAAGTCCAGTTTTTGGTACCTAGCATTTTTAGATGTCATTTGAATGTGTTATGCTGCAATGCTCACCATCATTAAGGCAGCACCCAGATAGATTGTAGACAGAAAAAAGAAGAATATATTCACTATCTTAAAAATAATTTCACTCTCTGTAATTTGCTACATTTGTATGTTGGTCATTTTCGGTCCCTGTTAACTAAAGGGTGCTATGGTGTTGCACCTATCTTGCCAATAATGCTCAGACTATAGTGCATTAGATGTACAGTAACGCCACAGCTTTAACTATCAGGGGCATGGAAAGCATGTTCCTGGCAGTTAAAGTAGTGCACCCTGCCCTAATGTGGCATAAAAAGATTGTGAGTGCACTTACCGCCACCTACAGGGATGGTGTTTAATTGCTTGCCTTGCAGTTAGCCCAGATGCGCTGACTGCAGGGATCTCACCCCGCCCACTCTCCTCCCCTATGCCGCCCACTTGCAACCTTTACACATCACAGAAAGCCCTTGAAATCCAGCCATGCTGTCAAGGCCCTGTCCTAACTGAAAAATACATGTCTCAGCATGCAAATAGCATGTGCCAGAACCAGCACTAACAGTTAATGCCCTTTAGTAAAAGGGCCTCTTTGTGTCACACTCCAGTAACTAGATTTGTGCTATGTTTTGGAGAAATACAATGATGGGCTTTATTTCCTTAAGGTCTGCTCTCCTTTTCCCACTAAAAAAATGTGCCCTCACAATGTTATTTAAACATAAAACACAATTAAAATGAATGTTTTGTAGGACATATAAAGACAGCAATTTTCTATGCAGTTGAGCATATGTGAGCAAGTGTAAATCACGCTTCAGAATGATTTAATTCTCAGCAGATAAAAGTAGGTGCATGGTTTAGCACCATAGAATATGTTCTTTTACCTGCTGCAATATCCAGACATGATAGTGATATGCACAGGATAATACATTTTCGTTCATTTTGGGTTTCTTTGAGCTTTTTCCAAATGTTTAAACACTTTTTCCAGACATCAATTATAATAAAAAAGAATATGCATTTTCAACATTCACTAAAATGTGCTTTATTAATTAATAGGTTAAGATGCATTAAATTAATTTAGGAGGTCATTTCAGAAAGGTTAAGTGGTATTGAGAAATGCAGAAGTTAGGATCTGAAATAAGTCCACTGTGACAGTTTTCAAGGCTGTTATAGTACTACTATTACTACTACTACTACTATTACTGAGCATTTGTATAATGCTACAAGTCATACGCAGCGCTGCACAGACATATAACAGACAGTCCCTGCTCTGCAGAGCTTACAATCTAGTAAAGACAGACACCATAGAAGGTGTAGAGAGGGATAAAACAAGGGGGGGGGGGGGCAGGTAAAGAAACAAGGAGATCAGGTGAGTCAATATCCAAACACAGCAGTGAAGAGGTGAGTTTTCAGCCTGGATTTGAAAAGGTCAGAGAAGGTGCCTGGCGTACAGACATAGGTAATTTGCTCCAGGCATAAGATACAGCAAGATGAAAGGATCAAATTCTGGAGTTTGCAATAGAAGAGAAGGGCACAGATAGAAGCAGTTTGCCAGAATAGTGAAGTTCCCGAGGAGAGGGGGAGGGGGGTGTAAGGAGAGATTAGAGGAGCTGCAGAGTGAATGCATTTATAGGTCAGCAGGAGAAGTTTGAACTGGAAGTGGAAACGGATAGGGAGCCAATGAAGTGACTTGAGAAGAGGGGTAATATGGGCATGACGAGGCTGGCGGAAGATTAGCTGCGCAGCAGAGTTTTGAACAGATTGAAGCGGAGAGAAATGATTCAAAGGGAGACCAGCAAGGAGCAGGTTACAGTAGTCAAGACGGGAGGTGATTAAGGAGTGAATAAGGGTCTTAGTAGTGTATTCAGAAAGGAAGGGGCAGATTTTGTTGATGTTAAAGAGAAAGAAATGGCAGGTCTTAGCTAACAGATGAATGTGTGTGGAGAAGGAGAGAGAAGAGTTAAAGATAACACCAAGGTTGCGAGCTGAGGAAACAGGAAGGAGTAGAGAGTTATCCACAGAGACTGAGAAAGGAGGAAGAGGAGAGGAGGTTTTAGGGGGAAAGATAAGAAGTTCAGTCTTGGCCATGTTCAATTTCAAGCGGCGGTGAGACATCCAAGCAGCAATGTCAGAAAGGCAGGCAGAGATCTGGGTCTGGATTGCCGGAGAGATTTCAGGCGTAGAGAGGTAAATCTGGGAGTCATCAGCATACAGATGGTACTGAAAGCCATGGGAAGAGATGAGCGCACCAAGGGACTTGGTATAGAGAGAGAAAAGGAGCGGACTTAAGACAGATCCTTGGGGTACACCAACTGGGAGCAGGATAGCAGAAGAGGAGGAGCCACCAGAACTAATAGTGGGACAAATAACTGAAAGAAGGAGTCCTCAAGTAGCAATATTCATATAGCTGTTTTGGAGGCTCATTGTTGCTTCTGAAGGTCCCTCTGTATTCACATTATCATTAGTTGGTTATTTTACAGGTCATTTATGTGGTGTATCAATTTTAAAATGCATTGTTTATTTATTTAGCTGTGCTTATATACTGCTTTTCACCAGGTCAAAGTGGTTTACAGATATATACTAACAGGCACTTTTTATTTATTTATTTATTTATTTATTTATACTTTTCTTTTATACCGCTTTTTCCCAAGATCAAAGGCGGTTTACAAATAACATAATGAACAGTTTACAATTAACATATTGAACATTGTTTTACATAGAACATAGTATTTTCTTTAAACTATGTACAATTAACTTTTCATGAACAATAACATGGAGCATATAATTATACATATGCTGAACTATTTACATCAGTCAAATATTTACATTAGTCAGTTATTAATCATGGTTTCGAAGGGTTGTTTTTCTTATGTGTGTTGAGGTTTGAGGCTTTTTGATCTGTGTTTAGGGAGGATTTTTATGTAGGTGTGGTGAGGAGGATGGAGTTGTATCATTAAGGTTTATAAAGTGTTCTTTAAACAGATATGTTTTTAGTTCTTTCCGGAATGTCTGGAGATCCTTTATTTTGCGGAGGTATAGTGGGAGTTTATTCCATATGGTGGGGGCTGCATATGAGAATGCTCTTGAGCTTGTGGTTTTTTTGTTTTTCGAATTGATTTTTTTATGTCTAGTGAGTGGGTTGCATTTTGTCTGCGGGTTCTATGTTCTTTTGGAGCATGTAGTAGAGTGGTTAGATGTGAAGGTGATATGCCGTTGATAAGTTTAAATGTGGTTAAGAGTATTTTGTATGATATTCTACTATTTATGGGAAGCCAGTGTAGTTCAGCGAGGATGGGAGTTATGTGGTCAGTGAGGCGGGCTTTTGCTGTTACTCGGGCACAGATGTTTTGAGCTCGTTGGAGTAAGTTAATATTTGTGAGAGGGAGGCCGATAAGTAGACTATTACAATAGTCAAAGTGAGGAGTGATGAGTGTGCTGATAACAGATCTGAAGTCATGTGTGTCTAGTATTGGTCGTAGGTGTTGAATGGTTTTGAGTTTATAGAATATGGTTTTCACGGTTTGTTTTATGTGAGGGATCATACTAAGTGTGTGGTCTATTATGATGCCTAGGTATTTTACTTCCTTTTTGATTGGGATTATTGTATCGTTAATTGTTATTGTTTCTGGGAGAGTAGTATCTGGTTTTCTTGTTACGAACATTGCTTTTATTCCCTTGTCCCTGGAGGGCTCACAATCTAAGTGTACCTGAGGCAATGGAGGGTTGGGTGGCTTGCCCAGGGCCACAGGGAGAGGCCATTGGACTAGAGACCCCAGTCCCTCTGGTCTGAGGTTACTTGTACCTATGTGAGAATTGAGCCCTGGCCCTCTAGTCTGGGGTGGCCTGTCCCAACCATTAAGCTACTCCCCCCCCCCCCCCCACCCCTTGTCTGGTTAATAAAGACAGAAATCATTCTACCAACTTCAGCACTATCCAAATAGTGCTGGGGAGGAATCAAGGTAGATCATGGGTATTAATGTCTAGTTGTTTGTGTAATAGTGATATTCAGCTGCTAAACCTATAGTTAAGTGGTTTACTTAAAGCCTAGTAAAAAGCAGTCCTAAAGCAAACCACTTAGTTATATGCTGAGCTTCTGAATAACACAGATTTGTATATTGCTGCCAGTGGTGACCAGTTTCTATGTATATTCAGTGCCACCAGCTATCCATATAGTGACATTAAATATATCTGCTTTTTAAAATGCTGTAACATATGATACAGAACACTCCGCACATGCAAGCCTTTTGTAAAATTCCTAAAACTTCTATGCAGTGGCATTCTGAGGTTATATGGCACCTGGAACAGATGCTCCCATCCCCTCCCCACCCCTGCCTGGTAGAAGCACACATGGCGAACATACATGTACTTCTTTGCTGGCTTGCTGCACTGCCTCCACTCCAGGCCCAGCAGCTGTTCCCTCCCAGGCCAAAGTCTTGCAGTGCAACTGTTATTGTGAGACTTCAGCTGGGAAGGAACAGCCGTCAAACCTGGAGCAGAAGCAGTGCAGTGAGACAGCAAAGAAATAACGGTATATTTTCAATGTGTGCCGCTGCCGTGTGAACCTGGAATTTTGGCACTCCCCTCCTGATCAGACTGTAGCCACCGTCCCACCCTTGGCACACCACTGATCCTATGTAAAACGATGCTTTTAGCTCACATGAATTTTTGTAGTGCATGCTATTGAATGCATATTCCTATGGTATGATTACTACTTATTGCTGTGAAAAAGGGGCATTAAGGATGTACATTTATTTTAAAATAAATAATAAAATATGACAAATGAGAGCATTTTGGTTTGGTTCCTTCAGGCTAACCAAATGCCCGCAATCCTTTGTTTTCATTTGTTTTCAAACCTATGAAAAGCATCCCATCAAACCTAACCCAGCCCCTCTTCATTCAAAACATATCGCTGATGATGTCAGCAGAAAATTAAAAACAGAAAGTGGCATCAATTCTTCTCATTTTTTTTCCTGGGCACCAGAGCGATGGAGTGGTTAATTAGCTGCAAGCTAGTCAATTTATAAAAGGTGAAATTTGAAAAAGAATAGCATCAGTCTTAGACAGAAATAAAGCAAGTAACAGCACACTCAGGGCTCAAAAGTAAAAATGTGTTGGGCTGCCTGAATCAGTCTGTGTGATGGGAAAAAAGAATTCTGAAGCTATATGTGCTGAAACTGCAGACTACAGCAGAACACAGACTCCATATTGAGGAGCCTGACTGAAAGAGTAGAGGACTGGCAAAGATGGAGCATAGTAAGGCAAGGGAGAAGATTTACTCAGGCAGCATCAAACAGAACCTTCTCTCTCTATGCACCCAATATATGGAATACACTCCTTCACATCATTCATATCATCATATCACTCAGGAACTCAATGAATTCCACATGAAGATAAGAGCTTACCGCTTTAGGGAATACTTTGGGACCTAAAACTACTCTGCTACCACCACCTTTTCCACTATGCCCTCACATTCCTTATACTGCCCTCCAGCTACCCCTACACAACAAATCTGTTCTCACCTACTCATTAGCTGTCACCATCCCCACCCCTCCTCCATAATTACATAATGATACGATTCACTTGTCTTTTCATAAATTAAGTCTCACTCATTGTTATATTAACAGGTTCCACTATGTTATGTTTATTGCCTTGTTCGATGTAAACCTTAATGTTATGTTTCAGCGTTAAGGCCTGTTATATTTAACATGTTCCTAGTAAACCGCCTTGACTTTGAGATAAGGCGGGCTATAAAAACAGTAAAATAAATTAATAAGATTTAGATTTGTTGTTTAATTTAATCACTTGCCCTTCCAAATCCAAGTACAAGGCAAGTAACAAAGAGCTATACAAATAGGGAGTTATTCAGTCTCACGAATAGCAGGGCTATTCGTGCCACCTCCCACCGGCGTCTAGCTTCCTCGCCATTTGTGTGGGGAAATTAGACAGTGGTGGGGAAAGCATGGCTCGGGGGTGGAGTCTGGGCATGCAGTGGGCAGTCGCTGGCCCCGGACGTACAGGGCCGATTCTAATGTTGGCCCTGTATGTCCGTGGCCAGTGACCTTAACAGGGCCAACAAGAGGTGGAATAACTTCCCTGGACATCGGGGATCGGCAGGCCTGGGGCTGGGAAAGGGCAGCAGGGGGACAGAGAGCATTCCCCACACCCTGACCCTGACTCTGGAAGGCCAAATTGGGGGTTGGGTTGCGGGGAATAAACTGTTCTGGTGGCCGGTATTGCGGCTTTTAAATGGAGCCACATTGCCATAGCAACTGGATGCCATAGCGCTGCGGCTCCATTTAAAAGCCCTGACTGAATTAGTCGGGCAGTGCCTGTACATGCGGGCCAGGCTGAATCGCAGTCCTGGCCTGCACGTATAGGCCTGATTGTGATTCTTATACCAAGGGGCTAGACGTGCCTGTGGGATCAGAATCATGACCCCCTCTGAATGTCCGGTCAAACCGGACATACGGAAGGGGTGTACGTCCGGGTTGGAATGAGCCCTATACTGTTTTTGTGGGTATGAGAGTCACTCCACTACTAAAAGTTGGTACTCAGGATTAAGTAGTTGTGTTCCAGTTATCCTTACTAGGCACAGCAGATGATTCAAACACTGCAAAAAATTATGGATTACTATATGATTATGGGGTGTCCATATAAATATAATGGACTGGCTTGTTTTAGCTAAGTATTCTCAGGATGGGCAGTAGTGCAGAGCTTTAGAAAACCTGTTTCTAATACAGCCAAAAATGCAGATAGAATTCTTCATTGGTGCTGCTTTATCTCTCTCTCCTGCTGCATTGGTGTCTCAAAAACATAGCAACATGACGCAGAAAACCCATATAACTCGTACTCTATCTAGTTTGCCCTTCTCTACCAGCTACTTTATTCTTTTTTTTCTTTCTTTTTTTTTGTTTAGAGACACATGAAGACACCAAGGCACCAGAAGAGGAGTAAATTACACCAATATTGGTATGAAGATCTCAGAGCACTGGGACAGCAGAAAGCAACACCAATATTGGTAGAAAGACCTAAGATATTGCGAGGAGTAAAAGAGAATGAACAATTATTTATTATTACAGTGCTTGATTAAAACTTTCCTTTTTAAAAAGTGTTTACCTTTGCAGTAAGTCAATAGGGTATTAGTGTAGTTTCTAATAAATGATTGTTCTATGCTCTCTTATGAGAATGCATTTTGATATTTGTTATGCAATGTAATTTGTTGGGAGCTCTACTTAAATCCTTTAAATTGTATTTTGATATGTGGTAATCTACTCTGAAGCACATGGCATAAAGCAAGCTATAAAAAATAAATTAAAGTATAATGGCACCAACATTACTATGAATGCCCTAAATCATTTGAACACTTTAGCAAAGAAGCACCAATAGAATTAGGTTAGGGTCTATGTTTTGCTAGGAAATGAGTTCATTCAAAAGGTGCATGATGGATCATCTACAGTAAGGTTTATGTTTACAAGGCAGTGGTAGCGGCCTCCATGAGATATAGGAGTCACGGTCCTATTGAATTCAATGGGGCTGTGTCTCCGATATCGCAAGCAGGCCATTACCGCTTCTTTGTCAATATACTCCTAAGTGTCTCCATAGCTAAATTTGCATTAGCAGTAAATTTGAGAGACTGAAATCATACTCCACATACCCTGGCTTAGAAGGGAGGTTCATGACCAGGGCCGGCCTGTCCATTGAGCGAGAATGTTTTTTGCACAGGGCCCCGCGTTTCAGGGGGCCCCGCGCAAAAAACATTCTGATCCTAAAGTAAAATTTTAAAAAGAAAAAAAAAGTTGTCTTCTCCGGCTGCCGGGGCCGCCGCGGCAGAATCGAGTGTGCCGCGGGGCCCCCCCTGCCCAGCAAAGCCTGCCCTCCCCTTTATCACCTCTGTCTTCGCAGCTTCAGTCAAACGCGCCGGCTTTCAGAGCGCGAGAGGAGAGTTTCTCTCTCGCTGCTCTGTTAAGCCCGCGGGGGCTGATGGGAAGTTCCCATCAGCCCCCGCGGGCTTAACAGAGCCGCGAAAGTGAAACTGGTCCTTTTGCGCTCTGAAAGCCGGCGCGTGAGACTGCAGCTGCGAAGACAGAGGTGATAAAGGGGAGGGCAGGCTTTGCTGGGCAGGGGGGGCCCCGTGGCACACTCGATTCTGCCGCGGCGGCCCCGGCAGCCGGAGAAGAGCTTCTTTTTTTTTAAAAAATTTCCCTGGGCTAGGCTGGGCTGGGCTGGGCTGGGGGGGGGATTAGGAGTGGTGTTGGGCGGGGGGGGGGGGTAGGAGTGGGGATGGGCAGGGGGGTGTTAGGAGTGGTGATGGGCTGGGGGGGGTGTTAGGAGTGGTGATGGGCTGGGGGGGGTGTTAGGAGTGGTGATGGGCAGGGGGTGTTAGGAGTGGTGATGGGCTGGGGGGGGGGTGTTAGGAGTGGTGATGGGCTGGGGGGGGTTAGGAGTGGTTATGGGCTGGGGGGGTTAGGAGTGGTGATGGGCTATGGGGGAGCTAAGTCTGTATATGGGCTGGTGGGATTAGGACTGGGAGTGGGCTGATGGGGAGGTTAGGACTGGTAATGGGGTATGGGGGGGCTTAAACTGAAAATTGGGTGATGGGGATTAGGACTGGAAATGGGCTGGTGGGATTAGGACTGGGAGTGGGCTATGGGGGGCTAGGACTGGTAATGGGTTGGGGGGTTGCTAGGACTGGAAATGGGCTGGAGGGATTAAGACTGGAGGTGGGGCTGATGGGGTTAGGACTGGTAATGGACTGTGGGCTGTTGGGGGGGGTTAGGACTGGTAATGGGCTATGGGGGGGCTAGGACTGGAAATGGGCTGATGGGGGGTTAACACTGGAGGTGGGCTGATGGGGTTAGGACTGGAAATGGGCTGGTGGGATTAGGACTGGGAGTGGGCTATGGGGGGCTAGGACTGGTAATGGGTTGGGGGGGTTGCTAGGACTGGAAATGGGCTGGGGGGATTAAGACTGGAGGTAGGCTGATGGGGTTAGGACTGGTAATGGGCTGTGGGCTGTTGGGGGGGGTTAGGACTGGTAATGGGCTATGGGGGGGTTAGGACTGATAATTGGCTATGGGGGGGCTAGGACAGGAAATGGGCTGATGGGGAGGGGTTAGGACTTGAGGTGGGCTGATGGGGTTAGGACTGGTAATGGGCTGTGGGCTGATGGGGGGGTTAGGACTGGCAATGGGCTATGGGGGGCTGACTGGAAATGGGCTGATGGGGGGTTAGGACTGGAAGTGGGCTGATGGGGGGTTAGGACTGGAAGTGGGTTGATGGGGGGGGCTAGGACTGGTATTGGGTTGGGGGGTTGCTAGGACTGGAAATGGGCTGATGGGGGGCTAGGACTGGAAATGGGCTGATGCAGGGACTAGAAGGGAATGGATGCTGGGTGAGGCTGGAACTAGAAGGGAACTGATGTTGGGGGAGGATTAGAATGGGATGGGGCTGGGAGAGTAAAATGGAGAGGGGAAAATATTTTGTGTGGGAGGGATAAAAAATCTACACTTAGCCGGGTATTGGGAGAGTAAGTGGGGATTGAGGGTGGAGGGATAAAATCTGAGTGGATGAAATAGGAATGAGGAAAGAGCAAAAGGAGAAAGATTAGTATGTTAAAGCAGATGTAGAGAGAGAGAATGGAAAAAAAAACTAGAAGAGAGAAGAAAGGACAAATGGACAGCAGATGATGGAGAGTTAGCAGAAAACATGAAGAAACCAGAAGAAAGTGGCTGGAGCAATTGCAACTGAAAAAAAATGCACAAAAGGTAGAAAGATATCTCTTTATTTTGAATTTATTAACTGGAATATGAAAGCTCTGGGAAATGTGCATCATTAACGTCTGCGCTTTGTTTGGTACAAGAGGAAATTAATTTATAGTTTTATTTCTACAGTGTTGTTGTACATTCCAAGTTTGGTTTTTAGGGTTCCCAGTTTAATTATTGCCTTCCTGTTTCTAAATTGTGATTCCTTGTTTGGTGATGGTCTATGTTCTGCATGTGTAACAGAGCTGAGGTATTCTGTTTATGTAATTCCTATTTGACATTGCCACTTGTTCTCTTTCCCCAGTAGGTCATGTATTGTTGTTCTCTGAAATGAATTGGTTTAATATTTGCAGTGTTGCCTTTTGATAGGTAGGGTATGGTGTTTTGTGAGTCCTCGTAGTGCTGTTAGGATACGGCGGGTTTGCTATGGGTTCTAAATGGGCAGTGTTTGTAGTAGTTCCTAATGTGCCTGGCGATTGGCACTGGATTATAGTAATGTAGAAATCTTTTAGTCTGTCTTTATCCATACACACACTAACTTTTAGTAAACATGTCTCTTAATGAATGTTAGCATTATGCAAATATTTATGCAAATAAGGCCACTTATGCAAATGAGGCCCCGCACCGAGTCTCCGCACATGGCCCTGCACCCCCCTTGGGCTGCCCCTGTTCATGACTGTCATGGTATCTGCAAAACTGCCCTAAGAAAAGTTTCCCTGAGAGAATTTAACAGTAAGAGCCTACTTACTGTCAGAAACTTTAAATGAAAAATTTAGGACTCTCTACTTTGAAAGGAAAATTGGAATGCAGCTTAAAGGCTTAGTTTTATTCCCCTGTCACAAGGAGCTACTATTGACCAATCCCAAATATAGTTTCTGGGACAATAGAGTGCCAGAGATGGTGCATGGTGGCATTCAGTAATGCCATCTGCACAGTTGCATGCCCAGGAGTGTGGCCCCCACATGACTGATAGGGAGATGTTGCGGAAAGTAGCCACAAGAGAACACCCTAGAACATCACAGCACATGATGTTGCAATGCAATGACTGTATGCAGAGCTGACTGATGCAAGATGAACGCTGGTACTCCCTGTCTGACATATATGTAGCGATGGGTGGTGCGACTGGACACACAGAGCATGTAGGACAGGCAGCTACATGACCCTGCAGGTCAACATTGGCAGGTATTTGCAACCTACATGGGCAAATGCCCACAGCCATCACTGTGCCCTGGGAAGCAGATACAGGCAGTAACTGAAAGCAAAGTCTGTGCTGTGTGGTGCACGCAGCAGAGGGGCCACCCGAGAGCCATTGTCAGTGCCCATAGAGCAGAGATGTGCGGGATGCACTGCACTGAACTCAAGGCCAAGGAGCTGGAAACATGACAGTATGTGCAGCCAGAATAGTGCATAAGCCCAGCACTGGACTTGAATGTGCAGTGCAGTATTTATTTATTTATTTATACATTTCTTCTATACTGCCCCTTCCAGAGATCAAGGGCGGTTTACAGAGAACTGAGAACAGTTGAACAACTTTTACATGGAACAGCAATATTAACTATTTTCAAACAACTTTTATATGCAGTACACATGCCCGACATGGACCATGCCATGCATGTGACCAGAGGATGACCCACAGTGCAGCATGATGCTGCCCACAGCCACAGTCATGTGCACAGTGTTACAGAAACATAATGACCCCTTGCAGAGCAGCAGGGGTGCAGCATGTAGTGGAATAGGAGAGAAACACGTACTAACAGCAGAGGCGTGGCCACGGTGAAGACAGGCACAGTCATAGGCATGAAGAGAAAGAGAATATAATGAGCATAAGCATGTCCCAAAGCACCGAATGTTGTCCAGCCATCCCCAAGACTAATTCCGCAAATGTGCCCATGTATTAAGGTCGTGTGTGGCAAAGTGGAGGTGCTATGTGAACCACAGAGCCCCTGATGAACAGAAGCAAGTAACAACAGGCACATCGAAGGGTCCACTGTGCTATGACTGAGCAAAGGCAGCCAACAAAAGAAAGCCAGATGACAGACAGAACCAAGGGGCTGATAGAACAGGCCCCCAGCAATGCAACACAATGAGCCCCCAAGCAAGAACCCATGACAACCAGGGTGAGTGAGAGCACAGGATGCAGTGGCAAGCAAAGGGGCCAGAGTAATCCTGCAGATGCCTCAAAATAAATAATACTGTGCCCCACCCCCAGAAAGGCCAGTGGCCATAGCAATGGTGACCAATGCCATGCAAGTCACCCCTGCAATTCCAAACCTGTCCCCTGAGGGTGATCCAAGTGTGACCATTGTACTGTGAGCTATAGCCAGCCGCACCCACACACATCACAGAGTGGATGTGTAGCGCAATGGCAACAGCACTCTCTTGGAACCGAACAGATATGGGTTTGTGCCCCTCTGGCACATGATGTAACTATGTACAATCTTCAACACCACACAGGGCCCAAAAAGAAGTCTATGTGGCTTCCTGATGAAAAGCACCATGTGCAATAAGTACACCATGCTGGTAGGGCCAGTGTTGGTGACACGATCCCACAGCCTTGCCAGGGGCAGGTGAATGGAGGTAGAAGCCATTGATTGGAAAACAATAGCCAGTGTGCGCCCAGAGTCACTGTCACATGGATAACATCATCTGCCCCCCCCCCCCCCAAGCTCTGGTGATGATGGCTAGGTGTGCTGAGGAGGCAGTTAAGGAATGAGGAAGCAACACATGTCAGTTTCCCAACATGTGCCTGACATATCCTTCCAATACCATGCCTAGATATGGTGAACAAGCTTCCCCAGGGCAGGCATGAACTTTTATGGAGAGCAATGAGATCTTAAGGGGATGAAGGTGGGGCACAATGTACTGGTGCCCCCAGAAGGAATAAGTGAACATGGCAAGTGAGGAGGATGGGATAAGCCCCTTGCAGTGTCTGCTAGATGTGACACAGAGGAACAAGGACCAGCATACAGATCCCACACACCCCAGGAACTGAGGTCTGCCTGTAGCTGGCTGCCGTTTAACAAGACCAAATAAAAATATGCACCACTGCATAAAGGGACATTTTCACTACCCACACCATGGTGATACACCTGCAGCCACACCAGGGCTGAAAGTTGCAGGCAACAAAGCCTGTGGTCCCACCCTCTGTACCACCAGCCAAGCCTACCCACACTCTGCACAGATACACACAACTCGAGAAAGTGCACAGACACCCATCCTACCCCTCCATGCCCAGATCCCAAACTGCCTGTGCTCCTCCGCCATGGGATATAGCTCTCCTCCTACTGTAATACAGTGGCACACCCAACCCATGTGTTACATGACACCTCCATGGCCTCTGCCCCATACCTGCCCCTCCCCCTCCCAGAGTGCACATGCACCTGTGCTGCTGCCACCACAGTCACAGGGGTGGATGGGGGGGGGGTGTCACTTGACCCCAAGGACTCAATACTGTGGCCACTGATCTCCCCGATCCCCTTGTGGAATGTGGGGACTATCAGTTGGTGGAACAGGCCCGAGGACATTTGAGATCTGGGCAGTGACAGTCTCACTGACAGGATATCTCCTCACAGAGGCACAGGTCATGACACCGGTGGAGCTGGGGCGAGATGACACAGGTGCACCTGCAGCAGAGGTGCCTAGAGCAGTGGTTGCACCACTACCACCAGTGCTCAGTCCAGTCCCCATCAGCTGCACATCAGAGCTGGCATGTGGTGGATTGCGGGGTGGTCAGCCAGGTACCCTGTGCATCTCCTGGGGGACATCCACAATGGTCACATGTTGAAATGCTCATAAGAACATAAGATATGCCATACTGGGTCAGACCAAGGTCCATCAAGCCCAGTATCCTGTTTCCAACAGTGGCCAATCTAGGTCATATGCACTTAGCAGTTTCCCCAAAAGACACAGGTTACACAATGCTTGTACTGGATCAAGCATTGATATCCTGGGTCCCTTCTTAATAATGGCTTATGGACCTTTCCTCCAGGAACTTGTCCAAACCTTTTTTAAACCCAGCTACACTAACAGCCTTTACTATATCCTCCGGTAACAAATTCCAGAGTTTGATTACACATTGAGTGAAAAAATATTTTCTTTTATTAGTCTTAAATAGTTTACCCTGTAACTTCATTGCATGTCCCCTAGTCTTTCTATATTCTGGTAACATAAACAATCGATCTACATTTAACCATTGCACTTCGTTCATTAATTTATAGACTTCTATCATATCTCCCCTCAGCCGTCTCTTTTCCAGGTTAAAGAGCCCTAACCTTTTTAGCCTTTCTTCATAGGAGTATCCTTCCATCCCTTTTACCATTTTGGTGGCTCTTCTCTGAACCTTTTCTAATAATGCTATATCCTTTTTAAGATACGGTGACCAGAACTGCACACAATATTCAAGGTGCGGTCTCACCATGGAACAATATAGAGGCATTATAATATCCTTTGTTTTATTTTACACTCCTTTCCTTATGATACCTAGCATTCTATTTGCTCTCTTGGCCGCCACTGCACACTGGGCTGAGGGTTTTAACATGTTATCCACAATGACGCCTAAATCTTTTTCCTGGGTGGTGGTTCCTAATGTGGAACCTTGCATCGTGCAACCATAGTTTGGGTTGTTCTTCCCTAGGTGCATAACTTTGCACTTGTCCACATTAAATTTCATCTGCTATTTTGATGCCCAGTCTTCCGTGCTCTGTGGCCACGATCTGCTTCTCCTGAAATGCCATGCCATGCTCTGCTGCATTAGCTCCAGCTGGATCTGAGCCCGAGCCTGCTGGGCCTTGCTGTATGCGAGCAGCTTCTCCACACACAAAATTAGATGACATGATGACCCCCTTCAGGGGCACCCTCCAGGTCATCTGCACTCAGCTACTGTTGTGGGAATGGGGAGGAAGCTAGGATCCCCAGATCCGTGGGACCACACTCAGCTGGTGACTGCTGTCCTGCACCATCATCAGAGGCAAGCTGTTGTTCTGCACCCTGAGTAGCTTCTCCCAGGCCTGATGTTGCATCACCAAACATGGGGAGCTGAGCAGGCTTTAATCTGTGTTGAGCACCAGCAGGAGCATCCATGAAGACACAGACAACATAAGTAGGTCAAACATGTCACCTGTTACCACAGACCACCCTGGGGTGGCACTGTGGCAATCATGCAGATGGCCCAGAGAGCCACATAAGGACAGAAGTACAGTCACTGATGGTGGCCTCATACCCAATCACCTGGGCAAATCCCAGATGCACACATTGCCATGTGCACATATAATCCCACAGGTGTGTGACACTGCTAGCCCTGTGGCCTGCAGCCTGTGAGCAAGATCACTAACAGAACACGTGTCATGCAGAAGCACCACTGTATGCCACACTAGGCTGGAAGTAGTGATGGATGGGTGTACACTGCCATATGCATACAGTGGGTAGTAAGAACACCAGAGTGCATGGGCATGACACACTAAGCACCCATGTACCTTGCTCCTGGGAGGGCCATGATGTATCAAGGGGCCTGATACCCTCTGCAGTGGCTGGGTCAATTGTCTCCAGGACCTGCTGCTCCAACTCTGTCAACTGCTTGTCCTGCCCATCAGGGCCCACACACTGTGCCTTCCTGGTGGTGTCGCACCATACCTGCAGCCACTTCCATTTCACATCCTTACTGTCACAGTTGCAATGGTAGACTGTATTGGTCTGCCAGCAAACATCCAGCCACTGGCATTGTTTCTCATAGGCCCCCACCCTTAATAAAGCCTCCCCAACCAACACAGGCAGTCACTTAAGGATTTCCTCCAGCATGAGGGTCACCTCACCCTTGGTAAACTTACTTTGTGACTTGCCATTTGTTGTGCTATTACAGCAGAATTGCACACACACGCAAGCAAGATGGATGCAATGCAGGGAAGGTCCCTGCTGAGATGTCCTTCTAAATGATACGGAGCCATGTATGTAACCCCATGAATGTCCACACACATGGGCATGCAGATGCACATGTACAGAGACATAGCCATGCCCAGACCACCCTCCAAGGCAGCAACCTTGGCCCCAGGGACATCTTTACTCACTTCCGCAGCTATAGGGCAGTGGGAGGAACCACAGAAAACAGTGCCTGTCAGTGTTGCTGTACTTGTAGTGTAGTAGGGACAGCCCTGCCATTGTAAGCCAAAAGATGGCAGTTCAAATCCCAGACCCAAGAGCAGTGGCAACACCCATGTGCTCTCTCCTCCTACCAGCAGAGGGGTGACTGTATAATTTAATCTTTATTTCATCACTTGATATACCGCCCAAGTGTATGCGTCAGGGCGGTGTACAGTGAAAACCAAATTAAAGTCAGAAAAGAAAGGAACACCAATAATCAGACAGGAAAGAAAGGGGACAGGAAGAGACAGAAAAGAGATAGTCAAAAAAAGGGTAAAGGGGAGGGAGAGCTGATGGGAGAAGAGACTAGCGGGAACGGTGAGCATTAGGGGTCGGGGAGGTCGAATGCCTGCTGAGAGAGGTGCGTTTCGAGTAAACTCTTAAAGCATTGATAGGCTAGTTTAGTGTGGAGGGTTAAGAGGGAGGGAGTTCCAGAGGGCAGGGGCCAAGAAGAAGAAAGTGGAATGACGGGTAGATTCCAGGTGAGCCGAGGAGGGGGAGGGAAGAAAGAGGCGATTGCCGTGGGCTGAATGGAGGAGGCAGGGGGAAGGCTTGAGACGGATGGAGTCTGCTAGGTATTGGGAGTGCCAGTGTGTAGTGCTTTATGGGTGAGAATGAGGAGTTTGTAGATGAAACAAAAGTTGAGTGGGAGTCAGTGCAAACCCAGAAGGAGGGGGTGACATGGTCACTGGGGGAAGAGTGAGTGAGCAGACGCACAGCCGTGTTTTGGACTAACTGTAGGCGCCGGAGCTGATATTGTGGGACGCCAGCCAGAATGGTGTTAAATTAATCCAGCCTAGAAATAAGAAGGGAAAGGGCTAGAGAGGTGAGGGAGGAGGAGGGAAGGAGGAAGCGAACAGCGTGGATTTGGCGCAAGAAAAAGAAGGAGTAGCGGATGAGCATGGTAATGTGGTGATGAAAGGAGAGAGAGGAATTGAGGGAGACCCCAAGATAGCGGAGGGAAGAAACCAGGGGAATAGGAGTGGAGAGGAAAAGAGGGGAGCAGGTAGGAGGGGGGGGGGATGCTGAAAGAAAACCACAGAGCAGCTGATTTTGAGGGGTTGATGTGAAGGAAGTTACTACTTAGCCATGAGGCAACACGGGTGAGACAAAGATTGAGGGCAGAAAGATCGGGGGTGAGGGAACTAGTGTGATGCACAAGAAGGATGTCATCTGCATAGAAATAGCCAGAGACACCGGACTGCTGAACAATGAGTGCAAGAGGGGCAAGAAAAATGTTAAAGAGGAGGGGGCAAGAATCGAACCCTGAGGAACCTCGCAGTGGAGAGCCAGGGTGGGAGAAGTGACTGAGCTGGTCCAGACTGAGAAGGTGCGGGAAGAGAGAAAGGAGCGGAACCATGAAAGAACAGAGCCATGGATCCCAAGATCAGCCAAGCGGGTGAGAAGGGTGCGATGGTCAACAATACAAAAGCGGAGGACAGATCCAGGGCAACCACAAGGGAAAGGTCACCATGGTCGTGAGATTGGTGCGCTTCATTCAGAAGGTAGGTGAGGACAGTTTCAGTGCTGTGACCAGAGCGAAAACCGGATTGACGTGGGTGGAGGGAGAGAGTGGAATCGAGGTGAGTGGAGAGCTGGGTGAAAACAAGCTTTTCCAGGACCTTAGAGAGAAAAGGAAGGTTGGACATGGGGCGCCAATTGGCAGGGACAGAAGGGTCAAGGGAGGGCTTCTTAAGGAGCGGACGAATGAGGGCATGTTTCCAGAATGAGGGGAAAACACCGGAAGAAAGTCTATTATTGAATATGTGGAGTATGTAGGGGAGCAGCGTGAGGGAAGGATCTAGCAGCCAGGAGGAAGGCAAAGAGTTAAGCGGACAAGTGTTTTGTTTTTTTTGTAATTATATATTTATTGATGTTTTGAAATATACAACAACAAAACACAGAATGAAAAAGGAAAATCTCCATAAAGTACACATTAAAGCATGCCAAAAAGTAATAAATAAAGAAAAAATGGAAGTTAGCCCACATCAAGGGAGCAATAACTAAGTAAAAGAAAAATACAAATGTAAAGGAAAACAAGAGACAATAATCTCACAAAAGCTGCAAACTAAATCTCCAAAAGAGACCGTCTGAAAACAAGGTCTCTAAAACCTCTCAACCTTCCTCAGCCACAGGGGCAATCATTTCCTTACTAACCAGAAGTTTCTCCAAGTGAGAAGAGTCAAGAAATACATATTTCACCTCTGGCAGTGTAGCAAGACACTTACAGGAAAATCTTAAATAAAAGTTACCAGAGAGACCCAGTACCCGAGACCTAAGAAGCAAAAAAACCTTCCTTCTGACTTGTTTAGCTCTGGAGACATCCGGGAAAATCTGAAGTTTCCCACCACAAAAACAGCATTTTTATGTCGAAAATAACTCCTCATTATTAAAGCTTTATCACTATCATTCAAAAGGGAAACAACTAAGGTAGCTCTAGTAGTTAAAATATTGTGCAAATCCTCAAGAAAAGCTGAGAGAGAGAACTCCGAGCTAATCTCCAGGATTCCCTCCCCCTCCTGTTCCGAGGAAGACCACACTCTTTTATCGGGAATATAAAACAAACGTGAAATCACAATCTCATTAGCAATAGGTAATAACAAAATTTCTGTAAAATATTTTCTTAACAGGATCTCTGGTGATAACAAATGAGTCTGAGGAAAATTAATAAAACTCAAATTCTTACTACAAAAAGTATTCTCCAGAGATTCCATCTTCTAGTGTATCAGCTGGCTATCCTTAATAAAGGAAGAGCCTGCTGAACCTAATGTAAGAAAGTGAGAATCCAGGCCGGAAACCTTTCTCTCCATGGTCTCCAGCCTAGCATCCACCTGTTGAAATTTTGCAGTAGTCTCCTGGGAAAATACACAAAATTGAGGTGCTATAGTAGTGAGAAGGGCCTCAGTGCGTGAGACAACCTGCCAAACATCCTGTAAAAAAACAGTAGAATTCACTACAGAAGAACAAACCTGATTCAAATTACATTGCACAGGAGTAGGGCAAGGAGTCAACTCACTGAGGCCACCAGAAAAAGAAAGCGGACCTGCCCCATGAGGAGAGTCTTGCAAAATCGGCTGAGGGGGGGGGGGGTGCGGAGTCCGTTCCAGGGAGCTCAAAGAGACTCCCTCACCTGATGATAATGACTGCAGCCTGGCTTGCTCTAAAACATCAGTCTTTACTACTACGTGTTTGTCCATAGGGCCCAGCCCTGACACAGTCTTGCTACCTTTCACTTTCCACTTCTCAGGCATCGTGTTATAGCCTATACATAAGATACTTACTACATACAACAACACACACTTTCTTAGCAAACTGGCATCCCATGCTCCTCAGTGCTCCTAAGGGGCTCACAAGGGGCATAACATGCCCCTTGTTACACATCCCTTAGTGCACGCCACCAGCCGCGCGTGAGAGAGAGACAATTTTTATAAGTCCCCAGAGACAGCAGTGGTTTTTTTTTTTTAAGCATTTATTTAGTTTCCCAACCAACAAACAAACATCAACATAATACAAAACTCTACTGTGGTTGTTACAAGGTAGGCACATACAACCCCAACCCACCATCCCCCCCTAACCCTCCCTCCCCCCCCCCCCTCCCCCGGGTCCACCAGTAAAACCCATCACGGCTGGCACCTGATTTCCATCACCAACCTTATCGGGCATGGGTAGACCCTATTAACCTACACGGGAATGGGCAGCAAACTCATTCAAGGCCTGCCATTTCCTTTGTTTAGCCACATCCACTGTCACTCCCTTTCTAGGCATTTACTCGTATTTACTATATAGAGACATCAAGTTCCACCATGCACACCAACTGACATCAAATGTACTTTTCCAATTCCTAAGAATCAAATAAACAGCAATCCCCACCATAAAATCAAGAAGGAAGTAACAATCTTTTTCCAGTGATGAAATCCCCGCCTGGGACCGGAAAACCACTATAGCCCAGGAGAGGGGAGCCGTAAAATTCAAGACTAATTGTGTCCAGTCCCAAACCTGCTCCCAAAAGCCCCTGATGCAAGGACAACTCAACACTATGTGCTCTAAGGTACCTATGGCCTCCTGACAGGACCAGCATTTATTGCCAGAAGTCACGTCCCATTTGGCCAACTTCACTGGCGTACAATGGGCTCTATGTGCAAAAAAGAAAAGCGACTGAGTGATAGACGCCGCTCTGGACACCCTAACCGATCTAGACCAATACTTACCCCAACTCGGGGCGGAGAGGGCAATGCCCGTATCGTATTCCCAAACCCCATGAAGTCCTTTTGTACAAGAAGCTTCAGTCTGACGCAATACCTTGTAGTAGCGAGACGCTATACCGGGCAACTTCGTGACCTGTTGAATCAAGGTAACAAAAGCACTTGTCGTACACAATCGTTGGACATCTACCCCGGCCTTACCCACACAGTGTCTGAGTTGTAACCATTGGAAGTACAGGGTCCCAGGGAGGTTAAAATCCCATTGCAGTCTATCAAAAGACTTCCACCCTCCCTCGTCAAGCAACTGTCCTAGTTCCCAAATTCCATGTAAGTACCACTTGCTCCAAGCAAACGTCTCACGCTGAATTTGAAATAACGGATTGTGCCATATTGGTGAGGATGCGTGCAGCTCCTTTTCAGCTGCCATCGTGTGTCGTAAAGCTAAGAAGGCCCTCTGTGAGTCCCGTATCATTGCTGAAGTCGTCCCCCCGGGGCATATCATCAGAGGCAGAAGGTGACTAGGAATGGGGGCAGTAAGGTTCTTTTCCAACACCAGCCAGGTAGGGCTCTGACCCGTGATCTGCTCCAACCACCTAGAGCCCTGCTTAAGCAGGAAGGCACCGTGATACGCCCAAAAATCGGGGAAATTAACCCCACCCTCTTCCTTCTGCGCTTTCAACTTTTTCAGCGCTATTCTTGGGGGCTTACCTTTCCAGAGATATCGGCTTAATAGCCCCTCAATCTGACCGTAAACCTGCCTTGGGAAATAACAAGGAAGCATCTCAAGAATGTAGTTAATCTTTGGGGTAATAGTCATCTTAATCGTCTCCAAGCGTCCCCACCACGACAAGGTCAGGGGAGACCACCTGCTCGACATATCCCGAACAAGAGCTAATAACATCTCTGCATTAAATCGCATGGTCTCCTCCAGGGGGTAACAGTATTGCACACCCAAGTACTTAATCATTTTCGTTTCCCACCTAAAAGGAAAATGATCCAAATCACTTTTGTTCGCAAAGGAGTTCAGCGGAAAGGCCGTCGACTTCGCCCAATTTATTTTATACCCCGACAAACTGGAATAGTAATCAATGAGGCTAAGAATCTGGGACACTGAGCTGGGAGTGGCAAATAAGAGCAGATCATCGGCATAAGCCGATAGTTTCACTTCCATCCCCCCCCCCCACGGAAATGCCATGGACACCCTGCTTCTGCCGAATCAGTAGCGCCAGGGGTTCCAAAGCAAGATTGAACAAGAGCGGGGATAAGGGGCACCCTTGTCGGGTACCCCGACCTAGCACCAACTGCCGCGATTGCGTACCATTCACACAAATATTAGCCGTGGGGCGGGAGTACATCACTTTGAGGAGATTAATGAACCCTCCACCAAAGCCAAACCAGTCAAGCACTGCAAACATAAATGACCATTCCAAACGATCAAACGCCTTTTCGACGTCCAATGATAAACCCACGACTGGGTGGGACACCTGAGCGGCCCCCGCTAAGACGTGGCACAGCAGTCTAGCGTTATTGGCAGTAGACCGGCCCTCCACAAACCCGCACTGATCCGGGTGGATCAACAACGGGGCAACCTCGGCCACTCTACGGGCCAGAACCATAGCATAGATTTTATAATCTGAGTTCAGCAGGAATATGGGACGGTAATTATTTACCAATTGAGGATCTCTACCTGCCTTCTCCAACACAATAACATTGGCTGAAGCAAAAGCTCCCGGCTGAGTCAGTTCCAGAAACAGAGAGTGAAAATACAACTGAAGCTGCGGAGCTAGTTCTGCAGAAAATGATTTGAAAAATTCAATTGGCAGTCCATCCGGACCCGCAGCCTTCCCTCCAGCCAGCGAAACAATTGCTTGACAAATTTCCTCCACAGAAAAGGCCGCGTCTAGCTTATCCGCAGCCTCCTTGTCCAAAACGGGTCTCTGTACATCCGCGACTAACGCCGCAAATCTCTCCTTCTCAAAATCTACCTCAGAAGTATAGAGAGTACTATAAAAGGACCCAAAACACCTCCGCAATCGCCGCATCAGAGACTAAGAGATCCTCACTTTGAGAGTCCCGAATGGCCACAATCCGCCCCGCCTCCCTAAGGGCCCTCAACGTATTAGCTAGTAGTTTACCCGCCTTGTTACTTTCCCAGTAATAGGTACCATTCTGCGCTTTTATGTTGCGGGAAGCCTCACTCGATAAGATCTGATTGTATTGATATCTCAGACGCTGCAATCGCAATAAGATACAAGGATCAGACCGGCGATAAAGGATGCGCTCCCCAGCCTTGATTTGCGCGTCGAGAGCGCTAAGCTGCCCCTGGATCCTCTTTTTCTGACCGATACTATAACTGGTAATAACTGCTCTGATGGATGCTTTAAAGCCCTCCCACCAGGCCCACCCAGCTGTATCCTGCCGATTATTGAGACAAAAGTATTCCCTGATCGCTAGCTGTACAACCGATCGGAAGTCCACCTCTAAGAGACTCCGATCAAAAAACCAACGCCCCCGTGGAGAGGCCTGGGCATCCACCCCTAGTGTTATTGATATGGCCGTGTGATCCGAGATATGCATTGCATGGATCTTAGACTCCTCAATTCTGGGAATTAGCACCTTAGAAACCAACAGCATATCGATTCGAGAGGAAGTCTTATGCGGAGGGGAAAAAAGGTAAAATCTCGACCAGTCAGATGTTGCAACCTCCAAATATCAACCAGCCCAGCATCCTGCAACAACGGCAGAAGGGTAGCATGTGCCCTCAAAGCCCTTACCATCTTCAGGGGTGACCTATCCAATAGGGGGTCAAGTACTAAATTAAAATCCCCCCCCAAGACCAACGGCGTCCGCAGGGCAGCATGAACCTCCTCCGCCAAGGAGCTGAAAAACTCAGGACTGTCCACATTTGGAGCATAGATATTAATAAAGCCCAACTCTGCCCCTCTGACCTTTAGGACAGCTTTGGTCCACCTCCCCTCGGCATCCGAACATATTCGAAGTACCTCAGGAGAGAGGGACTTCCTCACCAAAATGGCCACTCCATTACGTTTATGCACTGCTCCCGAATATGCCACCACAGTAAAGGGAGGGATACTAAGCTTTAAAGATTCTCTAGAATTGAGATGTGTTTCTTGAAGAAACAGGACATCGGCCTTTTCATGCCTCCCATACATTATTAGTTTCTTCTGTTTAACAGGATTGTTAATTCCTTTGACATTCAAAGAGAGAACCTTAATGCACGCCATGTGTATATTGCAATAATCTTAATATAAGCAGGGTCCATAGCCCAACCCCTACACCCCTCATGCTGCCCATCACCCCCCACACACCTAGATTAGCCCACCCCAAGCCCCTTAGACCCCTAACACACTCACACCGTTGCCTTTCACCACTCATTACCCCAACAAACAACACTCCTGTGAACCCCGGGAGAGGAACCCCCCTAACAATCTTAACGGGAAAACCCAGGAGAAACAGGATGGGCACAGAGAGTCGAAACCAATACACAGTCCCCGGCCCAAAACCCCAACCACAATCTTTTAACAGCTGATTAAACAAAGAGAGCAGCAAAAGGAAAAGAGACCAAAACCAAATAAAACATACCCATATCCCTCCCCCCTACACCCTCTTCTTTACAAAATAGGACTACATCTCTGACATAAAACAACCAGCAGTCCACAGACCCCTGGTCCCATCCAAAGGCACATATTCATCGGCCTTCTCCAAGGAGCGCAAGGCCCACACCCCGATACAGCAATCCCGCTGCACGGGCAGGGGGGACGGCCACCATGACAAAACAGATCAATCCCTTCCATATACAGTTCAGCGCATTTGGGACTGTTCTTTCTCCTCCAGGAACGCAGCTAAAGCCTCCGGATCCTCAAATGTCCTTGTCTGGTTGTGCAAGGTCACCCGCATCCGGGCCGGGTAGAACAACCCAAACCTAGCCTGTAGTTGTTGCAATCGGGGCCTCAGAGCTAGCAGGCCTCTCCGGCGATCCACTGTAGACTTAGCAAAGTCAGGAAAAAAGAGAAGCCTACGCCCCTCATACTCTATGGGACCCCGCAGCCGCGAGGCCTCCATGATTTGCAGGACTTGTTGGAATCGGAGTATCTTGAGAATAACTGGCCGCTCGCGTTGGCTGTTCAGTAGTGGTTGAGAAGGGACCCGATGTGCGCGTTCGATTTCAAAAGGGAGTGCAAAGGTTAGATGCAGCACTTGCGGGATCATCTTCTGTAGGAACGCCACCATATCTTTTCCCTCAGCTCCTTCCGGAACACCAACGATCCGCACGTTATTCCTGCGCGCTCTGTTATTCCCCTCTTCCAAGTCCTTTTGCAAAGTTTTAATTTGTTTCACCTGCCATTCCAGGAGGCGAAGCCGCTCCTTGTGCGCACCCAGAACATTGTCCGATTTATCCTGCCGCAGGGTAAGCGCTTCTATGGAGGCTCTCAGTGCCCCGACATCATCCTGCACTGCCGTCAGCGCCTCCCCGTTCGCCCGAACCATCTCCCGTATTGCTCGCACCTCAGAGAGCAACTCCTGTAAGGCCTCGGGTTCACGTGCGGGTGCCATCTTTTGTGGGGAGGGGGGCTCCGTTTTCGATCTCTTCACACTATTATTTTGTGTGGCGGGAAAGTCCAGCCGCGTCGGCTTCGGCCCGGACATTTTCCCCCATCAGAGAGACACCAATTCGCTGCAACTCGGCTCAGACACTCGGGGTGTTAGGCAGGATTCTACACAGACTCTCCGGAGCTAACGCTCTATGCGACCACCTTGCTCAGCGCTAGGCTCTGCCCCCCAGAGACAGCAGTGTTAACCACTTCAATGCCAGGCTGCAGGCAGACACACACACATGATTTTTTTCAGCGTCAAGCAGCAAAGGAACAGCTCCAAACACAGTAGCTCACCAGCTCAGCTGTTATAGGTCCCCAGGGAGAGCAGTGTTAACCACAAGGAACGGCTCCAGACACAGTAGCTCACCAGCTCAGCTGTTATAGGTCCCCAGGGAGAGCAGTGTTAACCACTTCAATGCCAGGCTGCAGGCAGACACACACAGATGATTTTTTCAGCGTCAAGCAACAAAGGAACAGCTCCAAACACAGTAGCTCCCCAGCTCAGCTGTTATAGGTCCCTAGGAAGAGCAGTGTTAACCACTTCAATGCTGGGCTGCAGGCAGACACGCACAGATGATTTTTTCAGCGTCAAGCAGCAAAGGAACAGCTCCCACAGACAAGTGGTTTTGTGAGAGGAAGCAATGGACTTGGTGAGTTCGGCCTCGGTGTTAGGGCGAAACGCATGCCAGATTTGAGGGAAAACACTACTGGAGGGGGCGGAGCAGGCACAGTGGGCAAGCACAGAGTGCAGTACCCTGGAGGAAAGAAAAGAAAAGGCAACTAAGGCAACGCAAAGCTAATAAGCAAGTAAGCAAAAGAAAGCAAAACAAAGACACTGAAGGGAAAATTGACAGAAACAAATAAAGCAGCACAGAGGTGAGCTTACAAGCAATAGACCAGCAGAACAGAGGGACATGATGACAGTGGCTGCAGGGCACAATTGAGAGTGCAGGACTGACATAAGCAGATGCACTTTTATGTCATGCAGGAAGCACGAGCAGTGGCCCGTGTGTGACACTGAGTGGATTCATGTCCGTTCCTGCGGAACACGACATATGTATGTGCCCTGTGTGCAGCGATAGTTACATGTCATGCTGGGAGGGCACTCTTGCTCTGACCAAGCAGTGACCATGGCATGGCTATGTATCCACATAGTGCTATACAGTGTCTGATTTTAGTAATATGGGTGTGCTTCCTATCCTGGGGGAGTGATCACTGAACCAACTGCTGGGTACACATGGTTGCTCTGTGCAAATGTAATGTGTACTGGCCAGCTGACTGTCTGTATTTGGTATGTGCATGGCTGGGTCACCCAGTGGTGGGCAACAGGTATTTTCTGCAGGTGAATGTTAGACCTGGGTGGTTGGGAAGTGAGGTGTTCCAGGCCTACTCCCAGTATTACTGGTAGGGCCAGCAGAACCCTAGTAACAACCACATGCATGTTTAGAGAACCCTTCCCCCTGGTAGTTGGCAGCCATAGCATATGGCCGTAGTACTGGGTATTGCAATGTAATGTTCTAGGTGGGTAAAAATCCAACAGGGCCAGCTGTGACTAGCACACACAGCAAGACACAAGGTGACTAGTATATCACACTGCAGACAGTACCTGCCATACACTGATAGTAATGGGGATTTGCAGCAGAGACCATCTCTAACAGTGCTGGTACAGGGGACCTGGTTCTGGGAGCCCATCCTCACCCTCAGGGTGACCACAGAAACTGCTCAGTAGTAGGGTTTATAGCTGCTCTGGTTTTGTATCACACACTGTCAGTTCCTCTTACTGAGCTGAGGTGATGGATTCGAGCATTCTCCATTCAGTGATCAGCTGTAGACTGCTGTTCTGCATATGCACTGCATCATGGGTACTGGTGGGGCTACTCTATACCGGCACACACAGCAGACATTTTAGGCGGTGACCTGCAGTCTCTTTGTATCCAGCCATTGCTATGCAGAGCGATGTGGAGATGTAGCCTATTGGTTCGCTCAAGGTCTCTCTAAGCAGAGGACAGCAGTTTGATTCCTTTCTGTCCTTTTTGTGACTGTGCTACTCAGATCATATTCATGACTGTAAAAGTAAAGGCTCTGCATATCTGTGCCACCAGCCCATACCACCCTCTCCTCAGCCACCATCTGTCCTTCACCCTATCTATGTGCCTCTGTTGGCTGTGTACAGTCCTGTCTTATTGTACAGGCTGCAACCCCATGACCTACACTGGTACCCTTTTCCGCATGACGGCTCTTCGTGCTCGCCTCTCCTGGGCCTGATCTGTACATACTCATTACTACTCTGTCCTTCTGTCGCTGCAAAAATCCTGCCACTTCTGCCTCCGCTGGGGGACACATCTTCCCCAGCAGATGGGACCGGATGGGATACACCCTAGAAAACTGAGAGAACTTGGGGACGATCTAGCAGCTCCACTGACTGACCTTTTCAGTGCCTTGTTGGAGTTGGGAGTGGTGCCAAAGAACTGGAGAGAGGCACATGTGGTCCCTTTACACAAAAATGGAAGTAAGGATGTGGTTGAAAACTACAAGCCGGTTAATTTAATTTCGGTGGAAAGTAAATTATTGGAAATGCTGCTAAAAGAGAAATTAGTGAGGTTTCTGGAGTTCAGCAGATTACAGGATCCGAGGCAGCATAGATAAACCAGAAGCAGGTCTTGTCAGACAAATCTGATTGATTTCTTTGACTGGGTGACCAGGGAGTTGGACCGAGGGAGAGCCCTAGATGTGGTGTATTTAGATTTTAGTAAAGCCTTTGACACCATTCCTCACATGTGACTTATAAGCAAACTGAGCACCCTAGGGATGGACTCTAAAGTTACTGCTTGGGTTAGAAATTAGTTGAGTGGGAGGCAACAAAGGGTACAGGTAAATGGAGCTCATTCTGAGGAGAAGGAGGTTACCAATGGTGGGCCCCAGAGATCTGATTCTTTTTAACATCTTTGTTAGTGATATAGCAGAAGGGCTGTCGGGTGAGGTTTGCTTCTTTGCAGATGATACCAAAATCTGCAATAGAGTAGACATCCAGGAAGATGTAGATAACATGGGAAGGGATCTAGCTAATCTCGAAGAATGGTCTAGAATTTGGCAGCTGAGATTTAACATTAACCCTGGAATTACCGAGATATTTTGCACACACTGAATACCGTTGGGGTCATAAATGACCCCACGATGAATTTTAATTGTTAACCATAAAAATTTTAAACTAAACAGACAAAATATTTTTCTGAATTAATTATTTATTCTATGAAGGTTAAATGTTTTGAAATTTAATGCTTTATCATAAAATTACATGAAAAGAGTTGCCATGAAAGCAGTTTTTGCATGCACTTGATGAACACAGTAAAGTACTACAGTCATTTGCATGAGACACAGACAATTTCTGAATGTTCTTTGCAAACATTGTGCTTGCAGGAGGTGCAAACTATGTTGCATTTCTTGTCTTTTTCTCTGGAACAGCAGTGACACCTTGCCCTTTTCTTTGGGATCCCGACATTGCAAAGAGCATCAGTGGCTTCTTCAATGCTGGAAGAAGCCTCGCTGCAATTACTCTGAAGCAGCTGCTTTCCTAATTCCAAGAGGAATAGACGATATCTGTGCTTTGACTTGGACTGCCATTCTGGATTTAGTGACATCCAAACAATGAAGACGTTCAAAGCACTGATGTCCAACATGTTGTAGAAGATTGTCACTGGCCAGCGTCTTGTCATTCGTTTTGTGGTATATGTGCGCAACATTTGATCTGCCGTATGTACTCCACCTTTACTAGAATTATAGTCCAAGATCATGCGTGGTTTTTTGTCTGGACGTGTGTTATCTACTTCTTCTTGATCATGCAAACTTCTCAGAAGAACAACCACTTTTCCTTTCTTCGGGCAATAGGAAACCAGAGTGGCGTCATCGCGAAAGGCAAACAGTGAAGTGAATACCTCTCGGCCCTTTGCTGTTACAAATTCTGGAGGTAATTTTTTTCTTTCGAATTGTCCCCAAAAGTGTCATTTGTTTTTCTAGCAATTTCTGTGACAGGGATAAACTGCAGAATAAATTGTCAACAGTAACATTTCTGCCAGATTGCGCCAATCCTTCAGTGAGTTGCAGCACAACCCTTTCACCCTGATTCTGTTCCCTGTTTTGTCTGAGTTCCCTTCCTGTATATACTTGAAGACGCAGAACATATGACATTGCACTATCACACAACATCCATAGCTTTATGCCATATTTCCCAGGTTTGCTGTGAATATATTGTCGGAACAGAACACGGCCATGAAATGTAAGCAGTTGCTCATCCACGGTAACATTTTCACCAGGAACAAAGGCGTCACTTAGAGTTGCTTCCCAGGTATCAAAAACGTGTCTGATTGGAGCAAGCTTATCCATGCCTCGTTGTTCATGTATGTTGGTTGCATCATCAAATCTGAGAGCACAAGAAATTTGCTGAAAATGGTTATGGGCCATATTTTTGCCGAAAACAGAACGACCATCTTCAAGGTTCCACAACTGAACTATGGATTCATTAAGTGACTTGTACACGCCTGAGAAGATCAGAAGTCCAAGAAAACATTGAAATTCTCCATCTGTCAAATCTTTCCAGGTGTCGTCATAAATGTGTCTTCCTTGTTTGCTCGCCCACATCATGATTTCATTCAGTAAGTTCTTCCTCATGAACAAGTGGAATGCTGCGAGAGGGCCATCAACATTTTGTACAGCATACCTTGTAGGACCTTGTTGCACGGGCATGACATTAGCTCTGGTGTATCTTCCAGCAGCTTGCTTTATAGATTTCCTGTTCCATGATGTGGCATCCTTAGATACATAGGCTTCAATGGCAACATTTGTGCTTATAGTTGATTACCTCTTAGCTCCTCTACGACCACAACTAAGATTCCTCACAGATGATACTGACACCGAGGACTCCTGCCTTCTTCCCAATCCAGCACAGTCTCAACCTTTGCCTCGACCTGTAACTTGATTCTTTGCTGCAGGCAATGTTACTGGCTCAACATTAGTCTCACATTCACTTGGCGACCAACTGCTGTCGCCATCTGAATCATGACTGTCATCATCAGATTTATCGCCCAAACTTGGCTGATATGCTTTTTCGCTTGCTGAATATGCTGCATCATCAGACAACTCAGAGCCGTCACTGTCAGCATCTCGTTGTAATATTTCTCTTATTTGGGCAGCTGAATACTTTTGTTTTGACATCATAAACAATAACCTAAAATAAATAAACAAAGATAAAGTTGAATAAAACGCAAAGCAGTTTTACTATGGGTGTACAATAATCGTGATGAATGAGCTGAAAGCCTTTAGATTTCATCAGAAATAATGAGAGAACGTATGATATCAATTACAGAAAATGTGTAATTTTCATAAAATAAGAGTACAAAAAAATAAATGATACATAATTAATGATAAATACCTTTGTCATATCAAAAAATTCACAAAACTGAAAATTGTATCATGATCCAAACCGGACGTAAGCAACTGGGGTCAAAAATGACCCCACTGGTACTCTGTGCTGCAATTCATCACTAGAATCACCTAGCGGATGAAAATTATTCCTCTCATGGTGCAATATAAAGAGAATATTGACATGTGAAAAGTCATAAAAAGATTGCATTCTTGAACAACTAGTTTCTGAGATACGCATTGTGAAACTTGCAATGGGGTCACTTTTGACCCCATTGGTACTCCCAGGGTTAAAAAATGCAAGGTTATGCATTTGGGCTGCAGCAAGCCAAGGGAGCAGCAATATAGTATAGGGGTGAAGTACTTTTGTCCACTAAAGAATAGTGGGACCTAGGCGTGATTGTGTCTGATGATCTTAAAGTAGCTAAACAGGTAGAAAGGTTGATGGCAAAAGCTAGAAGGATGTTTGGATGCATAGGAGAAGAATGGTCAGCAGAAGAAAGGAGTTGATAGCATCTCTTTATAAGTCTTTGGTGTGATTTCATTTGGAGTATTTTGTGCAATTCTGGAGACCACACCTTCAAAAGGATATAAACAGGCTGGAGTCAGTACAGAGGATGGCTACTAAAATGGTTAGTGATCTTCATTATAAAGCATATGAGGACAGACTTTAGGATCTTACATATTGGGACATGGAACGTATGAAGCATGAATGAAGGGAAGTTGAAAGTAGTCAGGAATGAAATGAAACATGTACAACTTGATCTCTTGGGTGTCAGCAAACTGAAATGGACTGGAATAGGACACTTTGCATCAGATGATCACAATGTCTACTATTCTGGAAATGAAAGACAAAGAAGAAAGATGTTGCATTTGTAATAAAGAAGAAACTTGCAAGAACTGTAATGAAATACAATGCAGTCAGTGAACGCTTAATCTCTATTTGTCTACAATGAATGCCTATCAAGACAACTATAATTCAAGTATATGCTCCAATAACAGCTGCAGAAGAGGATGAAATTGATGAGTTCTATGAACATGTACAAGCTGAAATTGACAGAACATGCAAACAGGATATCCTGATAGTTATGAGATAGAATGAAACACCGAAGTTGGCAACAAAGAAGAAGGCAAAGTGTTTGGAAAATATGGACTTGGTAACAGAAATGAAGCTGGAGAAAGACTGATAGAATTCTGCAAAACCAACAATCTATTCATCTCAAACACCTTCTTCCAGCAACACAAGCGGCGACTGTACACATGGACTTCACCCAATGGATTGTACAAACTCTAATTGACTACATCTGTGGAAGTCAATGATGGGAAAGCTCTATAACATCAATAAAGACAAAACCTGGAGCTGACTATGGTCCAGATCACCAACTACTAGTATGCAAACTCAAGCTAAAGTTGAAAAAGAGCAAACCATTCATGAATGTAGCAAAATAAGCCCATGAGAATATACCACTGGAATTTAAAGACTTCCTGCAAAATGGATTTTCTGCTTTAGATACAAATGACAGAGCTCTAGAAGAGTTATGGAATGACATCAAGGTTGTGTTGGAATAAAGCAAGAAGTCTCTACAAAAGGTGAAAAAGCAAAAATGGCCAAAATGGATGACTAAAGAAACTCTGAAAATTGCCCAGAAACGCAGAGAAGCTAAAGCCAGAGGAGAAAGAAAGACAATCACAGAACTCAACAGAGATTTCCAACATGCACCAAGACAAGACAAGGAAAAGTATTACAATGACACATGCAAGGAAATAGAAGAAGAAACTATTAGAGGAAGAACAAGATCACTTTCCTAAAGCTATGCGAGTTAAAGAAAAAATTCCAGCCTCGAATTGGAATGTTACTAGATGCTCAAGGTTCTATGTTGAATGATGCTGAGAAGATCAAGAAAAGGTGAAAAGAATATACAGAGACAGCCATTTCAACCTGTACCTTATGATCCAGAACCATTGGTGATGAAAGAAGTCAAAGCAGAATTGAAAGCCTTAATAAAAAACAAAGCACCACAGAAGTATTACAGCAATCTGATGCAGCTGTTACCATACTTACAAGTCTCTTCCAAGAAATTTGGAAGACAACATCATGGCCAACTGACTGGAAAAGATCTGTGTTTTTACCAATACTAAAGAAAGATGATCCAACTGACTGTGGAAATTATCGCACTATCACTCTAATCCAGTGGTTCTCAACCTTTTTTGTACCGTGACCCCTTTTACCATTGGTCAACTTGTGATGACCCCAATGATAAAATCAAATGCATCTCTCTTCCTTTACCGTTAATGCATTGTCGCTGTAATCATTTGTTTAATTATTAATATATTATAGGCCTTTGCAATATGTTTTTATTTATACAATTTACTTATTTAAACCACAATAATTAATCACAATAACAAGTAACAATATTTGATATTGAAATTATGATTTTGTAGTCAAATCACTAATATGAAATAAAATTATTTTTTCTACCTTTATTGTCTGACCAATTTATTCTCTGATCATGCTGGTCCCGATCTGAGGCTTCTGTTTCCTGTCTTCTATTAGCTCTCTTTCTATGGTCTATGGTCCATCTGCCATTTCTTATCTCTTCTTTTGTTTTCTTCACTTCTTTCCATCAGCCTATTTCCAGTCCCCGTAACTCTTCCCAGTATCAGCCCTTTTCCAGTCCTCCCTCCCAGTACCTTCCAATGTCAACTTGCATTCCCATGACTGCCACTTGTGTCCATTCCCTTCCAGTCCCCCTCCTTCCCCACTGTCCAGCTCCTTCTAGTTCACATACCATGGCAGCACCTCTCAGCCCATTTGCAGCCCTAGCCCCAAGCCCCCAGTTTTCTTCCAAGGTCAGCAGCTCTATCCTCCCCTCCCCACCATCAGCCCATTTCCAGTTGAAGCCCCCCCCCCCGATCAGCTCACTTTCAGTGCTAGTCCCCCCTCAACCCCACTACCAGTGCTAGGCTCCCCAAATCAGCCCATTACCAGTCCTATCCCCCCCCCATCAGCCCATTACCAGTCCTACCCCCCCATCAGCCCATTTCCAGTTGACGTTCCCCCAATCAGCTCACTTCCTGTTCTAGTCCTCCCTCAACCAATGACATAGGAAAATGTGGTAGGGAAGTTCTGGAGGCTAAATTTAAGCTTTTAGGTAGGAAGTTGAAATCCAGAACTTCCAGGATAGCGTTCTCCAAAATGCTTCCTGTTCCACGTGCAGGACCCAAAAGACAGGCAGAGCTCCGGAGTCTCAATGCGTGGATGAGACAATGGTGCAAGGATGAGGGTTTTGGATTTGTTAGGAACTGGGGAACATTCTGGGGAAAGGGGGGGCTCTTCCGAAGGGATGGGCTTCACCTTAATCAGGATGGGACCAGACTGCTGGCATTAACCTTTAAAAAAGAGATAGAGAAGCTTTTAAACTAGAAATTAGGGGAAAGCCGACAGTCACCCAGGAGTGCATAGTTCGGACAAAGGTATCCTTGAAGGATACTACCAAAAGCAGTGAGGTTCCAAAAGGGAGTATAGTAGCCCAAATGCCCTTGAGTAAGGAGCAGACAGAGCATAAAGATTCCAAATTACCCCTGCCTACCAATAGCCAGATTAATATGAATAAAATACAGTCTCTAAAATGCTTGTATGCCAATGCTAGAAGTCTAAACAATAAGATGGGAGAGTTAGAATATATAGCACTAAATGAGAGGTTAGATATGATTGCACTCTCAGAGACATGGTGGAAGGAGGATAACCAGTGGGACACTGTGATACCTGGATACACACTATATCGTAATGATAGAGCTGATCAAATTGGTGGAGGGGTTGCGCTGTATGTTAGAGAGGGCATTGAGTCAGAAAGGATTAAAGTTTTGCAGGGAACAAAATTTGCTGTAGAATCTCTATGGATTGAAATTCCATTTATGAAGGGGAAGGTGATGGCAGTTGGAGTATACTATCGACCGCCTGGCCAGAATGAACAAATGGATGATGAAATGCTCAAAGAAATCAAGGAAGCTAACAAAAGTCACAACAGAGTAGTAATAATGGGTGATTTCAATTACCCCGGTATCGACTGGGTCAGTGTCACAGCAGGACAAGCTAAAGAGATAAAGTTTCTAGATGGAATAAATGACTGCTTCTTGGAGCAGCTGGTTCATAAACCGACCAGAGGGGAAGCCATACTGGACCTAGTCCTTAGTGGAACGCCAGATCTGGTGCAAGAAATAAGGGTGTTGGGACCACTTGGCAATAGTGATCATAGTATGATCATGTTTGATTTAATTAGTGGAGGACAGATAGTAAAGGAATCCACAGTACTACCTTTTAACTTTCAAAAGGGAGACTATGATAGAATGAGGAATATAGTTAGGAAAAAACTAAAAGGAGCGGTTCCAAAGGTTAAAGACAGCAAGCTTGGGTGTTATTTAAAAATACTATCCTCGAAGCCCAGACCAGCTGTATTCCACGCATTAGGAAAAGTGGAAGAAAGTCCAAAAAACTGCCAGCATGGTTTAAAGGTGAGGTCAGAGAGGCTGTTGCTGCCAAAAAAGCAACCTTCAGGAAATGGAAAAAAAGAGCCAAATGATGAAAACTGGAAGCAGCACAAGCACTGGCAAGTTAAATGCAAAGCATTGATAAGGCAGGCAAAGCGGGAAATTTGAGAAGAAGAAACTTGCTACGGAAGCAAAAACACGAAATAAAGACTTTTTCAAGTACATTCGTAGCAAAAGGCCTGTGAGAGAGTCCATTGGACCATTAGATGATAGAGGGGTAAAAGGGGCAGTAAGAGGAAACGAGGCTATAGCAGAGAGACTGAATGAATTCTTTGCTTCAGTCTTTACTGAGGAAGATGTAGGGATGTTACCCAAGACTGAAGTGGTATTTAAAGGTGATACTGAGGAGGAATTGAGAGAAATATCGCTACACCGGGAAGATATATTACAACTATTTGATAAACTGAATAGTAGCAAATCACCTGGACCGGATGATATACATCCCAGAGTGTTGAAAGAACAGAAATATGAGATTGCAGACCTGCTATTGGTAATCTGTGAACTTTCATTAAAATCATCTGTAATACCTGAAGATTGGAGGGTTGCCAACGTAACACCAATTTTTAAAAAGGGTTCCAGGGGTGACCCAGGAAATTACAGACTGGTGAGCCTGACGTCAGTACCAGGGAAAATGGTAGAAACCATCATAAAAAACAAAATTACACAGCATGTAGATAGTCATGGCCTAATGGGAGACAGCCAACATGGCTTTAGACAAGGAAGATCTTGTCTTACTAATCTGATATGTTTTTTTGAAGATGTGCATAAACAGGTAGACAAAGGTGAGTCGGTTGATATAGTGTATCTGGACTTTCAGAAAGCTTTTGACAAAGTCCCCCATCAGAGACTTTTGGCGAAGCTAAAAAGTCATGGGATAGGAGGCAGTGTACTATTGTGGATCGGGAACTGGTTAAAAGATAGAAAGCAGAGGGTAGGGCTAAATGGCCAATATTCCCAATGGAAAAAGGTGAATAGTGGAGTACCCCAGGGATCTGTACTGGGTCCGCTGCTTTTTGACATATTCATAAATGACCTGGAAAAGGGAATAACTAGTGAGGTTATCAAATTTGCAGATGACACAAAACTGTTTAAAGTTGTTAAAACCCAAGAGGATTGTGGAAAACTGAAGGAGGATCTGGATAAATTGGAAGACTGGGCATCCAAATGGCAGATGAAATTTAATGTGGACAAGTGCAAAGTTATGCACCTAGGAAAGAACAACCCACACTATAGTTACACGATGCAAGGCTCCACATTAGAAACCACCACCCAGGAAAAAGATTTAGGAGTCATCGTGGATAACATGTTAAAACCCTCCGCCCAGTGTGCAGCGGCAGCCAAGAAAGCAAATAGAATGCTAGGTATCATAAGGAAAGGGATGGAGAATAAAACAAAGGATGTTATAATGCCTCTGTATCGCTCCATGGTACGACCGCACCTTGAATATTGTGTGCAATTCTGGTCGCCGTATCTTAAAAAGGACATAGCGTTATTAGGAAAAGTACAGAGAAGAGCCACCAAATTGGTGAAGGGGATGGAAGGCTACTCCTATGAAGAGAGGCTAAGAAGGTTAGGGCTCTTTAGCCTGGAGAAGAGACGGCTGAGGGGAGATATGATAGAAGTCTATAAATTAATGAATGCAGTGGAACGGATAAACGTGGCAGGGCCGGCCCGTCCATTGAGCAAGAATGTTTTTTGCACAGGGCCCCGCGTTTCAGGGGGCCCCGCGCAAAAAACATTCTTCAGCATCCCAAGTTTTAAAAAAAAAAACCAAACCGGCTGCTTCTGCCGCGGCAGCAGCAAGAGCTCTGCCGCGGCAGCATCAAGAGCTCTGCCGCGGGGCCCCCCCCTGCCCGGCAGAGCCTCCGTGCATCCTCAGCAGCTTTCTTCATGTCCAAAACGCGGGCTTCTTTCAGAGCCGCGAGAGTTTCCTTTCTCGCGGCTCTGTTAATCCCGCCGAGGGTGATGGGATTTCCCATCAGCCCCGCGGGATTAAGAGAGCCGCGAGAAAAGAAACTCTCGCGGCTCTGAAAGAAGCCTGCGTTTTGGACAGGAAGAAAGCTGCTGAGGATGCTCGGAGGCTCTGCCGGGCAGGGGGGGCCCCGCGGAAGATCTCTTGATGCTGCCGCGGCAGAGCTCTTGATGCTGCCGCGGCAGAAGCAGCCAGTTTGGTTTTTTTTTTATTTTAATTTGGAATGATAGGGGGGGGGGTGGTTAGGACTGGTAATGGGCTATGGGAGGGGAGGCTAAACTGGAAGTGGGCTGATGGGGGGGGGGTGGTGAGGACTGGTAATGGGCCGGGGGGGGGGCTGGTTAGGACTGGTAATGGGCCAGGGGGGGGTGGTTAGGACTGGTAATGGGCCATGGGGGGGAGGCTAAAATGGAAGTGGGCTGATGGGGGGGGGTTAGGACTGGTAATGGGCTATGGGGGGGGGGCTAAGTGGGCTGATGGGGGGGGTTAGGACTGGTAATGGGCCATGGGGGATGGAGGCTAGGACTGGTAATGGGCCATGGGGGGGGGCTAAGTGGGCTGGGGGGGGCTAAGTGGGCTGGGGGGGGTAGGACTGGTAATGGGCCATGGGGGGGGAGGCTAGGACTGGTAATGGGCTGATGGGGGGGGGTTAGGACTGGTAATGGGCTATGGGGGGGCTAAGTGGGCTGATGGGGGGGGTTAGGAATGGTAATGGGCTAGGGGTAGGGGGCTAAGGCTGGAAGTGGGTGGGTAGGACTGGAAATGGGCTGATGTGTGGGCTATGTCTGGAAATGGGCTGATGGGGGGGTTGGACTGGTAATTGACTATGGGGAGGGGGCTAAGGCTGGAAGTGGGGGGGTAGGACTGGAAATGGGCTGATGGGGGGGTTAGGACTGGTAATGGGCTATGGGGGGGCTAAGACTGGAAGTGGGCTGATGGGGGGGGTGGTTAGGACTGGTAATGGGCCATGGGGGGGGTAGGACAGGAAATGGGCAGATGGGGGGGGTAAGGACTGGTAAAGGGCACGGGGGGGGGCTAAGACTGGAATTGGGCTGATGGGGGGGGTGGTTAGGACTGGTAATGGGCCATGGGGGGGGGTTAGGACTGGTAATGGGCCGGGGGGGGGGGTTAGGACTGGTAATGGGCTGATGGGGGGGAGGGTTAATACTGGTAATGGGCCATGGGGGGGGGGTTAGGACTGGTAATGGGCCATGGGGGGGGAGGCTAAGAATGGAAATAGGCTGATGGGGGGGGTAGGACTGGTAATTGGCTATGGGGGGGGCTAAGACTGGAAATAGGCTGATGGGGGGGCTAGGACTGGAAATAGGGTGATGGGGGGATTAGGACTGGTAATGTGCTATGGGGGGCTAAGACTGGAAATGGGCTGATTGGGGGGTAGGACTGGTAATACGCTATGGGAGGGGGGCTAAGACTTGAAATAGGCTGATGGGGGGCTAGGACTGGAAATAGGGTGATGGGGGGTTAGGACGTAATGGGCTGATGGCGGGTCAGGACTAGTAATGGGCTATGAGGAGGCTAGGACTGGAAATGGGCTGAGTGGAAGGAGGGCTTGAACTGCAAATAGCTGATGGGGACGGGGGCTTGGAATGGAAATGGGTTGTGAGGGGGAGGGAGCTAGGACTGGAAATGGGTGAGGGGGGGCTAGGACAGGAAATGGGCTGATGGAGGGGCTAGAATAGGACTGGAAATTGGCTGTTGGGGGTGCTAAGATTGGAACTGGGCTGTGGTGGGGGTTTGGATTGAAATGGACTCATGACGGGGCTAGAACTGGCAGTAGGCTCATGGGGGGCTTGGATTGGAAATGGGCTGAGTGGAGGGGAGCTAGGATTTGACATGGGCTGATGGTGGGGCTAGGAAAGGACTAGAAATGGGCTCATGGGGGGCTGGGATTGGAAATGAGCTGATGGAGGGACTTGGATGGGACTGCAAATAGATGGGGGAGCTAGGACTGGAAATGGGCTTATGGGGGGCTAGGACTGGAAATGGGCTGATGCGGGGACTAGAAGGGAGCGGATGCTGGGTGGGACTGGAACTAGAATGGAGCTGATGTTGGGGGAGGATTAGAATGGGATGGAGCTGGGAGAGTGAAATGGAGAGGGAAAAAATATTTTGTGTGGGAGGGAAGACAAATCTACAATTGTCCGGATATTGGGAGAGTAAGTGGGGATTGAGGATGGAGGGGTAAAATTTGAGTGGATGAAATAGGAATGAGGAAAGAGGAAAAGGAGAAAGATTAGTATGTTAAAGCAGATGTAGAGAGAGAATGGAAAAAAACTAGAAGAGAGAAGAAAAGACAAATGGACAGCAGACGATGAAGAATTAGCGGAAGACACGAAGAAACCAGAAGAAAGTGGCTGGAGCAATTGCAGCTGAAAAAAAATGCACAAAAGGTAGAAAAATATCTCTTTATTTTGAATTTATTAATTGGAATATGTCAGCTCTGGGAAATGTGCATCATTAACGTCTGCGCTTTGTTTAGTACAAGAGCAAATTAATGTATAGTTTTATTTCTACAGTGTTGTACATTCCAAGTTTGGCTTTTGGGATTCCCAGTTTAATTATTGTCTTCCTGTTTCTAAATTGTGATTCCTTGTTTGGTGATGGTTTATGTTCTGTTCATGTGTAACTGAGCTGAGGTATTCTGTTTATGTAATTCCTATTTGACATTGCCACTTGTTCTCTTTCCCCAGTAGGTCATGTATTGTTGTTCTCTGAAATGTATTGGTTTAATATTTGCAGCGTTTCCTTTTGATAGTTAGGGTATGGTGCTTTATGAGTCCTGGTAGTGCTGTTAGGATACGGCGGGTTTGCTATGGGTTCTAAATGGGCAGTGTTTGTAGTAGTTCCTAATGTGTCTGGCGGTTGGCACTGGATTATAGTAATGTAGAAGTCTTTTAGTCTTTCTTTATTCATACACTCATTAAGAGGCATGTTTACTAAAAGTTCGTGTATGGTAACATTATGCAAATATTTATGCAAATGAGGACCCTTATGCAAATGAGGCCCCGCACCGAGTCTCCGCACATGGCCCCGCACCCCCCTTGGGCCGCCCCTGAAACGTGGATCAATTGTTTACGCTATCAGAGTATAGAAAGACTAGGGGACATGTAATGAAGCTACAGGGTAAACTATTTAAGACAAATAAGAGAAAATATTTTTTCACTCAACGTGTAATCAAACTCTGGAATCTGTTACCGGAGGATGTAGTAAGGGCTGTTAGTATAGCTGGGTTTAAAAAAGGTTTGGACAAGTTCCTGGAGGAAAGGTCCATAAACCACTATTAAAAAGGGACCCAGGATATCAATGCTTGACCCAGTGTCTTTTGGGGATATTGCTAGGTACGTATGACCTAGATTGGCCACTGTTGGAAACAGGATACTGGGCTTGATGGACCTCGGTCTGACCCAGTATGGCATGTCTTATGTTCTTATGTTCTTAACCCCATTACCAGTGCTAGGCTCCCCTAATCAGCCTATTACCAGTCCTACCCTCCCCCCCATCAACCCATTACCAGTCCTAGCCTCCCCGATCAGCTCATTACCAATGCTAGCCCCCCTCAGTCCATTACCAGTCCTATCCCCCTCAGTCCATTACTAGTCCTACCCCCATCAGCCCATTACCAGTCCTAGCCTCCCCTAATCAGTCCATTACTAGTCCTAACCACCCATCAATCCATTACCAGTCCTAACCTCCTCTAATCAGCCCATTTTCAGTCCTAACCTCCCCGATCAGCTCATTTCCAATGCTAGCCCCCCATGAGTCCATTACCAGTCCCAACCCCCCCTTGATCAGTCCATTCCCAGTCCTAGCCTTCCCTAATCAACCCATTACCCATGTTAGCCCCCCCCCCATCAGCCCATTACAATCCTAACCCACACTGTCTCTCTCCTCTGTCTAGCATTTATCCCATGTCTGTCCAGTATGTCCCCCTCTCTCCCCTTTGTCCATGTCAGCCCCCCCTCCATCCATCCATCCATGTCAGCCCCCCTCTGTCCATGTCAGCCCCCACTCCCCCTTGTTAGCCCCGTTGCAAGTTCTCTGCCCCCTCCTCCCCACTCCCTATGTCTGCCTGCTGCTGCCCTGTTCTTCTGCAATCGCAGTTCCCTATCTCTTAGGGAACCGTGGCTGTGCCTGTGAAGCCGTTGCTGAGCCTGTCTCTCGACGGGCTCTGTGCAGCATTGTCCCACCTCCAAAGGAAGTGGCAAACAATGTCCTTTGGAGGCGGGACAATGCTAAACCATGCCCATCGATAAAGGCACCACAACGGTTTCACAGGCACAGCCGCGATTCTCTATGAAGCAGGGAGCTGCGGCTGCAGAAGAACGGAGGCGGTGAGTTTGCCGATGCCAAGAAGCAGACTTGGCAGCGGCAGCAATTGTGTGCTTTTTTATTTTTATTAACTTGAAGGCGGAGCGAGGCGGCATATCCTGTGATTTGTCAGGCGACCACTGGTAAATCCTGAGGTGACCCCCGTGGGGGTCACAACCCACAGGTTGAGAACCACTGCTCTAATCCCACATGCCAGCAAGATTCTAATGAAGATTATTCAACAGAGACTACAACCATACCTGGAACAAGAACTACCTGAAGTGCAAGTAGGGTTCAGGAAACAGTAAGGAAAGAGAGACATCATTTATTTAATTTATTTAACATCTTTTATATACCGCTCTATTTATAATCAGCGCGGTTTACATAGAACAAGAAAACATCAGATAAGGTACATGTTATCTGTTTTTTACATAGAACAAGGAACAAAAACTTGGATAACCGGGGAAATTATTTACAATGAATCATTGAGGATATGAGATGGATCCTTGAAAAGACTAAAGAATGCGAAAAGGATATCTATTTGTGCTTTATCAACAACAGCAAGACTTTTGACTGTGTAAACCATGGGAAACTCTGGGCCTCTTTAAGAAGCATGGGTATACCAGGACACCTGATTGTTCTCTTGCACAATCTGTACATTGATCAAGAAACAACAGTTCAAGTGGAACAAGGAGAAACAGAATGATTTAAAATAAGCAAAGGTGTATGACAAGGCTGTATACTTTCCTCCTACCTGTTTAATTTATTTGCAGAACAAATCATCATAGAAGCAGGATTGTATGAAGACAACAGAGTTGTGAAAATTGGTGGAAGACTCATCAACAACCTTCGCTAATGCTGATGATACCATATTACTGGCTGAAAGTGAAGATGATCTGAAACATTTTCTTCTCATGAACATACTTAAAATGGGCCTGCACCTTAATGTAAAGAAGACAAAGATCATGACAACAGGCAAAATCAATAAGTTCATTGTTAAAGGAAAAGAAACTGAAATTGTGGACAACTTTAACCTACTTGGATCAACTATCAATAAAGAAGCAACAAGCAGTCAAGAAATCTGACAACACATTGCTCTTAGCAGAATGGCTATGAAAGACCTAGACAAGATTCTCAAAAGCAGAGATTTCTCTCTCCATACAAAGATTTGACTCTTCAAGCCATGGTATTTTCAATAACATCATATGGATGCGAAAGCTGGACAGTGAAAAAGATAGACAGGAAGAAAATTGATACCTTTGAATTATGGTACCAGCAGCGAATTCTGCGTATACCATGGTCTGCCTGAAGAACAAACCAGTCAGTACTAGAGGAGATCAAACCTAAGCTTTCTTTAGAAGCTCAGATGACAAGACTTCGACTTTCATACTTTGAACACATCATGTGAAGAGAGAGATCATTAGAAAAAGACATCATGCTTGGCAGGATAGAAGGTCAATGCAAAAGAGGAATGCCAGAAATGAAATGGATCGATAAATAATAGCAGCTACGGGTACCAGTCTGTCAACAATGAACCGAACCTGACTGAAGACCAAACAAAATTTAGGACAACTATCCAGAGGGTCGCCATGAGTTGACAGTGACTCTATGCCACTTAACAGCAACAACAATGCGGAAATATTTCTTTACGGAAAGAGTGGTGGATCCGTGGAATAGTTTCCCAGTGGAGGTGGTAGAGTTGAGGACTGTATATGAATTCATAGGAGCATGGGACAAACACAGAGGATCTCTAAAGGAAAAAAGGGGACTGTTGTAGTGGTTGATATGGAAGGACAGATTAGATAGGCCATGTGGTATTTTTCACCCTGTTCATTGGTACATCTGCTTCCCACATGCTCATTCACTTTACTGGCTGTCACATAGGGTTCCCACCAATATGGCAGGTCCATCCACTCCCACCTGTCCTTCCCTCCATCACCTTTACATTGACATTCCTTGGTGCTCTGTGCAGCATTTGGCTTACAGCCGTGGTCCTGCTTTAAGGTTCATGCTTTCCATATTAGTGCTCCTTGTTGCTCCTTAGGATGCCTTATCTCATGTTAGGGTACCTTACTACATCTTGGGACACCTTATCTCCTATTAGGACACCTTATCTCCTTTTAGGACACCTTATCACATCTTAAGGCACCTTATCTCCTCTTAAGGCGCCTTATCACATCTTAAGGTGCCTTGAGATGCATTATCTCCTGGAATATTGTGTTCAGTTTTAGAGACCATATCTTGTAAAGGATATAAAAAAACTGGAAATGGTTCAGATGAAGGCGACCAAAATGATTAGATGCCTGCGCCAGAAGACATATGAGAAGAGACTTGAAGACCTAAATATATATACTCTAGAGGAGAAGAAGGATGGGGGAGATATGATTCAGACCTTTAAATACTTAAAGAGTATTAATGAACAAACAAACCTCTTTCAAAGACGGGGAAGCTGTAAAACTAGAGGGCGTAACATGAAACTACAAGAGGGTAAACTGAAAGGCAATGTCAGGAAATACTTTTTCACTGAAAGGGTGGTGGATGCTTGGAATGCTCTCCCAATGGAAATGGTGGGAGCAAATACAGTGACAGAATTCAAAATGGCATGGGATAGACACATTGGATCCCTTTATAGCAACAGGATAAAATCAAAATAACTTTAACTGTTTCTTCTATCTCAATAAATAGATGTGATCTACACAATGTGGTGGATACACCCCCAAATAAAGGCACTGGGAGGGGTGACCTGCCTGGAGTGGCATGTGCACCTACTCTTGCCACCTTGCTGGGCAGACTAGATGAACCATGATGGTCTTTATCTGCCGTCATATACTACGATACTATGTTAAGGCACCTTATCACATCTTAAGGCGCCTTAAGGCACCTTATCTCCTGCTAAGGCACCTTATCACATCCTAAGATGCCTTGTCTCTCCTTAGGACTGCTTTTCACCTTACTGCAGGAAAACCATTTTTTAAATGTAAGATAATCTTTACGTGAAAATCAATACAAATTGCATTATACAATTGGGGACAGATTAACTGGTAACTGTAAATATGCCTGCTGGGCTGGCTTAAGTGGCCTCACTGAAACATAAATAATCAATGTGTCCCTGTAGCATGCTGGCCCTTCCTGGTTCAGAGCCCTAAATTTCAAACAGAGCAATTTAAATGGAATTCTATAAATAACAAGTAACCAATTAAGGTCCTTCAATAATGGTATCACATGATCATAACTCTTTTTACTCAGCAGTAACTGGGATGAAATATTCTTTACGTCAAGTCTCATCTCTCTCCCTCTTCAAATCCATGCTAAAGGCTTACCTCTTTGAAGCCACTTTTGGATCCTAATCTCTTGTTCCCCTTGTGTCTCTTCTCCTTATTGAACCCCTTATTTCTCTTGTATTGTGCTGTCTGTCTTAACTAGATTGTAAGCTCTACGAGCAGGTACTGTCTTCTATATGTGTTTGTACAGCGCTGAGTACATCTTGTAGCACTATGTAAATGATTAATAGTGGTAGTAGACCAATTAAAATCATTGTAACTGCCTCTGGCAGTTCACACTATAAACCTTTGTCAATAGTCTAATCTGGTAGTTACAAATGCATGGATTAAGGTGGTCAAATTCACTGTATCATACTTGTAACCATAAATGCAGAGAGAACTGCATTTATGTATGCCTCAAAGATTAACCCCTCATGTAGGAGAATAACTAAACTCTGTGTTGATCTGCTGTAAACTGGTTGGCAATCCCTAACTGAAGGACAGAGACAGGGCCGGTCCAACCATTAAGCAAAATAGGCAGTAGCCTAAGGTGGAAGCTTCGGGAGGTTTTTTTTTAGCAAACAACAAGACATTCAAGTGAAACAATAGATTCTGACAGACAAGACAGGACATAAGACTTAAGGTTTGCCTGAGGTGCCAACTTCCTGAGCCAATTCTAGGACCAGCCCTGGACAGGTGGAGTGGAATTTTAGAAGAACCTTCCATGTACAATTTGGGACATCTTAGCCAGAATGTCTGAAAAAAATGCAGGCACATCCAGATACAGAAGTGATTTCACAAACCTAGGCATGTCTGATAGGGACGTCTGCATGGGGTGTCTACTTAGATCCCCAGACATCCCTAGATCATATTTCAGAACCCAGACATCTAGAATAGCATAGGGGGTCATTCCGATGTGCGAATAGTGGGGATGTATGTCCGGTTATTCGCTGGGGTTCAATTCCATTTCCAAAGCTCCCTGCATGTACAGAGGAGATGTGCAGGGAGCTCTGGACAGGGGTTAGAGGGAAAGGACCGGAAGTGGAGCGTGGGCTGTGTAGAGGCAGGATTCTGGTCTATGCCTGGTACATCCAGGGGGGCAAAGATGGCCGGGTAACTTATTCCGCTTTGGAGGTGGAATAAGTGACCCCAAGGGAGGTGATCAGCAGCGGAGGACTCCCCAACCCAGGTGAGTGGCAGTGGGAGGTTCCCTGCAGCCCATCCCCAGCCTTGGCAAGCCCTATCAGGGGTCAGATGGTGGGGAACAGGACCTTTCATCAGGGAATCGGGGCTCCTGCATGGCATCCCAATGCCATGGCGACGGAACGCCACTGCACCATGCAGGAGCACTGGGAGGGTTGGACAGGGTTGGAGTCCTACATGCAGCGGGACGGAATTGAGGCCTGTCCGGCCCATCCAGGCCTTTGCCCCAATTCTGCTTCAGAATGTCTAACTCCCGTTGGTGCAGAATCGGGTGCAAATCTGGCCCATCCAGATTTTGGATGTCCGGATGGGTCAGACGTGCCCTGATCAGAATAGGGTCTATAATGTTTAGAGTAGTGGGTAATGAGCAAATCCCATTGCTGCTACAGCGAGTGTTAAAATCATTGCCTAGCCCGCAATTCTCTTTAAATAAAAAGTCTCTACCAGTTATATAAATTAAATAAATAGTGTCTAGCCTTTCCTTAAAATTTTAATTGCATTACAGTCATGAATATATTCTAGTGCATGCTCTTCTTGAAGGTTAGTACATATCCCCCAAAACATATATATTACATTCCTCAAGCATAATATTTAATCATAATAACCAGAGCCAAAAAGTTCATTAACCTTTAGCAAACATGCCCATAAAATAAATTCCAAACTGATAATATGTTCTTCAGTTTCCAAGGGAAAAACATCAGTTAGTGCATTATTAAAGGATCTATCACTGTAATATGATTATCACATTGCCAAATACAAATGTCAGATTTAAAAAAAAAACATTAATTCATAATAAAGATGAAAAGCCATGTTACAGTTCTGTGAATTACATCAGTACAACCTACTCCAATTCATTATTAAAACCATTCAGTTGTATAGTATTAAGATGAAAAACACAAAGTTGTTCTAAACAGGATAAACATAATTCTCTGTTGCTTCCTTGACATAATCTGGAATCATCTCTACTATGAACCAAACACATTTTTCAAAATTATAATGAAAGCAATGTAGTGTTATTGGAGCTCCATCATATTCAGTGATACCTGTCAATCATTATATGCTCATTTTTAAAATTTTACAGGCATATATACTTACTTGCACTACCAGGTTAGCATATGTTAACATATTAATATGCATTTTTTTACTGCAAGTGAATTTCATGAAATGTGACCTAGTCATTAATAACATGCTTTAATACTGCTGACACATGCTAAGTGCACATTAGTAGCTATGTTGTGTTAATAAGTATCATGCATACTATATAATATAGATCACATATGTAGAATGGCAAAATCTCTGCAATCCAGAGGCATTGGAAAAACCAGCACTGGCTGCATTCAGAACTACCAAAAAGTACTGCTACTACTGGAAAGAAATCTGTACTTGTAAGTATTTACTTCTGGGAAATCCTCTACATTTTGGGGAAAAGGGAATTCTTTGTGTTAAAGCTGATAAATTTGTGTATTTTAGAATCCACTGTATTTGTTAACTCAGTTAGGGCATAGTATCAGCAGAGAGCTTTTAATTTAAATTTAAAACTCAGCAGAAATATTTTTTTGTTAAATTTAAAACTCAGCAGAGAGCTTTTAGCTTTTAGTTTAAGCTTTTTAGTTTAAATTTAAGACCCAGCAGAGAACATTTTATTTAAATTTAAGACTTAGCAGAGCTTTTAATTTAAATTTAAAACCCAGTCAGTCCCTACTATCAGTAGATAGCTTTTAGTTTAAATTTGGAACTCAGCAGAGAGCTTTTAGTTTAAATCAAATCAGAGTATGGCTTAGCAAAGAAGGAAGAATAGGGTAAATATTATTTGAGTTGAAAGGAATAAATTGTTTCTAGACACTTTTACAAATATGCCTTCCAGTTAAGATGCAAGAGATCTTGGAAATTCTTTTAAATGCTAAATGACAGATCAAAGGGGCAATTTAAAAGGCTCCCTTTATCAAACCGAAGACTGTGTGAATCACCCAGGAAATTGTTAATAGATTCCCTCCCACCCACCCCAAATCCTAACCACCCCAGGCATAATCTTAAACCTCTTGAAGGAAAAGAGGTGGTCAAATTCACTTTCAGTTTCAGCTGGTCATCCTCACCAGGAATAGATTAATTAATTAATTTTTAGGTGAACATAGTCCTTTAAACTTAATTGGTATAGTTGTATCAGTACAAATATCCCTTGCAACTTTAAGTAAAGTTAATAAGTAAACAAAACTTTAAAACTAAGATGCAGACAGCATTCTAGCATAAGAACATAAGAACATAAGCTATGCCATACTGGGTCAGACCAAGGCACATCAAGCCAAGTATCCTGTTTCCAGCAGTGGCCAATCTAGGTCATACGTACCTAGCAGTTTCCCCAAAAGACACAGGTTCCAGAATGCTTGTATTAGGTCAAGCATTGATATCCTGGGTCCCATTTTAATAATGGTTTATGGACCTTTCCTCCAGGAACTTGTCCAAACCGTTTTTAAACCCAGCTACACTAACAGCCTTCACAAGATCCTCCGGTAACAAATTCCAGAGTTTGATTACACATTGAGTGAAAAAATATTTTTTCTTATTGTCTTAAATAGTTTACCCTGTAGCTTCATTGCATGTCCCCTAGTCTTTCTATATTCTGATAATGTAAACAATCGATCTACGTTTACCCGTTCCACTCCGTTCATTAATTTATATATTTATGTATCGCAATGACAGAGTACATCAAAATGGTCCTATGTTAGGGAGGGCATTGAGTCACATAGGATTAGGGTTTTGCAGGAAACAAAATATGCCGTAGAATCTCTATGGATAGAAATTCCATGTAAAAAGGGGAAGGCAATGGTAGAGGGGAAGTACTACCAACCGCCTGGCCAGAATGAACAAATGTATAATGAAATCCTGAAAGAAATCAGGGAAGCTAACAAAAGTTACAACACAATAATAATGAGCTATTTCAATTACCCGGGTATTGACTGAGTCAGTGTCACAGAAGGACATGCTAGACAGATAAAGTTTCTAGATGAAATAAATTACTGCTTGAACCGAGAAGAGGGGAAGCTATTTTGGACCTAGTCCTTAGTGGCATGGAGGATCTGGTTCAAGAGATAAGGGTGTTGGGACCACTTAACAATAGTGATCATAGCATGATCGCAATTGATTTAATAAATGAAAGAAGGATGGCAAGGAAATTCACAGTACTCCCAAAGGAAGACGATAATAAAATGAGGAAAACAGTTTACAAAAGACTAAAAGGAGCAGCTTCAAAGGTTAAAGATTTACATAAAGCTTGGGCATTGTTTAGAAATACTATCTTGAAAGCCCAGAACAGATGTATTCCATGCTTTAAGTGAAAGGAAGATCAAAAAAATGTCAACATAGTTTTAAGGTGAGATCAGAGAGTCTGTTGCAGCTAAAAAAAGCATCTTTCAGGTAATGGAAAAAGGAGCCAAATGATGAAAATAGGAAACAACATACAGTAAGCATTGCCAGCTTAGATACAAGGCATTAATAAGGCAGGCAAAGAGAGAATTTGAAAAAAAAGCTTGCCATGGAAGCAAAAATGCATAATAAAACCTTTTTCAAATACATTTGTAGCAAAAAACCTGTGATACAGTCAGATGGACCACTGGAAGGTAGAGGAGTAAAAAGGGTGCTAAGTGAAGACAAGACCATAGTGGAGAGACTGAATGAATTCTTTGTTTCAGTCTTTACTGAAGAAGACGTAGAGAATTTTTCCTGGGCCTGAAATTGTATATAAAGGTGTATATCGGAAGAATTGAAAGAAATATTGATAAACCGGAAAGATATATTATAACTATTTGATAAACTAAAGAGTACCAAAACACCTGGACCGAATGGTATACATCCAAGGGTATTGAAAGAACTGAAATATGATATTGCAGACCTACTAATAGTAATCTGTGAACTAGCATTAAAATCAACTGTAGTTGAAGAGTGGAGAATGGCCAATGTAATGCCAATATTTAAAAAGTGTTCCAGGGTAATCCAGGAAACTACAGACCTATGAGTATGACATCAGTACCGGGCAAAAAGGTAGAAACCATTATAAAGAATACAATTACTGATCATGTATACAGTCATGGTTTAATGGGAGAAAACCAACATGGATTTAGCCAAGGAAAGTCTTGTCTTACTAATCTGTTATATTTTTTTGAAGTTATGAATAAACAGGTAGACAAAGTCGGTTGATATAGTGTATCTGGATTATCAGAAAGCCTTTGACAAGATCCCTCATAAGAGACTCTTAGCAAAATTAAAAAGTCATGGGATTGGATGCAGTGTAGTATTGTGGATCAGGAACTGGTTAAAATATAGAAGGCAGAGAGTAGGGCTAAATGGCCAATTTTCTCAATGGAGAAAAGTAAATAGTGGAGTACCCGGGGATCTGTGCTGGGCCTGCTGCTTTTTTAACATATTCATAAATGACCTGGAAATGGGAATAACAAGTGAGGTCATATTTGCAGATGACATAACATTTTTCAAAGTTGTTAAAACCCAAGAGAATTGTGAAAAATTACAAGAGGACCAAGAAAAATTGGAGGACTGGGTATCCAAATGGCAGATTAAATTTAATGTGGATAAATGCAATGTTATACACTTAGGAAATAACAACCCAAACTTTGGTTACAATATGCAAGGTACCATCTTTAAAAACCACCACCCAGGAAAAAGATTTTGGTGTCATCCTAGATAATACGTTGAAACCCTCCGCCCGGTGTGCAGTAGTGGCTAAGAAAGCTAATAAAATTCTAGGAATCATAAGGAAAGGAATGGAGAATAAAACTTAGGATATTATAATGCATCTCTATCATTCCATGGTTCGACCGCACCTTGAATATTGTGTGCAATTCTGTATCATAAAAAGGATATAGCAAAATTAGAAAAGGTACAGAGAAGAGCCACCAAAATGGTAAAGGGAATAGAAGCTCTTCAACTAGGGCTCTTCAACTTGGAAAAGAGAAGGCTGATGGGAGATATGATAGAAGTCTATAAATTAATGAATGGAGTGGAACAGGTTAATGTAGATTGGTTGTTTATGCCAACAAACAGTAGAAAAAAACAGAGAACATGCAAGGAAGATACAATGTAACCCATTTTAGACTAATAAGAGAAAATATTTTTTCACTCAATGCGTATTCAAACTCTGGAATTCGTTACCAGAGAATGTAATAAAAGCTGTTAGCGTAACTGGGTTTAAAAATGTTTGGACAAGTTCCTGGAGGAAAGGTCCATAAACCATTATTAAAGAGGACCCAGAAAATCCACTGCTTACCCCAGGATGAGCTGTGGACTTTGGGTACCTGACAGGAAGCTGTGGACTTTGGGCACCTGACAGGCAGTTGTGACCTTGATTGGCCACTGTTGGAAACAGGATACTTGACTTGATGGACCTTGGTCTGACTCGGTATGGCATTTCTTATGTTCTAACTTCCCTAGAAAGCAGACATTTGAAAGATTCAAAATTCCCTTGTCATATGATAACCAGACTGTTAATACAAATAAAAAGCAAATTTTGAAATGACAGTATGCCAATGCTAGAAGTCTAAAAAATAAGACAGGAGAGTTATAGCACTGAATGAAAGGTTAGATATAATTGGCATCTCAGAGAGTTAGTGGAAGGAGGATAACCAGTGGGGCACTTTGATACCAGGGTACAAATTATATCACAATGATAGAGTAGATCAAATTGGTGGAATGGCCTCACAATATGTTAAAGAGGGCATTGAGTCAAACAGGATAAATGTTTTGCGAGAAACAAAATACACTGTAGAATCTCTATGGATGCATACTGTATTCCATGTAAAAAGGGAAGGGAATGGCAGTGGGGGTATACTACCATCCTTCTGGCCAAAATGAACAAATGGATGGTGAAATGCTAACAGAAATTAAGGAAGCTAACAACATTTCATCCTGGATTTGAACAGGGCTAGAAATGTAGCCTGATATTCAAACTTGGAGCATATTCTAGGTATATGGTGCAGCAAGGTGGAAGGAAGGGAGTCTGTCAGTGGAGACAAAGGGCTCAGATAAAGGAAATTTACCTGCTAAATGGGGTCCCCAAGAAGTTGGTGTTAAGAGAGATAGGAGAGGAAAGGTAATAAGGATCCACAGAATGAATGCACTTATTGGTCAGTATACAAAATTTGAACTGTATGCGGAAGAAGATAGGGAGCCAATGAATTGACTTGAAAGGACCGTCATATGTGCATAGTGATAATGGCCGGAGATTAGTTGGGTAGCTGAATTTTTAATAGATTGAAGGGAAAAGAGATAGTTCAGCAGGAGATCATCAAAGAACAAGTTGCAGTAGTGTAAGTGGGCGATGATGATAGAGTGGCTAAGGGTTTGGTTGCATGTTCAGAAAGGGAAACATTTTGATGTCATAAAGAAGAAGGTGACAGGATTTAGCTTTATGTTGGATATATGGAAAGAGAAGAGGAATCTTTGATGACCCCAAGGTTATGAGCAGAGGAGACAGGGAATGTTTTTGTTGTTGTTAAGTGCCGTTGAGTCAGAGTCGACTCATGGTGACCCTCTGGATAGCTATCCTAAATTGTGATCAGTCTTCAGTCAGGCGGCTCATTGTTGACAGACTGGTACCCACAGCTGCTGTTATTGTATCGATCCATCTCATTGCTGGCATTCCTCTTTTGCGTTGACCTTCTATCTTGCAAAGCATGATGTCTTTCTCTAATGATCTCTCGCTTTGCATGATGTGTCCAAAGTATGAAAGTCAAAGTCTTGTCATCTGAGCTTCTAAAGAAAGCTTAGGTTTGATCTCCTCTAATAACTACTGGTTTGTTCTTTGGGCAGTCCATGGAATACACAGTATTCGTCGCCAGCACCATAATTCAAAGACATCAATTTTCTTCCTGTCTATTTTTTTCACTGTCCAGCTTTCACATCCATATGATGTTATTGAAAATACCATGGCTTGAACAAGTCAAATCTTTGTATGGAGAGAGACATCTCTGCTCTTGAGAATCTTATCTAGGCCTTTCATAGCCATTCTGCCAAGAGCAATGCGTCATCTGATTTCTTGACTGCTTGCTGCTTCTTTATTGATAGTTGATCCAAGTAGGTTAAAGTTGTTCATGATTTCAATTTCTTCTCCTTCAACGATGAACCTGTTGATTATACCAGTTGTCATAATCTTTGTCTTCTTTACATTAAGGTGCAGGCCCATTTTGAGACTATGTTCTTTCATTGTGAGAAGCAAATGTTTCAGATCATCTTCTCTTTCAGCCAGTAATGTGGTATCATCAGCATAGCAAAGGTTGTGATGAGTCTTCCACCAATCTTCACATCTCTGTTGTCTTCATACAATCCTGCTTCTCTGATGATTTGTTCTGCATATAAATTAAACAGGTAGGGGGGAATTATGCAGCCTTGTCTTACACCTTTGCTTATTTTAAACCATTCTGTTTCTCCTTGTTCTGTTTGAACTGTTGCTTCTTGATCAATGTACAGATTGTGCAAGAGTACGATCAGGTATTATGGTATACCCATGCTTCTTAATGTGGCCCAGAGTTTCTCATGGTTTACACAGTCAAAAGCTTTGTTATAGTCGATAAAGCACAAATAGATATCCTGTTGGTGTTCTTTAGTCTTTTCAAGGATCCATCTCACATCCGCAATGATGTCTCTCATTCCTCGCCCTTTCCTGAATCCTGCTTGCACTTCAGGTAGTTCTTGTTCCAGGTATGGTTGTAGTCTCTTTTGCATAATCTTCAGTAGAATCTTGCTGGCATGTGGGATCAGAGTGATTGTGCAGTAATTTCCACAGTCAGTTGGATCACCTTTCTTTAGTATTGGTATAAACACAGATCTTTTCCAGTCAGTTGGCCATGATGTTGTCTTCCATATTTCTTGGCAGAGCCTTGTAAGTATGGTAACAGCTACATCAGATTGCTGTAATACTTCTATGGGAATGCTATCAATGCCTGGTGCTTTGTTCTTTGATAAGGCTTTCAATGCTGCTTCAACTTCTTCTTTCATCACAAATGGTTCCCGATCATAAGGTACAGGTTGAAACAGCTGTTGGTCCACTTGATCTTTATCATACAAAAACTCTGTATATTCCTTGCATCTTTTCTTGATCTTCTCAGCATCATTCAACATAGAACCTTGAGCATCTTGTAACATTCCAATTAGAGGCTGGAACTATTTCTTTAACTCTCGTAGCTTTAGGAAAGCCAATCTTGTTCTTCCTCTAATAGTTTCTGCTTCTATTTCCTTGCATGAGTCATTGTAGTACTTTTCCTTGTCCTGTCTTGCTGGAAATCTCTGTTGAGTTCTGTGATTGTCTTTCTTTCTCCTCTGGCTTTAGCTTCTCTGTGTTTCTGGGCAATTTTCAGAGTTTCTTCTGTCATCCATTTTGGCCATTTTTGCTTTTTCACATTTTGTAGAGACTTCTCGCTTTCTTCCAACACAACCTTCTTGATGTCATTCAATAACTCTTCTGGAGCTCTGTCATTTGTATCTAAAGCAGCAAATCGATTTTGAAGGCAGTCTTTAAATTCCAGTGGTATATTCTCAAGGTCATATTTTGCTGCATTCATGAGTGGTTTGCTCTTTTTCAACTTTAGCTTGAGTTTGCATACTAGTAGTTGATGATCTGTACCACAGTCAGCTCCAGTTTTTGTCTTTGTTGATGTTATAGAACTTTTCCATCGTTGACTTCCACAGATGTAGTCAATTTGATTTTTATACAATCCATTGGGTGAAGTCCATGTTTACAGTCGCCGCTTGTGTTGCTGGAAGAAGGTGTTTGAGATGAATAGATTGTTGGTCTTGCAGGATTCTATCAACCTTTCTCCAGCTTCATTTCTGTTGCCAAGTCCATATTTTCCAACTACTTTGTCTTCTTCTTTGTTGCCAACATTTGCGTTCCAGTCACCCATGACTATCAGGATATCCTGTTTGCATGTTCTGTCAATTTCAGCTTGTACTTCTTCATAGAACACTTCAATTTCATTCTCTTCTGCAGCTGTTGTTGGGGAATATACTTGAATTATAGTTGTGTTAATAGGCATTCCTCGTAGACGAATAGAGATTACGCGTTCGCTGACTGCATTGTATTTCATTACAGTTCTTGCAAGTTTCTTCTTTATTATAAATGCAACACCCTTTCTTCTTAGTCTTTCATTTCCAGCATAGTAGACCATGTGATCATCTGATGCAAAGTGCCCGATGCCAGTCCATTTCAGTTCGTTGACACCCAACAGATCAAGTTGTACACGTTCCATTTCATTCTTGACCACCTCCAACTTCCCTTGGTTCATGCTTTGTACGTTCCATGTTCCAATGTGTAAGACATCTTTACAGTTTCTGACTCTTATTTCATGTGCAGCTACATCAGCAGTCAGACGTCCCGAGGGCTTTGATCCAACCATAAGAACATAAGAACATAAGATATGCCATACTGGGTCAGACCCAGGTCCATCAAGCCCAGTATCCTGTTTCCAACAGTGGCCAATCTAGGTCATACGTACCTAGCAGTTTCCACAAAAGATACAGGTTCCGCAATGTTTGTACTGGGTCAAGTATTGATATCCTGGGTCCCTTCTTAATAATGGTTTATGGACCTTTCCTCCAGGAACTTGTCCAAACCTTTTTTAAACCCAGCTACACTAACAGCCTTTACTACATCCTCCGGTAACAAATTCCAAAGTTTGATTACACGTTGAGTGAAAAAATATTTTGTTTTATTAGTCTTAAATAGTTTACCCTGTAGCTTCATTGCATGTCCCCTAGTCTTTCTATATTCTGATAATGTAAACAATCGATCTACGTATACCCGTTCCACTCCATTCATTAATTTATAGAATTCTATCATATCTCCCCTCAGCCATCTCTTTTCCAGGTTAAAGAGCCCTAACATTTTTAGCCTTTCTTCATAGGAGTATCCTTCCATCCCCTTTACCATTTTGGTGGCTCTTCTCTGAACCTTTTCTAATAACGCTATATCCTTTTTAAGATACGGCGACCAGAATTGCACACAATATTCAAGGTGCGGTCTCACCATGGAACGATATAGAGGCATTATAATATCTTTTGTTTTATTTTCTATTCCTTTCCTTATGATACCTAGCATTCTATTTGCTCTCTTGGCTGCCGCTGCACACTGGGCCGAGGGTTTTAACATGTTATCCACAATGACGCCTAAATCTTTTTCCTGGGTGGTAGTTCCTAATGTGGAACCTTGCATCGTGTAGCCATAGTTTGGGTTGTTCTTCCCTAGATGCATAACTTTGCAATTGTCCACATTAAATTTCATCTGCCATTTTGATGCCCAGTCTTCTAATTTATCAAGATCCTCTTGCAATTTTCCACAATCCTCTTGGGTTTTAACAACTTTAAATAGTTTTGTGTCATCTGTAAATTTGATAACCTCACTCGTTATTCCACTTTCCAGGTCATTTATGAATTGTTGAGTCTTTCAATTAAAAAAAAAAAAAAAAGAAAGTAGCAGAGGACAAAAACCACGGCCAAACACAAGAAGATATCCAAAACACTTTATTGTGGACCCAGCTAAACAAGTTTCGGCCCTAGGCCTTCTTCAGGGGTCTAAGGACAGACATAAACATAAAATTAAAATATGAATAATCATAAAACAAATGAATTAAAAATAAAATATATAAAAAAATTTAAACATAAAAAGCATAATACATTACCAAAAAAGACAAAAATAAATGTCTATGGGGTGGACTAAACCACTCTTCCCAATCTATGGTAAATAAAGGAACAAAATAAGCATACCATACTTTATACATATGTGTATAAGAATAATTCATTAGGAATTAAAATAAATGTAACAAACTATGTACATATCGTGTGTAAGAATTAAAAATTGTAATAAAAGTAATAAATAGAGACGAAACCACAAAAACATAATTAATAAATTTTTTAAGACAGATAGAAACAAAAAGACAAAATGGTATGCTATAATGCAATAAATAGTCATAAAGATATAAATATTATAGCCTTATGATGTACCAGCAAGATAGTAAAAAGTATATATAAAAAAGGAGTACTCTGAGTATTAATTTCTAATAATGTACCGGCAGATAATATGACGTGCATATAAAATAATAGTAAATAGAGTGGCAATAAAACTGTAGTGAGTGAGTGGATAAATAAAAACATTGAAACTATACCAAGAACATAAACCAGTGCTACAATCATCTAAGACCATTACAAGGCTCAAACGTGAAGCACTGCGATCAAAATCAAAATAAAAGAATACCGATCTAACTATTGTTAATAAACATAATGTGTTGTAAGCAGTTGAAAACATTACATATAAAATATGGGGCATTTCCATAAAAATGCCATAGTGAAATACCGAAGTGTATCTATAGGATTGATGTATAAGAAAGGGGACAGTCTAACGTGTAAAAGATATTTTATAGAAGACGCAAGAACGAATGCACTAAAAGAAAAAAACACAAAATGAATAACTAGAAAACAATTAAGTTTAACTTAATATATTGAAAGGGTGTGCATTAATAAATACATGTGCAGAGCTTAAAAGCCAAAAAGGGGAATGAAACATCTAAAAGCATACAAAAATGCAATGCAGAGAATGAAGAACCATAGGTGTACAGACTAAATCGCAATAATAAAATTATACATTAATAAATATATATGTATTATTATATTTTTATTGAATTTGTCATGATTACAAAAGTAAACATTGGAAAGGAACATTCCCTTACATGAAACACTAAAGAAAATTACAGTTTTAAATATTTTCAGAGGAACAATCTCATGCATATTCATTAGGGATATCCCGAAAACCTGCAGGGTTGCGGACCTCCAGGACCGGATTTGAGTAGCTCTGTTGTAAACCCTTTGGGGACAGGAAAATACCTACAGTATCTAATTGTAACTGAGCTTGAACTACTTCTGAAAAGGTGTGAACTAAATATTTATGATAAAACAAATCCAATAGAAAAAGCAGACAAGAATAGTTGATTGTAGCAACAGGGATCCTGAAGGCTCTGAGAAGAGGTGAAAAAGAGTGCAGAAGACTGCTGCCATGAAGACTGCTGCAATTTGTCATAGATTCTAGGTGGGAATAATCACTACCACTATAAGTCTACACAGGGAAGAAACTACATTGGAAAAAGTATGACTGAGCCCCATCACCAAAAGCTAAAAGCCTTACTGAGAAGATGAGGAGAACCATACTATCACTAGAAGCTTTATCAGAGGCTGATAAAATTCTAAGGGGTATGTTTACTAAGCAGTCTTAACGTGCGCCCGGCGATAGTGTGCAGGCTGCCATAAAAGGAGTGGGCGTTTCGGTCTTAACGTAGCAAAACGGGATTATCGCGATAACGTGTGCTGCGCACATTATCGGGCGAAACGCCGCTAAGCACGTTAACGCGTGGTAATCAAGTAGGCGCACTGATATCTAAACACAGAAACAGAGGTGTAGCACAATGATTAATACACTGACTGATGGTACTGGGGACATGAGTTTGATCCACTAGTGTGCCTAATAAACAAGGCTGGCTGAGGCATCTCCCTTTATGTTTAAGTAGTGCTTTTTGAGGCATTGTAGTTTTATTTTAATTAGTGCTGCCAGCAAACACACCCTCACAGTGGTGTTACCTAAGGTGCCGCATAAGGCACCCTATAAGGCACTCCAGAGGGCATATTATAAAGTGCACTGTCTGCCAAGGCACCCTACAATGTCCCCTATAGGACACCTTAAAAATAGACAATGCCTCGAACAACTCTATCAAATAACCCCCCGGTGGGCTAGAACCCATGACCTCTGACTCCACAAGCTGTGAAGCAACCAGTGGGCTATAGCTGCTAACAAACCCCTGACTGGCTACAGAAGGACTGCATGTCACCACACAAACTGTCTGCTGTGGCTACCAGGATAGGGGCAACCCACCCATACCCATGATGCACAGCACATGCATATCAGCAGTCTACAGATGATCACAAGATGGGGTAGACACCCCACAGCACCTCAGCCTGGTAGGGGGTGCCAACGGTGTGTGTTAGTGGAACAGAGTAGCTACAGATTGTCACATTGTGTGGGTATTGTGTTCACCCTGAGGGTGAGGTGGGGCAGCCAGCACCAGGTCCGCAGCACCTTCATTGGCTGAAAGAGGCCATGTCATAGGTACCCATCAATACCAGTGTGTGTGATAGATAGTTCCTGCAAACACACCTAAGATACATTAGTGCCTATCTGAATTTATCAATCAGGTCTGGCCCTTATGGGCTATGATGCACACAGAATAGTGCATATTCTGTCTTGGTGCCATGGTAACATAATGTAAGTGACAGGGGGGGTTTTGGACCCATCAGCAAATTATGTACCACCACCCAACCCACCCTCTGTGGCTCAGGGTGGGAGACAGGATTCCCCCACAAACAGATCCACATTTTACCTCCCTGCAACAGTGGCAGTAGAGGGGGGCCATCAACCCCACTCATGCTGGGGAACAGACACCCTACAGGGGAGCCAATGCAGAGCTGTACACATCCCTAAGGCAATGGCAGGAAGACAGTAGGCCTGGAAATGCTCAGCTGCCCCCCCACTGCCATCTGGCATTCCCCAGCAGCAAGCACAGTGAGTCACCAGCCACTACACCCTGCAAGGTGTTCCAGCCATACACATATAACCACAGACAGTCTGCTAGCTAGTCCACAGTGCATGACCCTGGAGGAAATGTGTGCACCCAAAAACTGGGATGTGAGCACACCCACCAAGCAGATGAGTTAGCAAATAGACCCCAAAGAAGAAAACCCATATATTTCACTGAAGAAAAATACAATATAGCACTATGGGGGAGCCTAGCCATGCCGTGGTCACTGCTCAGTCAAGGTGAGAGTGACCTCCCAGCAGGACATGCTGTGGCCACACTGTCAGTGCAGGTCATGGCCTGGCACTACAATGTCCGAGCCATTGCCCTATGCCGTGTGCTGATGCATCCAGGCCAGGCCACTCTGTCCAGGCTATACCCACAGTACCTTGCTCCTCATTATGCACATTGGAAGGCCAATACTGGCAACAGTGCTAGCAGTGTGGGCTGAGGAAGGTGTTAGCAGCCACCACACGCTGGATAAACAGACACACACTCCCCACACCTATGCCAGCATTGTGCAACTATTGAGGTGTTTGGCAGCCCTGGCCACCGCACCAGTCCTGGGCACAGTACAGGCATGGCTATGGAGGAGTGGCCTAGTGGTTGGGGCAAGGGACTTCAGGCCAGAAGGTCAGTGGTTCAAATCCCACTAGAGGACAGCAACCTTGGGCCAGAAGGACTGGGGTTTCTAGTCCCATGGGTGCTCCTTGTGGTCTTGGGCAACCCACTTAACCCTCCATAGCCCTGTAAAATAGTTATCTCCAAGTTATAATGCCCTGTTCAATGTAATTTTAGTTTGTTCAATGTAAACCACACTGATGCAGAATAGTGTGGTATATAAGAGAATGTAAATAAATAAATATTGTTGGGGTCACTCCCCAGGGTGGTAAACACTGTCAGACAGCAGACCTGAAGTACACTCCACAGACTTCAGAAAGGTTGCTATGATGCAGCTCAATCAGCAAATTGTGCTTAATTTAGAAATTGCTATCTGCCAGTAATCATAGCAACCTTTTGATAGCTGTGTACCGTATTCCCAGGTTTAGGGTGGCATTGTTAAGGTATGCAAGTGCTAGTATTGGGAGATGCACACAGGGCCCAACATCCTGCCTCTCCAGGAGGCATTGGATAATGGAGCCTGTGGGTGCGGGTGTGTCTGCACCTGTTGGCCGCTGCTTTAGGGCAGAGGTGCCCAACTCCAGCCCTGGTGGGCCAAACACGGTTTGGGTTTTCATGCTGTCCCTAATGAATATGCATGAGATACATCTGCATACCATGGGGGCGGTGCATAGAAATGCAGCACAGCCATATTTATTAGAGGCAGCATGGAACCTGAATGGTGTTTGGCCCTCCAGGACTGCATTTGGGAGACTCTGCTCTAGGTAATGCGCATGTTTATGGTGTCTGTGCTCTGTAGGGTAAAATGTAAGTGTTTTGGGCATGTTTATGTCATCTGCAATAAAGGTTCTGTCTGTATTGGCACCTTTTAGTAGTGGATAAAATATGGGGACTGGGTTGGCAGGAACTACAGCTGGGACTTGAACCTGTGACTTTCTGCTCCTGAACACACTGGCTGTGTGCACTGCACCACCGTGTTGCCACAGAGACAGTGCATTCCCTGGGGATACCATGACTATTCGTCAGACATGGCCTGTCTGTTGTAGTGCATGGCACCCACCTACACAGGGCTAGGCAATGGTCTGCTGTGGGCAGCTGCCACTGCCCCCTCCACCACCAGTATCCCTCTGTCGCCATGCTGACATGCCCTTCTGCTGGTGGTGCTGGTGGTGCACAGTCTCAGGCCATCCAGTGTGTGGGTAGGTGGCTGCCTATGGTGCGGGTTCTGGGGTAGGGATGCCTGCATAGATGTCCACACTTCCCCCCAGCACCGCCTGCCAATGTTCTGTGCCCTTGGGGGTACCTGCTGGGAACTATCCCCTGTGATGATATGGGAAGCACACTCGTGCCCATGTTGGGCCCTCATCAGTTGCTGTCTGGCTGCTGTACTGTTTCAGAATTCCTATGGGCCACCTAGGCATCACCCTAGTCTGCACTGTGGCCCAACTGCACCACAGCATGTGCCGCCTGCAGCCCTCTGTGTCCCCTTTTCCAGCATCTGTCCAGTTGCCCGTTCAGACATGCCCGCCCTGCTGTTGAGGAACATGTGCACGCCATAGGAACCCTGTCCAATGGAGAGGGAAAACCCTGATCAGCGCAATTTCACTGTAGGCTCATTCACCTTGTATGGGGACGGAGCATAGACCCTTCCAAAATTCATATCTTTTTTTTGGAGCTTTCTCGGGAGTGTTTTTTGATGTTTCCCTTTATGGAAAATCATTTTTATTCTTATTTATAGGTAATAACAGTAACAATAGTAACAATTCCACACTGTAAACATTCACAAATCACATAATAGCTGCTTCAAACATCTGTACTGAATCAGGTTAGCCCCAACTGCCATGGCAATTCTCACTATCGCCCACCGCTTACATCCGGCAGTTATTTAGTTCAGCAGCAGTAGCATTATCACATCCTTAAGATTTACAGATAAGTACATCCGATAACTCCTATCAGAAAAGCTCCTATGGTCCTATCCCCCCTTCCCCCCCATCCCTATCCCCCCTTCTCCGCTTCCCTTCCCCCCTGCCTTTATCGTGAGGGTCTGGGATGTGCGTGCTATTAATCTCCCCTCTCACACTCTACTCCCCCTCCTCCCCTCCTCCCCTCCATACCCCTCCTCCTTCCCCAACTCATCCCGTGTACTGTTCAGTATCGGGGCCCATACCTTCACAAAGCTGTCCAGGTGCCGCGCACCCAACAGGCGCGCTGTACAACGCTCCATTTGGAGCAATAGCTGTATGCGGCGCTCCCACTCTAAGATACTCGGTTCTGTGGACGATACCCAGTGCCCTAGAATCACTTGCTTAGCTATCAGGAAGCCCTTCTCGCAGAGCCGGCGTTTACTCCCGTCCACCCAGGCTGTATCCTCATATGACCCAAAGAGACACCATTCAGGTATAGGCTTCAGCTGTTGCCCTATCCAGTTACCCAGCTTCCCAGTAACTTTAACCCAAAAGCTTTGTATGGCAGAACACCACCAAAATTTATGTGCCAACATACCCCTCCCCACTTTACATAGCTGGCACACATTGGTAGAGGCTAATCCCGCCCGAGCTGCCCAGACATGCACATACCCGCGCCACAAGAACTTATATTGCACTTCCTGTAGCTGCGCTGATTCCGAGATTGTGGGGATGTGGCGAAACACATTCCTTAGACGCTCAACCGTGCCCTCTGGAATCAAATCTGCGCTCCATCTGTTCTCTAGCTCAACTAGCCCACTCCAGTCCTCCCCTCTACTTAGTTCTCTCCCTAGAGTGCACACTGTAATTTTCCCCTCAAGGGCCTCAAAGAGTTTCAGCATGCTGTTCGAATCCCCCAGCTGGTCCCCCGCCATCCTACGTCGCAAACTTTGCACAAAATGCCGAGTCTGCAGATAAAAATAAAAATCTTGTACGGGCAGTCGATACCGTTGCCGCAGAGATTGAAACGAGTCCAATCCTGTCAAGCTCTCCATCCTCAGGTGGCCAACATACTCTATACCATGCTGTGCCCACGTCCTGGCCACTATCCCCTGCTGTCCCGGCGGAAAGTCACCATTCCCCCGCAGTGGGAGATAATCAGAATGCCTCCAGTCGATTCCCTTCCGCTGGCAGAAGAATCTCCACGCTTGGCGTAGCGTCCCTAGGTATCCGGACCCTCTCCACCCCACGGGCAGTTTTCTGCTTGGCTTGTGCAACCAATACATCCTATGACAAGGTGCTGATAACTGCTCAATCAATTCTATCGGTACTATGTCTGCAGTCCTGGCCACTAAGTCTCTTAGAGGTCTCATCAGACTAACCAGATTGTACTCTCGCAGGGCTACCAAGCCCGCTCCTCCTGCCTGTATAGGCGGTAGCAGAGTCTGGAAAGCAATTTGCGCCCTCTTTCCCCTTCACAGAAAGTGTGATAAATGCTTATTCAAGATCTTTAAGTCCTTTCCCAGGAGCCATATCGGGGCATTCCTCAGTAAGTAAATCCATCTCGGCATCTCAACCATTTTAAACAATGCTATCCTCCCTTTCAGCGAGATAGGCAGATCTCTCCATTTCCTCAGCCTGTCTATGGTTTTATATAGCATAGGCTCTACATTCGCTGTATATAAGTGTTTTTGCTCACCAGGGATCTGTATGCCTAAATAGCGAATCTCGCGTTTCGCCCACACTAACGGGAAGGGCTCACCCCATCCTTCTCTCAATTTCCCACCTACGTCCAACCCCATCAACTTTGCCTTATTTATTTTTAGACCAGAGAACTCCACAAACTGTTCAATCACTGCTAAGGCATATTTTAAGGAGCTCCGTGGGTTCGTCAAGCACAACAGAAGATCATCCGCAAAGGCACTCACCTTCACCCCGCCTTCCGACCATTGAATCCCTTGCACACCCCCTGCACATTCTAGCATTCTCAACAGGGACTCCATTTACAGAAGGAATAACAGCAGTGACAGCGGGCAGCCCTGCCGCGTTCCTCTTTGCAATTCAAATGTTTCTGAACATGCTTCCCCATGTTTACAAAGGCCAAAGGTGCCTTATAAAATGCCTGTATCCACCGCAGAAAGGCTCCTGCAATACCAAATCGGTTCAGCACCTCGAACATATATGCCCACGAAACCCTATCAAAAGCCTTCTCGGCATTGAGACTGACCAACAAAAGTGGCTCACCTCTCTGCACACACATCTCCGCCCTAGGAGAACTTTACTGATATTGTAAAAGGCCTCTCTACCTTTGACGAAACCCGTTTGACAGGGACTTATCAACCGGGGGAGAACCACTTGCAACCTGTTTGCTAGGATCGCTGCCAACACCTTCATGTCGAAATTAATCAGTGATATCAGCCAGTACGAAGCTGGATCCTCTGTATCCTTCCCTGCTTTGGGGATCACTGTAATTGACGCCGTCCTCATATCCCTGGGGAAGCCTCCCTCATTCACCACCTCATTATAGACGGCCGCTAAGGACGGAACCAGTTTCAGTTCTAGCATCTTGTAAAATTCTACGCCGTATCCATCAGGTCCCGGGGCCTTGTGAGGTTTCCCCACCCGAATCACTCTTTGAATTTCCCCTCCTTCTATCGGTTTGTTGAGGTCCTCCAATTCAACGTCCGAAAGACGCGGAAGAGCTACGTCGTCCAAAAACCTCTTCTCCTTCTCTCTATTTCCTGATTCCGCTGTATATAGTTCTTGATAGAACTGCCGGAAGACCTTTGCTATGTCTCTGGCATCTGAATGCTTAACCCCCACTTTATCTCGCACGGATGCCACCACTTTGGACCCTCTCTCCTCCTTCACTAGACGCGCTAACAAGCTGCCAGTTTTGTTCCCATATCGGAAAAACTGTTGTCGATAATATTGCATGTTATACACCGCTCGCTCCTGGAGGATTTCATTAAGCTTGCGTGATGTTTCCCTTTAATATTACTATTTCCCAGCTTGGTTATGGGTTTTTTTAAATATTTTCTTCTGGTAATTTTCACTGTCTATTTGCCCTTTTGTTCCGTGCACATGTATCACACTTATCACTTTTTGTGGGTTTCCCTGGTTTTGCTGTACATTGCTGACAGAAATGGTTTCTTTTCCCTTTATATCTGCTCTAACGTCTCTCCTCTCCCACTCTCTGCCCATTGACCCTCTCTCTCCGCCCCTGGGGAGCCTTCCTCCACCCTCCGGGAGCCTTTCTCCGCCCTCAGCGCTCAGTTGCGCCGCTGCACACGTTATCGTGCGCTAAGGTACTTTAGCGCCCGGTAACGCACCTTCATCGGGCGATAAGGTACCTTATCACCCGATAACGTCGCCGGGAGCACGTTAAGACTGCTTAGTAAACATACCCCTAAGAAGCTTTTCCAGACATTGTTGCATAAGCTGTGGCTGTTCTACTGACTTTACAGTCAAAGAGAAAAGTTGAAATGAGTGAGTAATATGGCTGAGGTAATGAGGAAAGGAGGACAGGAGGGGCAAAATCAGGTAGAAAGTAGGAGGGAGAAAGTAGCATAGGATAGAAAATACTTGAAAAGGGATTTTAGGGGGAGGAAAGCAGAAAGGAAAGCACATCAGAAGGGGCTGTGAGATGATGACAGGAAAGAAAGAACTGAGGAAGGGTTGACACTGGGAAAAGGCATATGATCAAGAAGATACCATAGGTGAAGGGAAGAAGGGAAGGAGGGGGGGGGGTGGCACTGAAGACAGGACCATTAGGGTCAACACTCAGGAAAGGACCATGAGGAGAGAGCAGAAGGTAGGAAGTTCTGAAAAGGCCCTGAAGGGGAGGAGAGCAAGACAAATAACACCAGCAAAGGGGCTATCAGGAGGTAGCACCTAGGAAGAAGCCATGAGGGAAGGGGTCACAGAGGGGAGCTAGCAGTTGAAAAGAGACTTGAGAAGAGACCATGGGTGGGAGACGCAGGGTAGGAGGGATGACCCTCATGAAGAGCCTATAGCTAAGGCTAAAGGAAAGGCACTTAGGAAGGGTCAGGAAACAGGGCAGTAGGGAAGATATTCAGAAAGGTGCCAAGCAAGTAGAGTAGTATGAGGAATGACTGCCAGGGATCATGAAAAGAGGAAGGCAGACATCTTCCAGTGAGACAGACAGAGGGTAGTAGAGACAGACAATAGCTATGAATTATTTTGATAATCTCATATATAAAGCTTGTGGGCTGCAACTGGACCTAGAATTTTCAAAGGAATGGAACATAAGAATATAAGAACAGGGGAGAGGAACTATTATGCCTGTAATAACCTTGGAAGACTAAAAAGAGGAATTTCCTTGTTGAAAAAAGGCTCACCTTAACTGTACAGGGAGCTCAGGCTAAGGATTCCTAGCTAGGAAGCTTATCCATTTTGGGACTAACTGCCCTTCTTTAGAGTTGAGACTGTTCCGGTTGTGGATGCAAAGGATCCAGGCTGGAAAGGCTGGGACTGCACTGGACCAGAGGCAGAATGTAGAGAACTGAACGCTTGACAAGTGGTCTGAGATAATCACTCTTGAAACCATTTGACAAGCAATTGTAAGCTTAGAGGCATCTATGGCATTCAAAATCAAAGATTTATAGTCTGTGGTGGGACATACTGCACAGTGTCTTTTAGCAAATGAGAATGATTTAAAGAGTATGAGCATGTGGATTACAAACTGCATAACTGAGGTTTGGTTTGCAGCTTGTCGTGGTTTGCAGCTTGTCGTGCTGTGGCTTGGTTTGCAGCTTGTCGTGCTGTGAGGGCTTGCGTGCATCAGTGATGCTGAGAGCTAAACTATCGGTAGTTTAACTACTGGCAGGGTCTCCCAAGATGGTCAGGTCTCAGCTGAGGTGCCAGACCAAGACAAACCACCCATCTGGGCAGCAGCAGAATGGGACAGTGTTGACGGCGGAGGATCACATTTTTGTGACAACGGCAACAACACCAAACTTAAACTGCACGGAAGAAAGGCCCGGCAATCTACTTCTGTATCTTGCCATGAAAACCCAATGGATAGTTACAACAAAACAAATTGTGCTATAGTGCTGGAAGATATGACCCCCAGGTCGGAAGGCACACAACTAGCTACTGGGGAAGAGCTGAAGACTTTTCAGAGTAAAGCCAGCATTTATGATGTGGTTGGATCAAAGCCCTCGGGAAGTCTGACTGCTGATGTAGCTGCGCATGAAATGAGAGTCAGAAGCTGTAAAGATGTCTTACACATTGGAACATGGAACGTACGAAGAATGAACCAAGGGAAGTTGGAGGTGGTCAAGAATGAAATGGAACGTGTACAACTTGATCTGTTGGGTGTCAGCGAACTGAAATGGACTGGCATGGGGCACTTTGCATCAGATGATCACATGGTCTACTATGCTGGAAATGAAAGCCAAAGAAGAAATGGTGTTGCATTTATAATAAAGAAGAAACTTGCAAGAACTGTAATGAAATATAATGCAGTCAGCGAACGCTTAATCTCTATTCGCCTACGAGGATTGCCTATCAACACAACTATAATTCAAGTATATGCCCCAACAACAGCTGCAGAAGAGAATGAAATTGAAGAGTTCTATGAACAAGTACAAGCTGAAATTGACAGAACATGCAAACAGGATATCCTGATAGTCATGGGTGACTGGAACGCAAAAGTTGGCAACAAAGAAGAAGGCAAAGTAGTTGGAAAATATGGACTTGGCAACATAAATTAAGCTGGAGAAAGACTGATAGAATTCTGCAAGACCAATGATCTATTCATCTCAAACACCTTCTTCCAGCAACACAAGCGGCGACTGTACACATGGACTTCACCGAATGGATTATATAAAAATCAAATTGACTACATATGTGGAAGTCAACGATGTAAAAGCTCTGTAACATCAACAAAGACAAAACCTGGAGCTGACTGTGGTACAGATCATCAACTACTAGTATGCAAACTCAAGCTAAAGTTGAAAAAGAGCAAACCACTCATGAATGCAGCAAAATATGACCTTGAGAATATACCACTGGAATTTAAAGACTGCCTGCAAAATCGATTTGCTGCTTTAGATACAAATGACAGAGCTCCGGAAGAGTTATGGAATGACATCAAGAAGGTTGTGTTGGAAGAAAGCGAGAAGTCTCTACAAAAGGTGAAAAAGCAAAAACGGCCAAAATGGTTGACGGAAGAAACTCTGAAAATTGCCCAGAAACACAGAGAAGCTAAAGCCAGAGGAGAAAGAAAGACAATCACAGAACTCAACAGAGATTTCCAACGTGCAGCAAGACAGGACAAGGAAAAGTACTACAATGACACTTGCAAGGAAATAGAAGCAGAAACTATTAGAGGAAGAACAAGATCGGCTTTCCTAAATCTACGAGAGTTAAAGAAAAAGTTCCAGCCTCGAATTGGAATGTTACAAGATGCTCAAGGTTCTATGTTGAATGATGCTGAGAAGATCAAGAAAAGGTGGAAGGAATATACAGAGTTTTTATATGATAAAGATCAAGTGGACCAACAACCGTTTCAACCTGTACCTTATGATCGTGAGCCATTGGTGATGAAAGAAGAAGTTGAAGCAGCATTGAAAGCCTTATCAAAGAACAAAGCACCAGGCATTGATAGCATTCCCATAGAAGTATTGCAGCAATCTGATGCAGCTGTTACCATACTCACAAGACTCTGCCAAGAAATATGGAAGACAACATCATGGCCAACTGACTGGAAAAGATCTGTGTTTATACCAATACTAAAGAAAGGTGATCCAACTGACTGTGGAAATTATCGCACAATCGCTCTGATCCCACATGCCAGCAAGATTCTACTGAAGATTATTCAAAAGAGATTACAACCATACCTGGAACAAGAACTACCTGAAGTGCAAGCAGGGTTCAGGAAAGGGCGAGGAACGAGAGACATCATTGCGGATGTGAGATGGATCCTTGAAAAGACTAAAGAATACCAAAAGGATATCTATTTGTGCTTTATCGACTATAGCAAGGCTTTTGACTGTGTAAACCATGAGAAACTCTGGGCCACATTAAGAAGCATGGGTATACCAGAACACCTGATCGTTCTCTTGTGCAATCTGTACATTGATCAAGAAGCAACAGTTCGAACGGAACAAGGAGAAACAGAATGGTTTAAAATAAGCAAAGGTGTAAGACAAGGCTGCATACTTTCCCCCTACCTGTTTAATTTGTATGCAGAACAAATCATCAGAGAAGCAGGATTGTATGAAGACAACAGAGGTGTGAAGATTGGTGGAAGAGTCATCAACAACCTTCGCTATGCTGATGATACCACATTACTGGCGGAAAGTGAAGATGATCTGAAACATTTGCTTCTCACAATCAAAGAACATAGTCTCAAAATGGGCCTGCACCCTAATGTAAAGAAGACAAAGATCATGACAACTGGCATAATCAACAGGTTCATCATTGAAGGAGAAGAAATTGAAATTGTGAACAACTTTAACCTACTTGGATCAACTATCAATAAAGAAGCAACAAGCAGTCAAGAAATCAGACGACGCATTGCTCTTGGCAGAATGGCTATGAAAGACCTAGATAAGATTCTCAAGAGCAGAGATGTCTCTCTCCATACAAAGATTCAACTTGTTCAAGCCATGGTATTTTCAATAACATCATATGGATGTGAAAGCTGGACAGTGAAAAAGACAGACAGGAAGAAAATTGATGCCTTTGAATTATGGTGCTGGCGGCGAATACTGTGTATACCATGGACTGCCAGAAGAACAAACCAGTCGGTACTAGAGGAGATCAAACCTAAGCTTTCTTTAGAAGCTCAGATGACAAGACTTTGACTTTCATACTTTGGACACATCATGCGAAGAGAGAGATCATTAGAGAAAGACATTATGCTTGGCAAGATAGAAGGTCAACGCAAAAGAGGAAGGCCAGCAATGAGATGGATCGATACAATAACAGCAGCTACGGGTACCAGTCTGTCAACAATGAGCCGCCTGACTGGAGACCGAACACAATTTAGGATAGCTATCCAGAGGGTCGCCATGAGTCGACTCCGACTCGACGGCACTTAACAACAACAACTGAGGGTAATGAAAGATTATCTGACTCTTGTTTGGAGAATGGATATTTTAAAAAATAAACAGAGACGGTAAAATATTTCAGTTTTGAATTTTTCACATGTTTCAAGCCTTGGCTCCTGAGAATTGCTGATTAATTATTTGGTGGACTGCTTGAACCTTCCTCTGGATATAGTTCCCTCCCTTCCATATCTGTCTTTTTAAAGAGGAGTTCTGAAAAGAGAATGGAGAGAAATATTGTGAAGTTATCTGCTGAAAGTCTTGATTTTTCTGCTATGTTGGAGACCTCATTGGGAAAAAGCCCAAAATAGAGCGACCTTGCTTCTCACTTTTGTTTTTGAGAGTGACAAGAATTCTAGTACAATATGTGTTTGTTTTTCAGAAATAGTCAATTAACGTTTATGGGCTAAAACATTGGTGCTTCCCAGATTTGAATAGGGAGATGCAGAGAGTATGTATGCTTCCCCTGCAGCTTTGTCAGAGGGTTATTGCTAATGGTGAGGGATTATTTTCTGAGATACCCAATGCATTTGAAACAATTTCATGATAATAAGTTTTAACAATAAGAAGTGATTGTGCTGCCACCTGGGGAGGGTAGAGTAACTCTGGTGAGTAATGTTTACAGAGAAAGATGGTTTCTGCTTTATCCTATTTGTTAACTTTTTATCTTCTAGCAAAATATCCCTCTTGTTTTCCTCTCTGGGAGGCTTCCTTTGATGCTGTGGACTTTGGAAGGAATTGATATCACTTTTTGATCTTGATTTTCTTTTAGTTATGGGCTTGCGTCTTATATGTTTTTTATTGCTTTGGGTCTTTCCATTTTCTGTACAGGATTCTGATGTTTCTATTTGATTTGTAAACTTTTATAAATACAAAAGAAAAGAATATAAAAGGATCAATGCACCCTAAAAGACTGAGAACCTCCAAGCTAGAGAACAAATTCCTATAGCAAAACATGGCTTCCTAAATAAAAGCACTATCACCTTCATTTAAAAAATCAGTGGGATCAAACTTCTCACTGGCTCTTTTAGCATATCAGCTACAGTATATCTTATAAACTTGTACTGCTTTTGTGGTGAACAGCTTAGTTGAATGGAACAAGCTACCAAATAAATTAAGAATGACTGGATATTACCACAAGATGCAGTAGCGTAATCATGTATGGGTGAGGGCATAATGGGGCGGAGCCTGGGTGTGGCATTCGCATATGCACAGAAGGCCGATATCCTATGGTGGTATCTGGGCACATATTTATTTAGTTAACATGTCTTTTATACCGCTTTCTCTAATATCAGAGCAGTTTACAGTTAACAATAGTGACCTAACTCAAGGAGTTAAGGTTTATATTGAACATAGTAGTAAAACATCAAACAGGAAAGTGTGAGAACAAGCAGTTTGGGAGTAGGGCAACAAGCAGGTATGTTAACCCTATGGACCCAATATTTGAAAGGCATTTACACAGTTTACAGTTAGTGCTGTTGAATATTCCCTTCTAACTTCACTACATGCCCTGATGCTATGCGGTTAGCATCGGGGCATGTTGGGGGCATTCTGGGGCAGAGCGGATATTGCATGCTGCCCAATTAGTGACCTGTGCCTAAAAGATAGGTGAGGAAAGATAGGTGCTGCTGCTTGGTTAGCTATTGAAGCTTCTGGCATGTCCAGAGATCTCAGGATATTCAATGCCATGGCTGCATATGACCCCGACTTTGAATATCTGAGATAAGGGTCAGCAGCAGGGCTATGTGCCGTAGCAGTGCATAGCTTGCCCAGATGAATATCGGGCCCAATGTATGCATGAGTTCTCTTTGCAAGGGGTTTAGTTTACGTGATAGTGTCTGCTCCATAGTATTCAATGAAGAGGTGGGTCTTTAACTTCCTTCTCAGGTCCTGGATGGTTTGGGCTGTTCTGATGGGTTCTGGGAGTGTGTATAAGGGCTAAAAGCATGTAGCTCTATGCCAGGCTTTTAACTGGTTACGGGCCGATGAAAATCCACTATTGGAGCATTCAAACAGGACAAGAGGTACAAGACACAAGTAGAGGTATGTGGTGGCTATCCATGCAACACCAGAGGTGGAGATGCCATAGACGGGCAAGGCAACATAAATTATGCCATACTGGGTCAGACCAAGGTCCATCAAGCCCAGTATTCTGTTTCCAACAGTGGCCAATCTAGGTCATATGTACCTAGCAGTTTCCCCAAGGGACACAGGTTCCACAATGCTTGTATTGGTTCAAGCATTGATATCCTGGGTCCCTTCTTAATTATGGTTTATGGACCTTTCCTCCAGGAACTTGTCCAAACCTTTTTTTAAACCCAGCTACACTAACAGCCTTTACTACATCCTCCGGTAACAAATTCCAGAGTTTGATTACACGTTGAGTGAAAAAATATTTTCTTTTATTAGTCTTAAATAGTTTACCCTGTAGCTTCATTGCATGTCCCCTAGTCTTTCTATATTCTGATAAGGTAAACAATCGATCTACGTTTACCCGTTCCACTCCATTCATTAATTTATAGACTTCTATCATATCTCCCCTCAGCCGTCTCTTTTCCAGGTTAAAGAGCCCTAACCTTTTAAGCCTTTCTTCATAGGAGTATCCTTCCATCCCCTTTACCATTTTGGTGGCTCTTCTCTGAACCTTTTCTAAAATCGCTATATCCTTTTTAAGATACGGCGACCAGAATTGCACACAATATTCAAGGTGCGGTCTCACCATGGAACGATACAGAGGCATTATAATATCTTTTGTTTTATTTTCCATTCCTTTCCTTATCATACCTAGCATTCTATTTGCTCTCTTGGCCGCCGCTGCACACTGGGCCGAGGGTTTTAACAAGGTATCCACAATGACGCCTAAATCTTTTTCTTCGGTGGTGGTTCCTAATATGGAACCGTGCATCGTGTAACCATAGTTTGGGTTGTTCTTCCCTAGGTGCATAACCTTGCACTTGTCCACATTAAATTTCATCTGCCATTTTGATGCCCAGTCTTCCAGTTTATCAAGATCCTCTTGCAGTTTTCCACAATCCTCTTGGGTTTTAACAACTTTAAATAGTTTTGTGTCATCTGCAAATTTGATAACCTCACTCGTTATTCCACTTTCCAGGTCATTTATGAATATGTCAAAAAGCAGCGGACCCAGCACAGATCCCTGGGGTACACCACTATTCACCTTTCTCCATCTGCTTTCTATCTTTTAACTAGTTCCTGATCCACAATAGTACACTGCCTCCTATCCCATGCCAAAAGTCTCTGATGAGGGATCTTGTCAAAGGCTTTCTGAAAGTCCAGATACACAATATCAACCGACTCACCTTTATCCACCTGATTATTCACTCCTTCAAAAAAACATAACAGATTAGTAAGACAAGATCTTCCTTGTCTAAAGCCATGTTGGCTGTCTCCCATTAGGTCATGACTATCTACATGCTGAGTAATGTTATTCTTTATGATGGTTTCTACCATTTTTCCCGGTACTGACGTCAGGCTCACCGGTCTGTATTTTCCCGGATCACCCCTGGAACCCTTTTTAAAAATTGGCGTTACATTAGCGATCCTCCAATCCTCAGGTATTAGAGATGATTTTAATGATAGTTCACAGATTACTAATAGCAGGTCTGCAATCTCATATTTCAGTTCTTTCAACACCCTTGGATGTATACCATCCGGCCCAGGTGATTTGCTACTCTTCAGTTTATCTAATAGTTGTAATACATCTTCCCGATGTATCGATATTTCCTTCAATTCTTCCGCACCTTTAAATACCACTTCAGTCATGGGTAACATCCCTACATCTTCCTCAGTAAAGACTGAAGCAAAGAATTCATTCAGTCTCTCCGCTCTCGCCTTGTCGCCTCTTAGTGCTCCTTTAACCCCTTTATTATCTAATGGACCGACTCTCTCACAGGTTTTTTGCTATGAATGTACTTGAAAAGGTCTTTACTTCACGTTTTTGCTTTCGCAGCAAGCTTCTTCTCAAATTCTCTCTTTGCCTGCCTTATCAATGCCTTTCATTTGACTTGCCAGTGCTTGTGCTTTTTCCAGGTTTCGTCGTTTGGCTCATTTTTCCATTTCCTGAAAGATGCTTTTTTTGGCAACAACAGCCTCTCTGACCTCACCTTTAAACCATGCTGGCAGTTTTTTGGACTTCCTTCCACTTTTCTTAAAGCGTGGAATACAGCTGGTCTGGGCTTCCAAGATAGTATTTTTCAACAACAGCCAAGCCTGATGTACGTCTTTAACCTTTGCAACTGCTCCTTTTAGTTTTTTTCTTAACTGTTTTCCTCATTTTATCATAGTCTCCCTTTCGAAAGTTAAAAGGTAGTACTGTGGAATTCCTTACTATCCCTCCTCCACTAATTAAATCAAAGGTGATCATGCTATGATCACTATTGCCAAGTGGCCCCAACAACCTTATCTCTTGCACTAGATCTGGTGTTCCAGTAAGGACTAGGTCTAATATGGCTTCCCCTCTGGTCGGTTCATGAACCAGCTGCTCCAAGAAGCAGTCATTTATTTCATCTAGGAACTTTATCTCCCTAGCATGTCCTGACGTGACACTGACCCAGTCGATACTGGGGTAGTTGAAATCACCCATTATTATTACTGTGCTCTGACTTTTATTAGCTTCCTTGATTTCTTTGAGCATTTCATCATCCATTTGGTCATTCTGGCCAGGCGCTTGATAGTACACCCCCACTGCCATTGCCTTCCCCCTTTTACATGGAATTTCAATCCATATAGATTCTACTGTAGATTTTGCTTCCTGCAAAACTTTAATCCTTTCTGACTCAATGCCCTCTCTAACATAGAGAGCAACCCCTCCACCAATTTGATCAGCTCTATCATTTCGATATAGTTTGTACCCAGGTATCACAGTGTCCCACTGGTTGTCCTCCTTCCACCATGTCTCTGATATTCCAATCATATCTAACCTTTCATTTAGTGCTATATATTCTAACTCTCCCATCTTATTTTTTAGACTTCTAGCATTTGCATACAAGCATTTTAGAGAATGTATTTTATTCATATTAATTTGGCTATTGTTAGACATGGGTAATTTGGGATCTTTAAGCTCTGTCTGCTCCATACTCGAGGGCTTTTGGGCTACTTTACTCTTTTGTGGAACCTCTCTGCTTTTGGTAGTATCCTTCAAAGATACATTCTTCCGAACCATCCCCTAATATCTAGTTTAAAAGCTGCTCTATCTCCTTTTTAAAGGTTAATGCCAGCAGCCTGGTTCCATCCCGGTTAAGGTGAAGCCCATCCCTTCGGAAGAGCCCCTCCTTTCCCCAGAATGTTCCCCAGTTCCTAACAAATCCAAAACCCTCATCTCTGCACCATTGTCTCATCCACGCATTGAGACTCCGGAGCTCTGCCTGCCTTTTGGGTCCTGCGCGTGGAACAGGAAGCATTTCGGAAGTTCTGGATTTCAACTTCCTACCTAAAAGCCTAAATTTAGCCTCCAGAACCTCCCTACCACATTTTCCTATGTCATTGGTACCGACATGTACCAAGACAGCAGACTCCTCCCCAGCACTATCTAAGACCTTATCTAGGTGGCGCGTGAGGTCCGCTACCTTCACACCAGGCAGGCATGTTACCAGGCAATCCTCACATCCACCAGCCACCCAGCTATCTACATGCCTAATGATCGAATCACCAACTATAACGGCTGTCCTAACCCTTCCCTCATGGGCACATGGCCCTGGAGAAACTTCCTTGGTGCGAGAGGGTTTTACATCACCTGGAGGACAGGTCCTAGTTACAGGATCACTTCCTGCCACACCAGGGTGATGCTTTCCTGTCCCGTGACCTCTCTCCTCCATGGCAACAGGGATGCTGCCAGACTGGATGTGGGACTTCAGGACTATATCCCTGTAGGTCTCGTCTATGTACCTCTCTGTCTGTCTTATGCTTTCCAAGTCTGCTACTTTAGCATCTAGAGAACGGACTTGTTCCCTGAGAGAAAAGAGCTCCTTGCACCTAGTGCACACGTAAGACCTCTCACCAACTGGGAGAAAGCCATACATGTGACACTCAATGCAAAAGACTGGAAAGCCCCCATCCCACTGCTGGACTGCTGTCTGCATCTTAGTTTTACGTTTGTGTTTAGATCTAAGTTCTTTACTTACTAAGGGTTGCTATGGATATTTATACTTATAAAACTGTACCTAATATGTGTAATATACCTTGTTCACCTGAAGCTTAACTAATCTCAGGTCCTTAGTGTATTACTGATTTGGGTAATGAGCTTCACCTGAGAGCATCTCCTGTCTTTTAAGGTGTGTAAGTACCTATAAAGCTACGATTATCCCAGGGGAGGGAGGGAGGGAAATAACACTTATTAAAAGAGGGCTGCTACACAGTACCCTGTCTTGTGCTGCTGAGGTAAGCTATATTCTGATTTGATTTAAATTATAGCTCTTAGCTGCTGCTAGGCTCTAACTTCTTATGAAATTTAAACTACAAGCTCTCTGCTGGGTTCTAAATTTAACCAGAAAGCTGTGCTTTAAATTTAAACTAAAAGTACTTTGCTGTTACTAGGCCCTGAGTGACTATTATATTTAAACTACAACCTCTCTGCTGGGTATGAAATGTAACCAGAAAGTTCTCCTCTGTGTTTTAAATTTAAACTGCTGCTACTAGGCCCTGACTGATTTAACAAAAAAATAGTGGGTTCACAGATTAATTAGCTTTAATACAAAGAATTCCTTTTAGAAAATTACCAGAAGTATATACTCATAGTTGCAGATCTCTCTCCAGAAGTAAAAGTCCCTTTTTCTAGTCCTTCAAGACAGAGGATCACAGAGCTCTGGTTGAGCTATTTATGCCTATACTGCTGAGGTAAGCTGTGACCAACTTCCTGGGTAATTAACAGTCCTTGCTTGGATAGGAGGAGTCTTTCAAAATGGCCTTTTGATCTGCAACCTGGTGCTAACACCTATTGAAAAGGTTTCACAGGTCTCTTGCCCCCTAGGTAGAAGGCCTCTTTGTAAAGGTCTCTAGAAGACTTTATTTTTGCTCAAAGAGTACAGACCCTGTTTTGCCTTTTGTGCCAAGCTAAATTCTGATTTGATTTAAATTATAGCTCTTAGCTGCTGCTAGGCTCTAACTTCTTATGAAATTTAAACTACAAGCTCTCTGCTGGGTTCTAAATTTAATCAGAAAGCTCTCTTCTGTGTTTTAAATTTAAACTAAAAGTACTTTGCTGTTACTAGGCCCTGAGTGACTATTAAATTTAAACTACAAGCTCTCTGCTGGGTATGAAATGTAACCAGAAAGTTCTCCTCTGTGTTTTAAATTTAAACAGTGTCAGCAGCAACTGCAATAGCCAGTATTGGCACAGGTAGGGCAAAGGCACTACTGGACATGTATCTGCAGCTGACCACAGAGGAGGTGTTCCAATGTTACTGCCTTGATGCTGCCATTATCACAGATCTCTGTGCCATGATGAGACGTGACCTGGATCCCTCAACTGTGTGAAGGTATCCAATGCCTGTGGCTCTCAAGGTGACCACTGCCCTTGCCTTCTTCACCATTGGAAGCTTCCAGCATGTTGTGGGGGCAACCACAGGTATCACACAGTCAGCAACATCCCATTGCATTGCGGCAGTGCCAACAGCTCTCCTCGGACGGTTCCATGAATATGTGTGTTTCCCAGCCACATCACATGCCAGACAACAGATCATGCAGGCCTTTCACGAGATTGCATCCTTCCCATTGGACCTAGGTATGATTGACTGCACCCATGTGGCCCTGAGGCCACACCACTGTGATGAGAGGGCATACCACAACAAGCACCTATACCACTCAATGAGCATGCAGGTTGTTGTTGATGCCCACCTGCGCCATGATGTGTTTGTCTTATTGCAGTCTGTCCTTGGCCAGGCAGATGCCACTGCACACCTCTGTGATGCCTGGCTACTAGGTGAGTGATATATAACTAGCTATGGTTGCATGCTGGTATGTAGGTGTGGAGCTGTAAGGGCTACTGGCAAGGCCTGTTGGGGCACAGGAAAATGTCCAGTCTGTGTGAGACAGGCACAAATGGGGGATGGTGGAGGGACTGCCCGGTCACCTGTATGGGTAGGTGATGCATGTGCTAAGATGGGGGATGGCCCCAGAGTGAGTGGGAAGTAGTCATGCCATAGGTAGGCAGGTGTCCCATCTGACCCTTACCACTGAATATGTGTTAGCAAGTGCTGACAGCACATGCCCTGGCCGCTCAATTGAAGGGGGGGGGGGGTCAGCATGTATTGGTCACTGTTGGAGCACAGAGTTATCAGAGTTTGCCCAGTACTGATGACTGTGTAGAGGGGGTAAACACATGGTGGTGGATGGCACTGTGGATAGGACAGCAGCACCAGACAGCCCCTCCAGAGCTGTAGCAGGATGCTGGGATGCCAGGGCTGCAAAACATGGTTGTAGAAGATGTCACACATGTATCTTGTATCACATAGTTGTTAGAATGGCTGTTGCATAGACTTCAGTCCCCTACCAATGGATCTATATGCATGCCCCCCTCCTTTATGACTCCACAGGTGATAGGGGATACCCACTGATGACCTGGCTCATGACATTGATACACAATGCACAAACTGCCCAGGAGGAGAAGTACAACAAAGCACTGGTGCATACAAGGGCAATGGCGGAGAGGCCATTTTGGCTCTTGAAAAAAAGGTTCTGAGGCCTTGACAGAGGTGGGGGAGAGCTGCTATACAGCCTTGACCAAGTCTGCCGCATCTTTATGGCATGCTTCATTCTCCACAATATTGCCATAGCTGGACATTGAACTGACACAGGAGGAGGTGTCTGTTGATGTTGAATGCTCTAATGAGGGGTCGTAAGAGAATGAAATTGCATCCCACAAAACATTCCTACACACCCGCCCCTTCCCACCCCAAAATACCCCAAACCCCCATACTCTACCCCCTCAAACCCTATTCTCATTTAACCTGGTGTCATGGGCCCACACTGCCATTGTATGTGCAGTTCAGCAATGCTCCCTGTGTAGTCTACTGCCCCCCTCCTCTTCCCTCCCCTGAGCACCTCAGCCTGACTGTTGCTGCTACAGCAGGGCATTGGTGAGGGCCCATAGATTGTAAAATATTACCTCTGCTGCCCCCTACACTACCTCCCTCATGAACTGCATCCGTAGAGCACACAGGCTCCTGAGTTCTGCCTTCATCACAGGGGGATGGCTGAGCAACAGAGATGGCCCTTGGGGGCTGCTGTGGCAGCCTTTGGCTGGCCAATCCTACATGAGTGGACCTCTGGGCCCGAGGATCTGATGCCATTCTTGTGGGGTGAGTGGCCCTGGAGGGTGTGGAGTGACACAATGGCAGCCCTTTGGGTCCAGATGCCTCCTTTGCCTCCACCTTTACAACTGGTGCTGGCAGCACTGCAGCCACAGTGACTAATGGTTCTCAAACCTCCACTACTGCTGTCTCCCCTTCCCTTGTCTCCACAGCAGCTGCTTCAAGCCCCTCATCTATGCATTCCTGCACCTCCCTCATATACTTAACATGTCCTCCAGCTCCTCACTGTCTGCCTCCTTCTCCTCTTCATCCTCTTTGTCCTTATCCCCCTCTCCTTCATCCTCCTCTTCCTCTTCCATGTCATCCTCCTCCCCTTCCTCCTCCTCCACATGTATTCTTCCTCCTCTTCCTCGTCCCCTTCCTCCTCCTCGCCATCCTCAGAGCTCCTTTGCTGCTCAGGCCCCATGCTACCAGCCATGGAGGCTGTTGCAGTGGTTGTGGTGCTAATAGAGGTGGAGCTGCCATGCTGCTGCTGTGATGGTGTGCTAGTGTCTGCTGTGGCAGAGGTGTCCTGTGCAGGCTAGTCCTGTTGAGCTTCAGGCCCTGGAGCATCCTGCTGCTGTTGTGCTGCGTAACCAAAGTTTCCAATCAGTACATGTGGCATTACATGGCATCTCACAGCTAGATGTTGTACAGTCACATAGCAAGGCAGGCTCATGCTACCTCAGGTATACTACGACATAATCTGTGGCTGTGGGACTAGGCCATTCCTAGACCCTGGGTCCCCTGATCTGCTTTCATGGCTTTCTATTCCATGCTTGCAATGCCGACTGTCTGACTGACCTCTCCAGTACCATATATACTGCTGAATCACAGACCCACATCCCTGCTGGCCTAGCTGACAAAGCTGTCTGCATGTGGTTCACTGGTGTGGGTTTCTGTGACATAGGTGACTCCTGGCTCACCTGATGCAGTTGCTACTTCCTCTCAGAAGTGTCGGATAAGGTTTGGAATATGGCGCCCCATAGTCCTGAACCTGCATTTCAGGGCCTCCAGGGTCCACCTCATGTCAAAATCTTTGTGGGAAAGATTGTTGGGATCATAAGATGTCCTTTAGGCTTAACACAGCACCTCAGGCCTGCCCCCCCCCCCCATGCACAATGTACAAAACAGCAACTGCATCATCTACCCCCCTCTGAACTGCCATCTCCCATCCCTCTACCACAGAGCCTACAGCACCCCCCCCCCCCAGGCATTTATGTCATGCTTTGGTGTTGCAGCGCGTACTGTGGTGAAGACTCCCCTCCAGAGGAAATGGAGATGGGGAAAATCCTGATAGAAGGGATGACACACACAGAATTTCCAAAACTGACTTGGAAAAAACACAGTTATCGGCTGAGCTGAAGACAAGCCACAGCCCAGGGGAGGAGTTAGGCTTCAGCACTGATTGGGCACGCCCAGGGGAACGACAGGGAGTGCCGGGAAATGAAGCCCTTTTTAAATCCTCAGACAGGATTGACAGAGGAGGCAGCAAGGCTGGCAAGGGAGGCAGCAAGGCTGGCAAAGGAGGCAGCAAGGCTGGCAAGGCAGGCAGCAAGGCTGACAAGGAGAGCAGCAAGAAACGAAGCAGACGAGAAGCAGCTTCCAGTGCATGTTGGTCTTCAGGAGGAACTTGGAATCAAAGGGGGAAAACGCTAGAACCCTGGGAGAAGGCAGAACCCTGAAACAGTAAGCCTTGGAGCCCAATATACTCTCAAGGAGATCCTTACTACACGGTAGAGCCTAAACGTGGGAAGGCTAGCAAACCCAGCTCTTGGAGAAAAGGTATTTTGTCTGGTGGCGAGCAGTGCTATAAAAGCCAGGAACCAAAACAGGAAAGAAGTTTTTCTGAGAGAAATTCCCCTAGCAGAAGAACTAGCCATAAGGCTCCTGAGTTTCTAGAGAGGAGAGAGTCCTGGAAGAAAGGTGCCTGTTCTTATGCCAACGTCTCTGATAAAGGTAAAGCTGAATTTCCTAATTTTAATGCCTTGCTGGAGAAACGCTTTTATTGTGCGGACCTCCCTAAGCCAAACTCTGCAACAGGAGCAGATAGTGAGTGGGGGAAGGGTGTGACTCTTACCGGAGACTATCAAGCAGCTAAAGAGCAGCTACAGGCTGAATTGCTTCTAAAAGAGTTTCAGCAATTTCTGGAGCTAAAGTCAGGGAAACATAAGAAACCTGATGAAGAGAACAATTGCCTTAGCCCAGATGAATGTATGCAGATAGATAATGATGTGCCTACCTTGAGTTATGATCCTTGTGCAATGGATTGCTCTTTATGTTTTAGAGAGTAACAGTGTAAAGAAGCATCTGGAGTTTGTATGAGAAGAATACAAAATGTTTGCTATACCTGTTGCCTAGTCGTGAAAGTTCACAAATTGTTTTCACCTGTTTCTGTAAAGCCACGCTGTGAGGAGAACAGCTGTTACTGTAAGGCTGCAATAATCCCAAGCAACCACACGAGGCAAAGCTGAGTAGAAGCTACTGTGACTGTGTAAAGCTGAGTTAAAGCTATTTGATTTCAGTTGTTTTCCTGACCTCCTGATTTCACCTTTATGTTGAAAGTTGCACCTTTACGTTATGCACCTTTGAATTGTAATGCGTTGAAAATATCCCCACAACAAATAAATTTCTTGCAAGCCTTATCACTCGAGTCACAACTACAACTTTCATCCCTAAAGGAAAAAACAAGTGTACTACAAATCCCAGCATTCAGAGGGATCAGTACCACCTGTGTTCATAAGGGACATTATATAAGGTCACTCCTGCCTGTAAGCTCTAGGACCCAGGCAGGAGCGTCGCAGTACACAGAGCTAGTAGGACAACTGGCCCCCAGCCTCTATGCACCCCCTTACTCCTCCCTTAACACACATATTCCTCCCCTGCCTGTACACTGCTACTATACTCTCCTTGCTCTCACACCATCCTTGACCTTCTCCTGCTACCCCTTGTTCACCACTCCCCTCTTGCCTCTCATTGGAGCATAATGATGTGTGGTAGTTATGCATATTTTTGCTGTTATCTTGCCCAGATATGCATACTGTGCCAGGTTATCCCCATGCTTTTTGGAACCATGACACAAATATATCACTGCTGTTTTGGACCTGTAACTAACACTTTGCTCAGGTTACCATGATGAGATTATAAACTGAATAGGAGCATAATAGAATCACCGAGGCACAGTGGAGAAGGCAACATCTATTTTATTCAATGAGTAGTGGTGTCTGCCAGAATGAAATAAGATTATTACAGTATAAATAGATGTCATGGTTCTGGGGATGTAAGTACATTTACATATCTTTAAAAAATTAAGGGTCCCTTTTATTAAAGCCCAGTAACTGTTTGCATTTGAATGCATGGTAACTGGTGGTTGAGAATGCTAATGTAGGGGCAGGCCAGCAAGGGTGCAGTGAAACTCATGGTAATTGGCAATTACATGATAGGGTAGGGAATGGATGGAGTATGGGTTTGGGACATCTGAGGTGTTTCTGAGATCAAGTGGGAACGTCCAGGTTCTTAGGAACACCCCAGCAATGCCTCCATTATGTCTCCATTCAGACTTGGGTGTCCTCATGCTGGGGACATCCACAGACCCAGGTTCTAAAATGGTTCTGGGGATGCTCTGTGATTTGGGTAGCTGTATGCCCATTTGCAGATGTCCAAATCGCAAATAGCACTTTTAAAATAAACCCTATAGTTTACTATAAATTATCCTTTCTAAAGTTCTACCATGTATATGTAGTGCTGTACAGATACATGTAAGCAAAATAATTCCTGTTCCATATGCAGGGCTGGCCCAAGGGTTTCTGCTGCCCCCTCCACACCAAGTCACCCCCATCAAGCCATGCCACTGCCCCCGTCCCCTTGCAGCTGCCGATTCCATCTTGGGTGGGTGGAGGCGGGTGGTGGTAGAAGTATTTTAAAAGCGGCAGCTTTGTGCTATAGCTTTGTTGCCCAAGGCAGGCCAGGTGCTTCAGCACACATGACCTGCTGCTTCTGACCCCTCTCCAACAGTAAGTTGCATTGGAGGGGGATCAGAAGCAGCAAGTCATGTGTGCCAAAGCACATTTTATTTATTTATTTTATTTTATTACAGTTTCTTATATACCGCGCTATTTAGAATCAGCGCGGTTTACATCATAACAAAACGACCATTACGACAAACTGTCAGGTTTTACATTGAACAGGAGTACAAACTTGAATAACTGGGTTAACTATATACATAATCTATCTACACTGCAGTGTGCGGGCATTTCTAGATTGGGTTATTTCTTGGAGGGGATATCTGGTTTAGTTGCTGTCTGGGAAATATTGGCGGAAAAGGTATGTTTTGAGAGCCTTTCTGAACTGATATAGATTGGTAATGGCTCTAATGTCGGGGGGTAGGGTGTTCCAGCATTTTGGTACATAAAAACTGAATGCCCTGTTTGTGGTGTTCGTGTTGGACTTTGTTGAAGCCTTTGGTATTGCTAGCAAGTTTACAGCTGATGTTCTTCTTGCTCTATTGGGGGGGACCATGTGGATTAGATTCGTGAGTGAGAGGGATGAGGTGCCTTTGATTGCCTTAAATGCTAATACAAGGGATTTGAAGGTGATTCTCCCGTGAATTGGTAGCCAGTGCAGCTGTTTGAGAATGGGAGTCACGTGGTCGTTTCTGGATGCACCGTAGAGGACCCTAGCTGCGGCATTCATGGCCAACTGTAAGGGGGTTAGTGTGGATTGGGGGAGACCTTGTAGGATGGCATTTGCAAAGTCAAAATGCGGCAGGATCAGCGCTTGATATATGGTACGGAAATCGTCTGGGTCCAGCAGGGAGCGTAGGTGTTTGAGGGAACGGATTTTGAAGTAGATGGCTTTGACTACGCTGCTTATGTGGCGTCTCATGTCTAGATGTTGGTCCAGGGTAACTCCCAAATATTTTATTGCATCTTTAGTTTGCAAATCAGCTTCCTTGACACTGACGTGGGATGGGGGCGTAAAGTTGGAGTCTCTGGAGATGAAAAGGACCTCTGTTTTTTTATGCTGGATACGTAGGTTCTGTGTCTGGAGCCATGTTGAAACTGCATTGAAACAATCTGTGAGTGGGGTCAGGTCCATGTGGGTTGTGGAGAAAGGCATGTATAAAAGAATGTCATCTGCATATATCATGCAGTTTACGTTGAATGATCTTATGATATTGCATATGGGCTGCATGTAGATATTGAAGAGTAAGGAGGATAATGAGGATCCTTGAGGTACCCCTTGTTTTTGATGGAAAATAAAGTGGTGGTACAAAGCTGCCCAACAAGGGCGGCCACCTAGCTTGACTAGTGGACGGGCTATCCTTATCCATACACCCTATGATCTATTCTGATTGAATCACAGTTCTTGGAAGGAGTAGATATGAAAATTTTGGTAGAAGCAGAGGAGGGAAGTTAATTTATTCAGGTCCAGCAGTTGCACTAGTGAAGAGGGACAGAAAGATAGTTGATATTCTCTAGTTCACAAGACAAGCTGAGTCAATATTTCTTTAAAAGTAGAATACCAACAGCTGCAGCTTCATGTGGAAATGCAAAAGACCAGTTGTTGGTTCCATTCTAGACAAAGGGACAAAAGAAGGTAGACATTGTGTAGGGTGGTTAGAGGCAGGAAACCAGAAATAGATAAAGCCATTACTAACAAAGCAGAAAGGCAGGCACACCCTGTTCTTTTTAGAAATGTCTGTAATAGGTATTGCAAGCTAACAAATCTTATGAGAGGTATTTCCAGCAGAATCATCAGATATTGAAAGTTTCATAAGTAAGGAGGGTCTAGAGAAACTAGTTGTTAATATGCTAAGTGGTGAAGAGGCTGCCATCCTAAGAGTATCTTACAAGTACATCATGTACTAAAAAGAGTGTTGTTGTTGTTGTTAAGTGCCATCGAGTTGGTGTTGACTCATGGCGACCCTCTGGATAGTTGTCCTAAACTGTGTTCGGTCTTCAGTCAGGCATGAATTGAAGAGAGTAAAGGATGCAAAAATGGTGTCAGCAGTAGCCACGAAGAAAACTGATAGGACATCCCATAAAAATCGGAGGTAGTGAGGCATTTTGAAGTGTTTGAGGATCTGTACAATATTGCATGCATGTACTGCTGAAAGGCCATTAGTATTGTTGACCAAATGGGCCATCTTTGAATATGTCACCCTGCACTTTTGCAGAAACAATATCCTTTTATAGTGGGTTCAAAGCAGGGTGCTGACACTGTGCTGAGGCCTCTTTCTTGCTCTTCATGTACCTCTGGCAGAAAAGCAACAGTACAGAGAATCCATTTCTAAAACTGATTTCCAGCATCTTTCCTCAGTAAAATGGCAGGTAAACATCTATATATGTGAGTCATTATGAAGGGATAGGATGGTATTTGTAATCATTGCCCCAGGACAAATAGCAGGTATCATCAAATGTGGTGAAATTCATCATCAGGGAAATAACTTCCATAGATGACCAGTCTTTGTAGATTGTTGAGAACATGGGGGAGGGGGAGGGATATTCAAAGATATTTAATATGGTTTGCAGATATTCAGCAGCACTAAAATGGAATATCTATGGGTGCCACCGCTACATGCCCTGATGTTAACCAGTTAGCCAAGGGGCATTCCGAGATGGCACAAATCGCTAACCAGGTAGTGGTGATACTGAGCCACTGCCCGGTTAGTGACAGATGGCAAAAGTCAGGCGCAGGAAACCCTGGCCTAACTTTCACTGCAGAAGCTAACTGGGAAGCAGCTCAATATTGCTGTTGCCCAGTTAGCTTCACGGCAATCTAAGCAACCCAGATATTAAATCCCAGAGCCTGGATATGGCTCTGGCGTTGAATATCTGGGTTTAAAGTTCAGTACCAGCAGCTAACTTCTTTAGCAGTGCTTGCTGATAGCACTAAATATCGGGCTCATGGGGTTTAAAAGCATAATACATCTTTTAGCTCCCAATTACAAAGTGGCCTTGGTAGCAAGTGCTTTCTATACTTGCCAGATATGGCTTGAGGAGCAGCAGATGTGCTGCCCTGTTCTGAAGGTTCTAATCTCTAAGTTCAGTCAAATTAATATTCATAAAAATGAATGGAAACTGAGTATCTGAGTGACTACTTCTGAATAAGACATCTTTGTGTCAAATAGGAATAAATATATTTGGGTATGAAGATTCTGGGAGATAAAGACATTTGTGTATCTGGATGAAATGTTTATGGTCAGGTATGTGAGTGGAGAAGAGAATATTAATAGAGCATCTATAGTGTAGTACTTTCTGTAGGTGCATGTATACCTATAAGTTACCAAATATGACTGTGCCTTTTGTTTTATAATTTAATATGAATTATAATTTCAATAAGAATTATACAGATTCAGCATCAAGAAAAAGAAAACCATAAACCATAGACCATTATTAAGAAGGGACCCAGGATATCAATGCTTGAACCAATACAAGCATTGTGGAACCTGTGTCCCTTGGGGAAACTGCTAGGTACATATGACCTAGATTGGCCACTGTTGGAAACAGAATACTGGGCTTGATGGACCTTGGTCTGACCCAGTATGGCATATCTTATGTTCTTATGTTCTTAAAACAACAATGTACAGAAACCAAGGTATACACATTCATACAGGGCCTGATTCCATCCCACACATCCGGGCCCTCTCTGTGTCCAGCCAGAACTGGACGCACAGAGGGAGTTGCAATTCTGATACGACGGGGCATGTCTTGCCCCGCAGGACCAGAATCATGAACAGGCCTGTACGTGCAGGCCGGGACCCCAATTCTCTCCGGCCTGCATATACAGGCCTTCCCCGGCTAACTCAGTCAGGGCTCTTCAATGGAGCCGTGGTACCATGGCGTCCGGCTGCCATAGCATCGCAGCGCCATTGAAGAGCCGTGATCCCAAGCCGCCAGCTCCAGCATTGATTTCCCCGCAGCTCGACCGCCGATCTGGCCTCCTAAGGACAGGGTCAAGCTGTGGGCAATTACCTCAGCCCCCCGCCCCTTCTGCGCCCGGTCCCGCCAATCCTTGGCGACTAGGGGAATTTATTCCACCTCAGAGGTGGAATAAGTTCCCCGTGCAAGTCACCGGCCCTAGACATACAGGGCCGACATTAGAATGGCACTGTATGTCCAGGGCCGGTGACCGCCCACTGCCTGCCCTAATGCTGCCCCCAATTCACCCCTTTCCCGCCCCCAATCTACCTTCCCTGTACAAGATGCAAGGAAAGTAAATGGGACCGGGAAGAGGCATGAATAGCGGGGATGGACATCCCAATGGGACATCTAGTTCCACTATTTGTGCCTCAGAATGACCCACATAGTAAACAAGGAAACATTTCTGGGAGGAAATGCTCTACCCCTGCATCAAAAAAAAAGAAAAGAAGAAAACCATCAAATATCAAACAAGGACTGATTTTTCACATTTCTCCCCCTAATCTACTAAGAGTGATTAGAAAAAGAGAGTTTTAACTAGTTTTGAGGCTAGTTTCATGACTCTGAATCAAGGTAAACAAATGAGAATGTTCTGTTTACATTTAAATCTCCCCTTCCCATTAGTTAACACATTTACAAGAGTATTCTAAAAAGAAGCTCAAACCTAGAGTTAAAGCTTTAGCTCTCAGTAGAAGAAATTTTCTTTTTCTATTCTGAGTGGTAGAGGAAACATCAGAAACACATACATCTTATGGCCATGAAAAAGCTGATTGTTTTTCAAAAATAATTTCATCCCTCTCAAAGACTGATCGTGAAAAAGGGATACCACCAAAGTTACTCTATTGATATTTCCTCAAATGAAGTCTCCAAGAGGGTTTCCATTGCAAGCAAGGTAATAACGGTGGCTTTTGCATACAAACTCTCTGCCTGAGAGCTCCTAAAGGAGGCTTTTTTCATTTTTCATAGCTAATTTTTCTGTTACATTGCCTAGTGATATATAGCTGTTTTGCAAAAGGGAATTTTTTTTGTCTGTGTGTTCTTAGGCAAAGCTTTTTATTCTGCAGTTAGAGTTCTTTTTCTCCTTCTCTAGCCTTCATGTTCAAAGAGTTAGGCAATATCTTTGAAGTCACTGCCCTTCTCAGGTGTTAGATCCCTCCATTCCCACACCAGCTCCCACCCACCCCATGCAAACATTATTGCTATATAGGGCAACTCCCCAATTAGCTTGTTCACAAAGATAACAGATTTGTATTGTTTGGCAGAGAAAATCTATGAAGCAAGTAGTTACACATTTGGATATCTACTAAAAGTAAACAAATTAATATTCTTGAAGGACTTTGATTAGGTAATTTTGCAAAGGGAACACACTAATTTAAATACCTCAGGCCCATAATATCAGAATTTAGTAGTGTTAAGTAGTAACTTTTAGCAAGCAAGCAGGACTATGTATAGGTACATTGAGCAGCACTGATAGAACATACATAAAATAAGTTAACTGTTTTTTCTCTTAAAGGATAGCTGACAAAAAGTTAGGGACTTTGGTAACTCTCTCTTTTATTTCAACAGGTACCAGAGCTCCAAAACCTGAATGATGGCTGGGAAAAATTAAGCAATTTCTGCTTCTGTCCAGACAGACAGCCCAATCCCAGTCGAGGGATTGGTTCCATGTGCAAGATGCCTGCAAACTGAAGCCCCCATGAAACAAGTGGAGGAGCTCAGAGAAGAGGTGGGGAGACTGAGAAGCTTCGGTGACAGTAAGAAGTACATTGATGAGATGCTTCTTGAGGTTCCATTTTCTCTGACAGAGGTGAAAATGATATACCACAGAATAAAGTGAGTCACCAGAGCCTGCAGAATCAACAATCCAACACCTCGGATTAAAGAACCAGTATACAGCCCTGGAAGTGGAGGAGGTGAAGACATCCCAGGAAATGGAGAAACCAGAGCTCAAGCACCCCAAAGTTGCAGAATCAGTGACCACAAGGAAGCAAAGGCTAGTCGTGATTCTCTTCTTAGGGGTATTGAGGCATTTGGGCCACAAAAATCAAAGGGAGTAATACAGTATAGGGGGTGAAGTACTTCTGTCCAGAAAAGAAGAGTGGGGCCTGTGCGTGATTGTTTCTGATGATCTTAAGGTGACTAAACAGGTAGCAATATCAATGACAAAAGCCAAAAAGATGCTTGGGTGCATAAGGAGAGGAATGGCCAGCAGGAAGAAGTACATAGGTGATAGTACCTCTGTATAATTCTTTGGTGAGGCCATATTTGCAGTATTGCATGCAATTCTGGAGACCACACCTTCATTAGGATATAAACACGATGGAGTCGGTGCAGTTTCCCATACTGTGCAAAGTTCAATCACTAAATTAAAAATAAAATTATTTTTTCTACCTTTGTTGTCTGACCATTTTATTCTCTGATCATGCTGGTCCCTATCTCAAGCTTCTGCTTTCTTCTGTCTTCTTTAGCTCTATTTCTACAGTCTCTTGTCCATCTGTCATTTCTTGTCTCTCCTTCTGTTTTCTTCACTTCCTTCCATCTTGGATACTGAATTTTTTCCTTTCAGCTTTTTTCCATTTATTCTCTCCCTCTCTCTGTCCACCCAGATTTCAATGCTCCTTACTATCCAGTTTTCAATCCTTATCTTTTTTATGCCATGTACCTACCACTTTTCAACATAAGAAATGCCATACTGGGTCAGACCAAGGTCCATCAAGCCCAGTATCCTGTTTCCAACAGTCACCAATTCAGCTCATACAGTAAGTACCTGACAGGTTCTGATAAAGGCACACAGGTTCCATAATGCTCATCACAGGGTAAGGAGTGAATTTCCCAGATCCTCTTTAATAAAGGGCCCCAGCTCCCACCCCTCTAAGCGAATGGGGAGTGGAACAGATAGCCTGGCTGAGCCCGCCATCTATTCACTTGGGGGGGGGGAAGGGGAACAAGAGTTGGTGGGAAGGAAAGGGGAGAAGAGGGGCGGAGCTAGAAGACGTGCAGACTCACCAGGCACCAGAGTTTGGCGGGCTTCTGCTGGTCGAGACATGAGGAGCAGGCTCAGTGTGGTCAACCAACTTACCCTCCCTCGGGGCGGGGGGGCTCTGGAAGGGATGGGAAGGGAAAAGGGGTGGGGGTGGTTGTAAGGGAAGTTAGGGGCATCCTTGTCACAGCTTAAGGGGCAGGATAGGTGAAATATAGAGGTGGCTGACCTTCTCCTAGGGTTAATTCCTGCCCCACCCCTTGAAAGGGCAGGGAGGAAGACAGGGATGGGAGCACTGGGGAGTTCCCGCAGCATGGGTGTCAACGCCATGTGTGTCCCAGTTACATTAAGGGGTATGTTTATTAAACTGCAGTAATATCATTCGCATTAGGTTCCACGGTAAAGGTACAGATGCCCATATAAAGGCTTGGGTGGTGCATCGTTACAACAAGCCGTATCAGCTAACGCATGTTACAAACTAACGTGCGCTACAATGCGCCTCATAAGGCACCTTACAAAGCACTTAATAGGACGCCTTGTAAGGTGCCTTATAAGTAAGGTGCCTTGTTAGGTGCCCTATAAGGTGCCTTGTAAGGTGCCTTGTAAGGTGCCCTATAAGGTGCCTTATAAGGTGCCTCTTAAGGCGCTTTGCAAGGTGCCCTATACAGTAGGGCTCCTTAGGCTAAGTGCCATACTAGGCACCCCTGGACAAGGCACCTTAGAGGCATCCTGGGTTGCGGAACCATAGGTTAATGTGGCCTAACAAGGTTATGCCCTAGGTTAGTGTGGCCTAAGGGCTGCAAGGTGCTTCAGGATGACATGCATGACCTGTGAGGAACAGAGACAGATGTAGCCCTAACACTAGATAGAGCACTCAGGAAAGGCAATGAACAGGTGAGTGAAGGAGGGAGAGCTGGGAGCCGCTGGACCTGCCATATCTGCGGGCATCCCATGTGGCTGCCAGTACTGATGACAAACATGGTGGGGGCAACTCTACCACAGCACAGGGTGTTGGCAATGTAAAGTACTGGAAAGACAGTTGGTGGCAGACGATGGGAATACATGTCCCCCAGTGGAGGCGGAGGTGGCAGGATAGATACAATGATGGGTGGATAGAGGAGTGGTGGTGCCATGCAGATCAGGCACAGGCGAGGCAAGCATGAAGAGGCACAATGAAGGAAATGGTAGCAGCGTAGGACATGGGGTGACAGCCTGCACATGCAAACAGGACTCTACACAGCTGACAGATGCAGATAGACGGACCGAGGGAATGTTGGCAATTGTGGCAAGGGTATTATGGGCTGGCAGCACAAATCTGCAAAAATATGACTGTTACAGGCATGCACACTATTTGAGGAGGACAGGCATGAGAGGAGGGAACAATGAGGAATTGAACCCATGAACACTGCCAAGAATGACATTGTATTAACCAGTAGGCTATACCTCCATGGTGTATGTCATAGCAATGGCTGGGTACAGAAGGACTGCAGGTCACTGCACAAACTGTCTGCTCTGAGTGCCAGGATAGGGTAACCCCACCAGTACCCATGATGCAATGCACATGCTGAATAGCTGTCTACAGCTGATCATCAAATGGGGTCTGCACCTCTACGGTACCTCACCTTGGAAAGACGAACTGACAGTGTGTGATACTGGCACAGCATAGCTACAGACCATGCCATGGTGCAGGTTCTATGTTCTCCCTGAGGGATAGGATGGATGCCCAGCACTAAGTCTGCAGTACATGTGGTGCTAGAGATAGGCCTTGCTGTATGTATGCATCACTACCAGTGTGTGACAGGTGCTCCTTACATTGCAGCTGAAGGTAATTTGGTGTCCATCTTTATCCTGCAGTCACGTGTGGCCTTCTGGGACCAGACACCACCCATATTAGTGTGTACCCTGTGTTAGGGTTTGGCTGATATGGGCACTTGTTATCAGGGCAGAGGGGTTTCCAGACTTACATGAGGTTTGTGTAGTAGTGCCTTTATAGGTCAAAGTGGTATACACTACATACCCCAAAGGGCTCATATCACCCTTTTTGTAGATAAGGAACATGTGCCCAAGCACCCATAAAGCAACCTCCATCCCGCTGGTGTATGACAGCGCTCCAGAGTTGGTGGGCCAGAGCAATACCTGTGGCTGGGGTAGTAGCAGACTAGCAGCAATGATGGGGCTAGTTCTGGAAAACCCCAATTGTCTCACACCACTGTCTGCTAATTACCAGCAGACAGCACAGTCAGACTGCAGCATCTAGGGGTTCTGACCATGCGCAGTCTAACTGCAAACAGTCCACTAGCCAGTACATAGTGCATGCTCACAAAGAAACTACACACCCCAGCACTGGGAACACAAAAGTATCACTGGAAACAAACAACATAGAGCACTATGTGGGAACCTAGACATGCCATGGTCACTGCTCAGTCAGAGTGAGCACCCTTCCAGCATGCCATGCTGTGGCCACCCTGTTCATGCAGGCGGTGGTCGGGCACTACAGTGTCCCAGCCATTGCCCCACACCCTATGAAGATGCATCCTGGCCAATCTGCCCTGTCTGGGTCATACCCACAAAACCTTGCTCCTCATTATGCACATATTCAGGCTAACGCTGGTAACAGTGGGACATTGTGGGCCCGGTGAGGTGTGGGCAGCCACAAAACAATGTATAGACCAGGGGTAGGGAACCCTGGTCCTGGAGAGCTGCAGACCAGTCAGGTTTTCGGGATATCCCTAATGAATATGCATGAGATATATATGCATTAGAGATATCCTGCCAACCTGACTGGTTTGTGGCCCTCCAGGGCTGGATTTGGAGACCCCTGCCTTACACCTCTGTCATTTAAGATTGTGAGTGGGCAAGGTGCAGATGTCCAAGACATCAAAAAGGTTAGATAGAATGTGTCACATTCCTCCTCACTTCTCACCACCACCAAAGTATTGTCTATTAGACAACTTTTTGGTGGTGGTGAGAATCGAGGAGGAATGTGACACATTCTATATACCCTTTCGATGTCTAGGACATCTGCACCTTGCCCACTCACAAGGACGTACTGGACGTACTGGTACAGGGCATGGCCTAGGTCCACTGCAGGCAGGTGCCACTGCCCCCTCCAGCACGGGCACACACACCCCCTGCCATGCTGACATGACCATATGCTGTTGGTGCTGGTAATGCGCAGTCCTAGGCCATCTCCTGTGTGGGTAGGTGGTCGCCTAGGGAGAGGGGTCTGGAGCATGGGGCATACATGAGCATCCTCGCATCCCTCCCCATCACTGCCTACCAATAGTCTATCCCTTCCGCTTGTGGGAGGGTTGGCTGGGGGGATGTAAGGTCAGTGCCCTGGCAACTGTTAGCTCGGGTGGACCAGGTAGATGTAGGTGGATTGTGTTTGGCCTTTGTCAGCTGCTGTCATGCTGATTTCCAGTTTCTATGTTCCTATGTGCCACCTCAGCGCCCGCCTGCAGCCCCCTATGCCCCACTTGCACCATCGCCATAGTGGCCTTTCATACTTGGGCACTATGCTGTTGCGGGAAATGGAGCACTACTATCACGTTTCTTGGGCTCCCTGTCTATGCTGTACATTGCTGACACTGAAATGGTTTCTCTCTCCAGCAAATGTGCATCTAAGGGCAGGTTTTCATTCGCGGTAGGATTCAGCCCTTCAGTTCAGCGCGCTAGCGTGCAGGGGGCCTATCCTCGCCCACTCCCCGCCCATTGACCCCTTCACCCCCCCGCCCTCTCTCTACCCTCTGCTGTGTTTACCGCGGCCGGGAACGTTAACGATCGTTAGGTAACGTTAACGTGCGTTAACGTTACCTAATGATCGTTAATGTTACATAACGCGTGGTCTGTAACATTACCGCAGTTTAGTAAACATTCCCCTAAGACTCCCAGATAGTGAAGCAAGTCTCAGCCTGGCCTCATTGCAGGCTGGGGAGTGGGGGGGAGGTTGGCGGGAGAGGAGAGTATGGGAATATGGACTGGAGAGGGGCTAGAAAGACACCATCTAGCCTGACCCATTTGGTGAAAATTGATATCAATTACTTTGAGATGTTATTGATAAATATTTTGGATGTTGAATAAATGCTGTGGCCAATTGTTTGCCACGCACCTCTCCAGGGAGTGTTATTTCATAGTTTACTAGTTGGCAAAGGGATGGTGAGTGTGAATGTTTAGGTTATGGTTTATGGACCTTTCCTCCAGGAATTTGTTCAAACCTTTTTTAAACTCAGTTACAGTAACAGTTTTTACTACATCCTCTGGTAACGAATTCCAGAGTTTGATTATGTGTTGCGTAAAAAAAATATTATCTCTTATTCATCTTAAATGAGTTACATTGTAGCTTCATTGTGTGTCTTCTAGTCTTTCTACATTTTGATGGTGTAAACAACCAATCTATGTTTACCCATTCGACTCCATTCATTAATTTATAGACCTCTAACACATGCCCCCTCAGCTGTCTCTTTTCCAAGTTGAAGAGCCCCAAACTTTTAAGCCTCTCCTCATAGAGACATCCTTCCATTCCCTTTACCATTTTTGTCGCTCTTCTTTGTACCTTTTCTAATTCTGCTATATCCTTTTTAAAATGATTGGACAAGTTCCTGGAGGAAAGGTCCATAAACCATTATTAAAGAGGACCTGGGACATCCACTGCTTGCTCCGGGACAAGCATTGTGGAACCTGTGTGCCTCTTTGGGAACCTTCCAGGTACTTGTGGCCTAGATTGCCTACTGTTGGAAACAGAATACTGGGCTTCATGGACCTTGGTCTCACCCAGTAATACATTTCTTATGTTCTTATGCTTCCTTTACCATTTCTGTCACTCTTCTCTGTACTCTTATAATTCTGCTCTATCCTTTTTAAGATGTGGCAAACAGAATTGCACACAATATTCAAGATAGAGTCACACCATGGGACGGTACAGAAGCATTATAATATCCTTGGTTTTATTCTCCATTCCTTTCCTCATGATTCCTAGGGGTATGTTTACTAAACCGTCCTAATGTTACCGGCGCTATTTGCAGCGATAATGTGAAGAATGCCATATAAGGAGTGGGCATTCCCATTCTAAGGTAGCAAGAATATGTATCGCATGATAATGGGTGCCGTGGCACGTTAACGCACGTTAACCCTAAGTACATTCCAGCGCAGTGTTAGAAGCTATAACAATGTAGCCCACTGGTTACTGCAATGACTGTGGAGGCAGAGGTCATGGGTTTGATCTTGCAGTGGTGTAATCTAAAACGGCTGTCTGAGGCATTTTCTTATAATTTAAATCAGTGCTGCCAGCAGAAACACCCTCAAAGTGCTGTAGCCTAAGGTGCCTCATAGGTGCCCTATAAGGCGCCCCATAGGTCACATTATAAAGTGTCCAGTCTGCCAAGGCACCCTATAATGTGCCCTATAGGGCACTGTATAGGGTGCTTATGAGGCACCTTAGGCTGCAGCACTGTGAGGGTGTTTCTGCTGGCAGCACTGATTTAAATTAAAAGAAAATGACTCAGACAGCCTTTTTAGATTACACCACTGCAGGATTGAACCCATGATCTCTGCTTTTACAGTCATTGAAGTAACCAGTAGGCTATTTCTCTATAGCTACTAACACACTGCTGGCTGGCTACAGAAAGACTGAAGGTCACCACACAAACTGTCTGCTGTGGTTACCAGGATAGGGTAAACCCACCCATACCCATGATGCACTGCACATGCAGATCAGCAGTCTACAGCTGATCACATAATGGGGTTTGCACCCCCACAGCACCTAGGCCTGGTAGGGGGAACTGACCGTGTGTGTTACTGGCACAGAGCAGCTACAGACCGTGACATTGTGCAGGTCCTGTGTTCACCCTGAGGGTGAGGTGGGGCACCCAGAACCAGGTCCGCAGCACCTGGCTTGGTTGAGATAGACTATACTGCAGGTCCCCATCAGTGCTAGTGTGGGCTAGATAGTCCTTATGAGCACACCTGTGTCAATCTGTATTTCCCAGTCACATTTAGTCCTTGTGGACTATGATGCACCCAGCGTAGTGCATGTCCTATGTGGGTGCCATGGTCACATGTTATAGATGAAGGGAGAGGAGAGAAAAGGAAAGGAGGAGGACCCAAAAGCAGATTGTGTAGCACCACCAAACCTGCTCTCTGTGGCTCAGGGTGGGGGGAGAGGATCTCCCACCAACAGATCCACATTGTACATCTCTGCAATGGTGGTAGTAGAGAGAACCATCAACTCCAGTCCTGCTGGGGAACAGGTACCCTACAGGGCAGTCAATGCAGATCTGTACGCATCACATAAGGCAATGGCACACAGGCAGAATGCTGGAGAAGCTCAGCTGCCCCCCACCACTATCTGGCATTCACCAGCAGAGGGCACAATCAGTCTCCACCCTGCAAGGTGTTCCAGCCATACACATGTTAACTGCAGACAGTATGCTAGCTAGCGCATAGTGCATGTTCCTGGAGAAACTGTGTGCACCCAAAAATGGGATGCAAGCACACACACCAAGCAGGTATATCAGTGACTGGACCCCCCAGAAAAAAAGAACACATAAATATCACTTGAAAGGAATGCTGCATAGTGCTATGGGGGAACCTAGCCATGCCGTGGTCACTGCTCAGTCAGGGTAAGAGTGACCTCCCAGCATGACATGCTGTGGCCACCCTGTCTATGCAGGTGGTGGTCAGGCACTACAATGCCCCAGCCATTGCCCTATACCCTGTGCAGATGCATCCTGCCCAGGCCACCCTGTCCGTGCCATACCCACACTACCTTAAGAACAAAAGAACATAAGATATGCCATACTGGGTCAGACCAAGGTCCATCAAGCCCAGTATCCTGTTTCCAACAGTGGCCAATCTAGGTCATACGTACCTAGCAGTTTCCACAAAAGATACAGGTTCCACAATGTTTGTGCTGGGTCAAGCATTGATATCCTGGGTCACTTCTTAATAATGGTTTATGGACCTTTCCTCCAGGAACTTGTCCAAACCTTTTTTAAACCCAGCTACACTAACAGCCTTTACTACATCCTCCAGTAACAAATTCCAGAGTTTGATTACACGTTGAGTGAAAAAATATTTTCTTTTATTAGTCTTAAATAGTTTACCCTGTAGCTTCATTGCATGTCCCCTAGTCTTTCTATATTCTGATAACGTAAACAATCGATCTACGTTTACCCGTTCCACTCCGTTCATTAATTGATAGACTTCTATCATATCTCCCCTCAGCCGTCTCTTTTCCAGGTTAAAGAGCCCTAACCTATTTAGCCTTTATTCATAGAAGTATCCTTCCATCCCCTTTTCCATTTTGGTGGCTCTTCTCTGAACCCTTTCTAATAATGCTATATCCTTTTTAAGATACGGCGACCAGAATTGCACACAATATTCAAGGTGCGGTCTCACCATGGAACAGTATAGAGGCATTATAATATCTTTTGTTTTATTTTCCATTCCTTTCCTTATGATACCTAGCATTCTATTTGCTCTCTTGGCTGCCGCTGCACACTGGGCCGAGGGTTTTAACATATTATCCACAATTATGCCTAAATCTTTTTCCTGGGTGGTGGTTCCTAATGTGGAACCTTGCATTGTGTAACCATAGTTTGGGTTGTTCTTCCCTAGGTGCATAACTTTGCCCTTGTCCACATTAAATTTCATCTGCCATTTTGATGCCCAGTCTTCCAATTTATCAAGATCCTCTTGCAATTTTCCACAATCCTCTTGGGTTTTAACAACTTTAAATAGTTTTGTGTCATCTGCAAATTTGATAACCTCACTCGTTATTCCACTTTCCAGGTCATTTATGAATATATCAAAAAGCAGTGGACCCAGCACAGATCCCTGGGGTACACCACTATTCACCTTTCTCCATTGGGAAAATTGGACATTTAGCCCAACCCTCTGCTTTCTATCTTTTAACTAGTTCCTGATCCACAGTAGTACACTGCCTCCTATCCCATGACTCTTTAGTTTTGCCAAAAGTCTCTGATGAGGGACCTTGTCAAAGGCTTTCTGAAAGTCTAGATACACTATATCAACCGACTCACCTTTGTCCACCTGTTTATTCACACTTTCAAAAAAAATAACAGATTAGTAAGACAAGATGTTCCTTGTCTAAAGCCATGTTGGCTGTCTCTCATTAGGTCATGAGTATCTACATGCTGAGTAATCTTATTCTTTATGATGGTTTCTACCATTTTTCCTGGTACCCTTTGTAAAAATTGGTGTTACATTGGCAATCCTCCAATCTTCAGGTATTAGAGATGATTTTAATGATAGTTCACAGATTACTAATAGCAGGTCTGCAATCTCATATTTCAGTCCTTTCAACACCCTTGGATGTATACCATCCAGCCCAGGTAATTTGCTACTCTTCAGTTTATCTAATTGTTGTAATACATCTTCCCGATGTATCAATATTTCCTTCAATTCTTCCGCACCTTTAAATACCACTTCAGTCATGGGTAACATCCCTACATCTTCCTCAGTAAAGATCGAAGCAAAGAATTCATTCAGTCTCTCCGCTATCGCCTTGTCACCTCTTAGTGCCCCTTTAACTTCTCTATCATCTAATGGACCAACTGACTCTCTCACAGGTTTTTTGCTACGAATGTACTTGAAAAAATCTTTATTTCACGTTTTTGCTTCTGCAGCTAGCTTCTTCTCAAATTCTCCCTTTGCCTGCTTTATCAATGCCTTGCATTTGACCTGCCAGTGCTTGTGCTGTTTCCAGGTTTCGTCGTTTGGCTCTTTTTTCCATTTCCTGAAAGATGCTTTTTTGGCAACAACAGCCTCTCTGACCTCACCTTTAAACCATGCTGGCAGGTTTTTGGACTTTCTTCCACTTTTCTTAAAGCGTGGAATGCAGCTGGTCTGGGCTTCCAAGATAGTATTTTTCAACAACACCCAAGCTTGATGTAAGTCTTTAACCTTTGCAACTGATCCTTTTAGTTTTTTCTTAACTATTTTCCTCATTTTATCATAGTCTCCCTTTCGAAAGCTAAAAAGTAGTACTGTGGATTTCCTTACTATCCCTCCTCTACTAATTAAATCAAAGGTGATCATGCTATGATCACTGTTGCCAAGTAGTCCCAACACCCTTATCTCTTGCACTAAATCTGGTGTTCCACTAAGGACTAGGTCTAATATTGTTCCTCATTATGCACATTGGCAGGCTAACACTGGAAACAGTGCAAGCATTACTCTCCATGAGGCGTTGGATAGTGGAGCCTGTGGGTGTGGGTGTTTGTACCCCTAGTGGCCTCTGCTCTAGGGCTGAGTTTCCCAACTCCGGTCCTGATGGGCCAAACACTGTTCAGGTTTTCATGCTGTCCCTAATGAATATGCATGAGATTCATTTGCATGCAATGGGGGTGGCGCATACAAATACAGGCATATTTATTAGGGACAGCATGAAACCTGAATGGTGTTTGGCCCTCCAGGACTGCAGTTGGGAAACTCTGCTCTAGGGATTGCACATGTTTATGATGTCTGTGCTCTGTAGGGTAAAACATAGGCATTTCAGGCATGTTTATTTTATCTGCAATAAAGGTTCTATCTTTATTGCCACAGTTTAGTACTGGGTAAAATATGGGGGACAGGGTTGGCAGAAGCCACAGCTGGGACTTGAACTTGTGACCTTCTGTTCCTGAATACACTGGCTGTGTGTATTGCACCAAACTGTTGCCACAGGGGCAGATCATTCCCTGGGGATACCATGACTGTTCATCAGACAGACCCTGTCGGTTGCAGTGCACGGCACCCACCTAAACGGGGCTCGGCTGGGGTCTGCTGTGGGTAGATGCCAATGCCCCCTCTGCCACCAGCACCCCTCCGCCACCATGCTGACATGCCCTTATGCCGGTGGTGCTGGTGGTGCGCAGTCCCAGGCCATCCAGTCTGCCGCTAGCCAGCTGCCTATGGTGTGGATTCTCGGGTAGGGGTGTCTACATGGACATGCGTGCTTCCCCCTGGCACCACCTACCAATGTTATGTGCCCTTTGGGTGACCTGCTGGGTAATATCCCCTGTGACACTATGGGACACACACTCGTGCCCATGTTGGACCCTCGTCAGTTGCTGTCTTGCTGCTTTACAGTTTTGGCATTCCTATGTGCCACCTAGGCATCTACCTATTCCGTACTGTGCCCCAGCTGGACCACAGCATAACAAACCTGCCCAATGTAAATGACAAAACCCTGATCACCGCTATTTCACTGTGGGATCATCCACTTTGTAGGGGGACAGAGCATAGCCCCTTCCAAACATGATATCTTCCTTTTTATGCTTTGTCAGTAGTGTTACTTTATGTTTATCATTAGTAGCACTATTGGCCAGCTTGGTTATGGGGATTTCAAATGTGGTTCTAGTCATTTAATATGTTTATTTGCCTTTTTGGTTCCTGCACATGTATCACTACTATCACGTTTCTGGGTTTCACTGGCTTTGCTGTACTTGCTGACTGAAATGGTTTCTCTCTCCTGCAAATGTGCCTCTAGCGCGAGGTTTTCACTGGCGCTAATTTTCAGATCTTCAGTTCACGGTATTAGTGTTCATGGGGCCTCTCCCCGCCCACTCTACGCCCATTGAACGCTAATCTACACCCCTGGGGAGCCTTACTCCGCCCTCTGGGGAGCCTTGCTCCACCCTCTGCACACCTTAACGTCGCTGCAGACATTATCGCGCGATATGTGATGTTCTCACATGGTAAAGCGCCGTTATCATGCGATAACATCACATATCGCGCGATAACATCGCAGCTGCGACGTTAGCACCGTTTAGTAAACATACCCCCTACTGTAACATTCTATTTGCTTTCTTAGCCGCCACTGCACACTGGGCAGAGGGTTTCAATGAGCTTAAATCTTTTTCCTGGGTGGTGGTTGTACACTTGTACATCCAGTCTTCCAATTTATCAAGATCCTCTTGCAATTTTTCAGAATCCTCTTACATTTTAACAACTTTGAATAATTTTGTGTCATCTGCAAATTCGATCAGTTCACTTATTATTCCTATTTCCTGGTCATTTATGAATATGTTAATAAGCAGCAGGCCCAGCACAGATCCCTGGGTTGCTCCACTATTCACCTTTCTCCATTGAGAAAATTGGCCATTAGCCCTACTTTGCTGTTAAGTTCCTGGGACCGTAGCCGACAGTGTCGGTAACTGTAGCTACAGCAATTGAGAGACATGGAAAGGCTGTCCTAATGCTGTTTAGTGGAGTTTAAAATGTTTGTTGAATAAATATAAGATTGAAAGAAGGAGAAGAGTTTTTCTGACCTATGATAGCAATTGTTGACAGCTCCCCTTAAGGAGATTTATGGCCGCTATGTAAAGGGAAAGCATAAGCTACTGAGGTCTTTTCTCCTCCTTGTAATATTTGGAGTAATTTGTGTGATCTAGTAGCAGGTTTTCTTGAGATAGCATATTGTTAAAACTAATTAAGAGCTAAGGGGTTTTTTTTACGGTGTATTTGATATTCCTTGGCAAATCGTGTGTTTGGTTAGTATGTATCCACATGTTCAGTAATTTTATTCTTTATAATGGTTTCTACCATTTTTCTCAGTACTGACGTCAGGCTCACTGGTCTGTAGTTTTCCGGATCACCCCTGGACTCTATTTAAAAATTGGCATTACATTGGCTATTCTCCAGTCCTCCGATACTACAGATGATTTTAATGATAGTTCACAGATTGCTAATAGTAGGTCTGCACTATCATATTTAAATTCTTTCAACACCTTTAGATGTATACCAACCAGTCCAAGTGATTTGTTACTCTTTAGTTTATCAAATAGTTGTAATACATCTTCCTGGTTTAGCAATATTTCTTATAATTTTTCTGATACATCACCTTTCCGTTTCAGGAATGAGTAACTTCCCTACATCTTCTTCAGTAATGACCAAAGCAAAGAATTTATTCAGCCTCTTCACTATGGCCTTGCCCTCACTTTGCACTCCTTTTACCCCTCTATCATCCAATGGTCCAACTGACTCGCTCACAGTTTTTTTGCTACGAATGTACTTGAAAAATCTTATATTGCGTGTTTTTGCTTCCACGGCAAGCATTTTTTCAAATTCTCTTTTTGTTTGCCTTATCAATGTCTTGCATCTAACTTGTCAATGTTGTTTTCAGTGTTCATCATTTGGCTCCTTTTTCCATTTCCTGAAAGATGCTTTTTTTGGCAACAACAGCATCTCTGAACTTGCCTTTAAACCATGCTGGCAGTTTTTAGACCTTCCTTCCATTTTTCTTAAAGCATGATATATATCTAGTCTGGGCTTCAAGATAGTACTTTTAAACAATGCCCTGACTTGATGTAAATCTTTAACCTTTGCAACTGCTCCTATTAGTGTTTTCTAAACTATTTTCCTCATTTTATCATAATTTTCCTTTTGAAAGTTAAAAGGTAGTACTGTGGATTTCCTTGCCATCCTTCTTTCATTTATTAAATCAAATGTGATCATGCTATGATCACTATTGCCAAGTGGCCCCCAAATCCTTACCTCTTGTACCAGATCCTGTGTTCCACTAAGGAGTACATCCAAAGTAGCATCCCCTCTTGACAGTTCATGAACCAGCTGCTCCAAGAAGCAAGAACCTTCACCCTAGCCTCCCATTCCCCTGTTCTTCTTCCTTGGTCCATTATTCCCTAGTCTTTTCATCACTCTCTCTTTCTCCCCTCCATGTCTAACATCTCTTACTACCCCATCCAGTATCTCTCTCTCTCTCTCTCTCCCCCTGGTTCTTTCTTTCCCTCCATCCAGTACCTCCTCTCTCTCTCCATCTATCCTTCCATGACTGCCATCTTCCTTCCTATCCCCCTGCAACCAGCATTTACCCCATCTCCATACCATAGCATCCCCTCCTTATTACTCTCATTTCCAGCATCTCTCCATCTCTTTCTCAACCATTTTATTCCATGTCCATCATCTCCCCTATATATATCATGCATTCAACCAGGGTCTTTCAATGAATCTTTCCTGTAGTCTGACATGATATCACATTTTGATGTCTCTAATTCAGCAACTCATATTTTATTATTATATTCCTTCACTTCCCTGGCAATGTCTTTCATGTCCCCTTTACAGTGATATTAGTGTTTTTATAGGGCACCCCCAGTTCAAATCATCCACTGACATACGCAGATTGTGCCCCTGCAAATCAATCTAAGATGGCTTGCAGCAGAGCCGATGCTAGTTTGCAGGCAGGGGCTGTGCAAGTCGTGACCTTGGTCTAGAGAAACAGAGCTTGCTCGCAGAAGCCGACATCAGGAGGGCACTGTCTCTAGCTGCCTGTCCCCACTCCCCATTCAGTATGACCTGCAGAGTGCCGTCAGCCTAGTGGAGAGCCCGTCCACGGGCCACGCTGCTCCTGTGGGCAGAAGGCTGTGAGTAGTAATTGCGGCCTCTCACAGCCTTCTGCCTGCAGGAACAGCATGTCCTATGGGAAGGCTGTCCACTAGGCCACTGGCACTCCACAGGTCATCCTGAATAGGGAGTGGGGGCAGTCGGCTAGTGACGGTTCCCTCAGCATTGGTGTCCTCCTGCTGTGCTTACCCAGCTTACTGGGTAGTGGCGGTAAGCTTTGATTTTATGGCAACTAAATTTACTGTGGAAATCACTAACCTGTATAACGCATTGTCGCAGGTTAGTAACTCCTGTTGTAAATGGATAACATGACTTGTGATCAAACTCACAAGCTTCATTATTCTCTTGCCTGGAGCATTCTGCTGCTAATTTGTGTCCTGATGCCCTAAGGAACATATTTAAAGAGACTGGGCTCAGGAGAAAAGGTGTATGGTCTGGGAGTTTCCCTCACCCTGACTGCAGCTAACATTCAGCACACCTAGCCCATCCTATTACATATTAAAAGGGCCTTCCCAAAGACCTACACACACTAAACTCCTTAACCAAGCAATATCTACCCCTGAGGACCCACCCACCTCTTGGCCTTCCCCCGGGCCTACATTAAATCTCTTGGGTAGTCATGGGGTTGTGCAGGTTTTGACTGTATATGGTCACTTGATCTCTTGAGACTAATATCAAAATACTACTGCTAGGCATTGCAAATGCCGTTTTCAACCAGATGCCATGGCAGGTAGGAGGAACTGGGGATTGCTACTGCCTGCAAATCCACTAGACCACCAGGGAGGTTTAGGTATGCTCCAGGGTGGCAAAAGGAGGTGAGGTAGACATTTGTTTGATTGGGGTTCTGTGGGGTTGAAGTCTTTGGGGAGGGATTTTAATGTGGAATCAGGGGGACCTGGGGGGGGGGGGGTGCAAAACTGTTAGAGTAATTTAACATACATTATGGTAAAATAGCATGCATTATTGACCTTTAGCATATTTTACTGGACAAATAATGTGTGTTATAACATACTTTAGTAACTACCCTCTTAATTTCAAATGCCTCTTTAACTTTCCCTTCTATCTTTCCAATCAGTCAACAAGTCAAGCAAGATATTCAAAAGTCAATAAAGAAGAGGAATGTGCTTACGATTAAAATTTTCCAGGTCTTACTCTGGACACAACCTATGCTGTGAAGGGGCTCAAAAGGGACATTCCTTTCTGGACATGCCCTTTCAGGCATGCTTCTAGTGCCATGTACCCATAGCCAGTTTCACAATGACTGCTAGTTTTTAAAGTGACTCACTGACCCTGGTGAATGGCCTCATTTCTGAGAGCTTCCCTCAGCAGACTGGTATACGTATTAACACTTATCTTTTGAAGTTTACTTAGCTCCTCTGGGTCCATACATGGGTGAGTGTTCCAATCAAACTGATGGGGCTACTGGTTTTTAAAAGGGGTGACATCACTTCTGGGTCAAATTCCCTCAGGAGGCTGGAGAGCAGACAAACATAACTCTTCCAGGATTCACTCTTTCTTTTTTTTTTTTTTGTAAAATCTTTTTATTAAAAGTTGAAACCAGCATAACAGTAATAACAGACCACATAGGGTAAAAAGCAGATAGAAAACTGCATTGTATCTACCTCTACAAAGAACCCCTGTACAAACACTCTCACCCATCCTATCTGCACACACGGTGAGCATTAGGTATGTGCATGACCAAGGCTGCCTTCACATTCATTGGATACAAACCAAAAATGTTTTGGTTTTCATTATGATTACTCACCCACTGCTCATGCAAATTGTTTGTGCTTGAGTATACCTATGAATCTTCATGTGTACTAACGGTATACATGTGCATATGCAATTTGCATGCACCCTTAAAATTTAGGTGCACAAACGAGTAGCCATACAAACTCTACATGTATGCTCCTAGTGAACACTCCTTCCTGTGTGTTTTCTTTTTTTGCAATGTATCCCTAAATATCTGATTTTGTGAGAGAGTTTTTTATCTGGGATTTTTGTCTCTTTACCCTCCAGAGAGCAAAACCAAAAATGAGGTTTGAATCAAACCCCTTATGATATTATTTTCTCTTTACTCTGGCAAATTCTCAGTTTTAAGCAATACAAAGGTGTCAGCTCTACTTTGCTACATTATTTTATTTTAACTAGTGACATTGATCTTCTTAGTTCCTTTTTCTTTTCAGGCATTGATACAACTCTTCACCTGCAAAATCCATAAGTTACATAAAATAATACAGGTATATGCTATTTAATTCCAAGTTACTAAAGTTCTCCTGAAGTTGCTTGCTCAAAAATAATGCAATGTGTGCCTTTATGTCAATGCTGACTCCTGATGGCCCAGCATCCTGGGTTTTCTTAGCAGTGTGACTAGAAGTAGATTGCCTTCGACAAGAAGTAGATGGCCTTCGCCTTTCTCCCAAGGCAATGGAGGGTTAGGTGACTTGCCCAAGGAAACAAGGAGTGCTAGTTGAAACTAAACCAGGATTTCTTGGTTACCAAGCCAGTGCACCAACTACTAGGCTTCTCCTCTACTCCTGGTTGTTTGCTTAGATTCTCTCAAATTAGAAGATTTTCATTTGATTTTGTTTATTAATTTATTTCATCTCCTTACCCAATAAGGTATGAAAGTTGTTTCCAGTATCAGTAGGATCAGATGCTATACTGTATTAATGAATTTAAATATTTTGTTCTTTGGTCTAATAATGTCCATTATTTTACTTTTAATGAAGACTGTTTTCTTTATTAGTTCAATAAAAGGGCATCACCTACAATTTGTTTGTTGACCCTTATTATTTCTACATTTACAAGTTTGCAAAATAGATGGCAATTAATTGGGGTTTTTTTTGTTTGGTTTCAAACCAAATACTGTGCTCACTATTCTTAGTTACTTCATTAAAAACACATTGGCACTAAGACAAGCTTACTGTAGATAACATTCTAAACACATTCAGTGATAAGTAATTTGCTTCTTAAAATGACAACTGGAAAAACAAGTTTATTCTCTTTGCAATTAGTTCAGTATATCATAAAAGAGGCATAATTATAGAATCGCTGCAGCAATAAAACACTCAGTGATGGGCAAATGATTGTATCATTATTTAAATCTATTTTGAAAACTTTTGCAAAACCTTTTTGTGAAAATTAGAGTTTTTTGTTCTCAAACTGATAATTTTATTACAAATATGGTTTAACCATTTCCCCCCCAAAAAAACACAATAGACTGCCAGAGGATGGTTTGTAATACATTTGCCATTATCAACAATATGCTTAATTAATGGGAACATATGCATGTCACAGAGATTTTAATGAAACATAACCAGGCATTTTATCATGTTTAGAATCATCAAGAAATGTATAGAGCTGTACTGTAAGCTTCATTTTCCTATTTTGCAAAACTGAGATAAATGTGTTCTGTTCTGGCATAATCATCCTGCCCTTTGTATGATGTGGCTGTTTCTTCTTCGTAAAGACAAGAATCAACATTAATAATGTGAAAAATATGTGTTACTAAGTATTTTGCTGCATATATTGGTATTCTAAATGTCAAACTAGCACTGTACTTCAGAACAGAACTTGCCAAAAAGAATACCATTATGTGCTCATTAATCACCAGCTGAAACGCAAAGAGCTCTACTGGGAAACAATCTTGTATCACCAGACAAATAAATACCATAATGTGTACTTATTCCTCCTTCACGTATCTTATGCATGCAGTATATCTTCACTATATACCATAATTTGATTATAATTTAATAAAGAAGTTGTTTATCTTATCTAAAATATAGGGGTATGTTTACTAAACTGTGGTAATGTCATGTGCATTAGGTTCTGCGGTAAAGGTACAGATGCCCATATAAAGGCGTGGGCGGGGCATCATTATGGCAAGCATGTCAGGTAACGCACGTTATAAGGCACAGTACAAGGCCCAGTACAAAGCACGTTAAGGCACTTGGCCTTGTACGGTGCCTAATAAGGCGCCTTATAACGTGCCTTGTACTGTGCCCAATAAGGCACCTTGTAATGTGCCTTGTACTGTGCCCAATAAGGTGCCTTGTAATGTGCCTTGTACTGTGCCTAATAAGGTGCCTTATAACGTGCCTTGTACTGTGCCCAATAAGGTGCCTTGTAATGTGCCTTGTACTGTGCCTAATTAGGAGCCTTATAATGCCTTATAAGGATTGCTGGCAACTGTGGGGGACATACACCACCCAATTATTGCGCGCCTGGTGTTAGGGTCTGGCTGCCATGGGTACCTGTTATCAGGGCAGTGGGGTGTCTAGACTCACATGAGGGCTATGTAGCACTGCCACTATGGGGTCTAAGTGGTATGCACTATGTACCCCAAGGGGCCTCACTCACCACTTCTGTAGATGAGGGTGTGGTGGGACAGGTGCCTGCACCCTTCAGAATGGCTGTAGTACCAGCAACCACAGTCCTGCTGGTGGATAACAGCCCACCAGGGCTACTGGGCCAATGCCATACCTGTGACCATTGCAGACCAGCAATGATGCTTGGGGTAGGCAGGGGAAAGCTCAACTGTCCCACGCCACCGTCTGCCATTCATCAACAGACAGCACAGTCAGACTGCACCTGCAGCATCCTACATGGTGTCCCCCCCTCCTCCATACACAGCTGAACTTCAGACAGCCCACTAACCAATCCATAGTGCAAGCTCACAGAGGAACCCTGTGCACCCAGTGGTGGGATGCACAGACACCAAGCAGGTATTCCTGTGATTGGGGGCCCAGAACTAGGAACACACAAGTAGCACTGGAAACAAATAAGATGTGGGAACATAGACATGCCATGATTACTGCTCGGTCAGAGTGAGAGTGACCCCCCCCCCCTCCCCCAGTGTGACATGCTGTGGCCACCTTGTCCATGCAGGTTGGGCACTACACTGTCTCCACCATTTCCCTCCACCCTGTGCAGATGCATTCCGGCCAATACGCCCTGTCTGGGCCATACCCATAATACCTTTCTCCTCATTATGCACATTTGCAGGCTAACCCTGGAAGCAGTGTGAGCAATGCAGGCTCAGCGAGGCATCGGCAGACACAAAACAATGGAGAGATACACGCACACTCCCACACCTATCTCAGCATTGTGCAGAGATGGAGGTGGTTGACAACCCTACCCACTGCACTGGTCCTGATCACAGTGCCAACATTGCTAATCTGTGCAGGGGGTAGTAGTAGTGCTCTGGTGATAACTGAAGCTCTGTGCTGGGGCTAACAGCCTGACACTCTATGAAGCTGTGGATAGTGGAGTCCTTGTGAGTGGGTTCTGTACCCCTCTGTACCACTGCATTGGGGTTTGCCCATGTTGTTATTGTGGCTGCATTGTGAGCTAAAACTATGGGGAGATGCTCTGCAGGATCCACAGATGTGACCTGAACCTCTGACCCTCTGCTCTTGGACATGCTAGCTGGGTGTACTGCACCACACTGTTGCAACAGCAGCATAGTTGTCCCTGGGACTACCCTTATGTTCCTCGGCCAGACCTCTTCTGTTACACTACACACCACATACTGGTACAGGGCATGGCCTAGGTCCACTGCAAGCGGGTGCCACTGCTCTCTCCAGCACAATCACCCATGCCCTCTGCCATGCCGCCATGACCATATGCTGTCAGTGCCAGTGGTGCGCCATCTCAGGCCATCCAGGGGGCAGGTAGGCGGCTGCCTAAGGTGTGGGTTCTGGGGTAGGGGTGCCTAAATAGATGTCCACGCTTCCCCCGGCACTGCCTGTCAATGTTATGTGCCCCTTGGGATACCTGATGGGTAATGTCTCCTGGATGGGATACTGTGGGCCACAGACTCATGGGCATGTCTGACCCTGGTCAGTTGCTTTCTTACTGGCTTCCATTTTCTGCATTCCTATGTGCCACCTCAGCAACTGCCTAGTCCACCCTGTGCCCCAGTAGCCCCCACTGCATGTCCCGCCTGCAGCCCCCATAAGAACATAAGAACATAAGACATGCCATACTGGGTCAGACCGAGGTCCATCAAGCCCAGTATCCTGTTTCCAACAGTGGCCAATCTAGGTCATACGTACCTAGCAGTTTCCCCAAAAGACACAAGTTCCACAATGCTTGTACTGGGTCAAGCATTGACATCCTGGGTCCCTTTTTAATAGTGGTTTATGGACCTTTCCTCCAGGAACTTGTCCAAACCTTTTTTAAACCCAGCTATACTATCAGCCCTTACCACATCCTCCGGTAACAGATTCCAGAGTTTGATTACACGTTGAGTGAAAAAATATTTTCTCTTATTTGTCTTAAATAGTTTACCCTGTAGCTTCATTACATGTCCCCTAGTCTTTCTATATTCTGATAGCGTAAACAATTGATCCACGTTTATCTGTTCCACTCCATTCATTAATTTATAGACCTCTATCATATCTCCCCTCAGCCGTCTCTTTTCCAGGCTAAAGAGCCCTAACCTTTTTAGCCTCTCTTCATAGGAGTAGCCTTCCATCCCCTTCACCAATTTGGTGGCTCTTCTCTGTACTTTTTCTAATAACGCTATGTCCTTTTTAAGATACGGTGACCAGAATTGCACACAATATTCAAGGTGCGGTCGTACCATGGAGCGATACAGAGGCATTATAATATCCTTTGTTTTATTCTCCATCCCTTTCCTTATGATACCTAGCATTCTGTTTGCTTTCTTGGCCGCCGCTGCACACTGGGTGGAGGGTTTTAACATGTTATCCACGATGACTCCTAAATCTTTTTCCTGGGTGGTGGCTTCTAATGTGGAGCCTTGCATCGAGTAACTATAGTGTGGGTTGTTCTTTCCTAGGTGCATGACTTTGCACTTGTCCACATTAAATTTCATTTGCCATTTGGATGCCCAGTCTTCCAATTTATCCAGGTCCTCCTGCAGTTTTCCACTTTCCTCTTGAGTTTTAACAGCTTTAAACAGTTTTGTGTCATCTGCAAATTTGATAACCTCACTCGTTATTCCCTTTTCCAGGTCATTTATGAATATGTCAAAAAGCAGCGGACCCAGTACAGATCCCTGGGGTACTCCACTATTCACCTTTTTCCATTGGGAATATTGGCCATTTAGCCCTACTCTCTGCTTTCTATCTTTTAACCAGTTCCCGATCCACAATAGTACACTGCCTCCTATCCCATGACTTTTTAGCTTTGCCAAAAGTCTCTGATGGGGGACCTTGTCAAAAGCTTTCTGAAAATCCAGATACACTATATCAACCGACTCACCTTTGTCTACCTGTTTATGCACACCTTCAAAAAAACATATCAGATTAGTAAGACAAGATCTTCCTTGTCTAAAGCCATGTTGGCTGTCTCCCATTAGGCCATGACTATCTACATGCTGCGTAATTTTGTTCTTTATGATGGTTTCTACCATTTTCCCTGGTACTGACGTCAGGCTCACCGGTCTGTAATTTCCCGGGTCACCCCTGGAACCCTTTTTAAAAATTGGTGTTACGTTGGCGACCCTCCAATCTTCAGGTATTACAGATGATTTTAATGAAAGTTCACAGATTACCAATAGCAGGTCTGCAATCTCATATTTCAGTTCTTTCAACACTCTGGGATGTATACCATCCAGTCCAGGTGATTTGCTACTATTCAGTTTATCAAATAGTTGTAATATATCTTCCCGGTGTAGCGATATTTCTCTCAATTCCTCTGCAGTATCACCTTTAAATACCACTTCAGTCTTGGGTAACATCCCTACATCTTCCTCAGTAAAGACCGAAGCAAAGAATTCATTCAGTCTCTCCGCTATAGCCTTGTCTCCTCTTACTGCCCCTTTTACCCCTCTATCATCTAACGGTCCAATTGACTCTCTCACAGGCCTTTTGCTACGAATGTACTTGAAAAAGTCTTTATTTCGTGTTTTTGCTTCCGCAGCAAGTTTCTTTTCAAATTCCCGCTTTGCCTGCCTTATCAATGCTTTGCATTTAACTTGCCAGTGCTTGTGCTGTTTCCAGTTTTCATCATTTGGCTCTTTTTTTCCATTTCCTGAAGGTTGCTTTTTTGGCAGCAACAGCCTCTCTGACCTCACCTTTAAACCATGCTGGCAGTTTTTTGGACTTTCTCCCACTCTTCTTAATGCGTGGAATACAGCTGGTCTGGGCTTCGAGGATAGTAGTTTTAAATAACGCCCAAGCTTGCTGTAAGTCTTTAACCTTTGGAACCGCTCCTTTTAGTTTTTTCCTAACTATATTCCTCATTCTATCATAGTCTCCCTTTTGAAAGTTAAAAGGTAGTACTGTGGATTTCTTTACTATTTGTTCTCCAATAATTAAATCAAACATGATCATATTATGGTCACTATTGCCAAGTGGTCCCAACACCCTTATTTCTTGCACCAGATCTGGCGTTCCACTAAGGACTAGGTCCAGTATGGCTTCCCCTCTGGTCGGTTCATGAACCAGCTGCTCCAAGAAGCAGTCATTTATTCCATCTAGAAACTTTATCTCTTTAGTTTGTCCTGCCGTGACACTGACCCAGTCGATACCGGGGTAATTGAAATCACCCATTATTACTACTCTGTTGTGACTTTTGTTAGCTTCTGTGATTTCTTTGAGCATTTCATCATCCATTTGCTCATTCTGGCCAGGCGGTCGATAGTACACCCCCACTGCCATCACCTTCCCCTTCATAAGTGGAATTTCAATCCATAGAGATTCTACAGCAAATTTTGTTCCCTGCAAAACTTTAATCCTTTCTGACTCAATGCCCTCTCTAACATAGAGCGCAACCCCTCCACCAATTTGATCAGCTCTATCATTACGATATAGTTTGTATCCAGGTATCACAGTGTCCCACTGGTTATCCTCCTTCCACCATGTCTCTGAGAGTGCAATCATATCTAACCTCTCATTTAGTGCCATATATTCTAACTCTCCCATCTTATTGTTTAGACTTCTAGCATTGGCATACAAGCATTTTAGAGACTGTATTTTATTCATATTAATCTGGCTATTGGTAGGCATGGGTAATTTGGAATCTTTATTCTCTGTCTGCTCCTTACTCAAGGGCATTTCGGCTACTATACTCCCTTTTGGAACCTCATTGCTTTTGGTAGTATCCTTCAAGGATACCTTCGTCCGAACCATGCGCTCCTGGGTGACTGTCGGCTTTCCCCTAATTTCTAGTTTAAAAGCTTCTCTATCTCCTTTTTAAAGGTTAATGCCAGCAGTCTGGTCCCATCCTGATTAAGGTGAAGCCCATCCCTTCGGAAGAGCCCCCCCTTTCCCCAGAATGTTCCCCAGTTCCTAACAAATCCAAAACCCTCATCCTTGCACCATTGTCTCATCCACGCATTGAGACTCCGGAGCTCTGCCTGTCTTTTGGGTCCTGCACGTGGAACAGGAAGCATTTCGGAGAATGCTATCCTGGAAGTTCTGGATTTCAACTTCCTACCTAAAAGCTTAAATTTAGCCTCCAGAACTTCCCTACCACATTTTCCACATGTCCCATTTGCACCATCACCATAGTGGCCTTTCATACCTGGGCACTATGCTGTTGCTGCAAATGGAGCACTACTATCACCTTTCTTGGGCTCCCTGCCTATGCTGTACATTGCTGACACTGAAATAGTTTCTCTCTCTTGGAAATGTGTGCTAACGCCAGGTTTTCAGTTGCGTTAGGATTCAGCCCTTAATTTCTCCGCGTTAGTATGAAAGGGGCCTCTCCCCGCCCACTCACCGCTCATTGACCCCTTCTCTCCGCCCTCTATCCACCTTTTTCTGGACTTACCGCGGCCGGGAACGTTAAGGCGCATTATGTAACATTATGGCGCCTTAACATTATAGAATGTAACGTTAAGGCGCCTTAATGTTACATAACGCACCTTAATGTAGCCACTGCTACGTTACCGCAGTTTAGTAAACATACCCCATAAAGTCCTTCTTTTGTTTTTACCAAGAGTTCTGCAAAGATGCAACAGAAAAGTGCCATTTCATTCATTTGGAAAGTGTTCCTCTATGCTCAATCTATTGGTAAAACTGCAGAAAGACTAGGAAATATAGGTATAAAACTGGATTTTATTCAAAACAATGATAAAATATATAAAGCTCCATGATTTCATATTCAAAGCTTTAATTGGAAGGCAAGGAGAGATGAACTGAGCATATAAAGCTGAATTTTATGTACTCATACAGGTTCTTAGAGAATTGCCATAGGATATATGAATATAAAGCATATGCACACAGAAGTCATAGGGATCATATTCAAAGCAGTTTATCCAATTAACAGACCTGCTTACTCAGCAGGATATTTAGCAGCCCTTAAGTAGTTAGTGCCACTGACTATCCCCTCCTACCTGGTTTAAATGGTTAGAAATTGGTTGAGTGCGAGTTGACAAAGGGTACAGGTAAATGGAGCTCACTTTGAAGAGAAGGGGGTTACCAGTGGTGTGCCATAGGGATCTGTCCTTGGTCCGATTCTTTTTAACATCTTTGTTAGTGATATTGCAGAAGGCTGTCTGGTAAGGTTTGCCTCTTTGCGGATGATACCAAAATCTGCAATAGAATCCACTCCCAAGAAGGAGTAGATAACAGGAGGTGGGATCTTGCAAAGCTTGAAAAATGGTTGTGAATTTGACAGCTGAGATTCAACACACAAAATGCAGGGTCACACATCTCGGCTGCAAAAATCCAAGGAAGTGGTACAGTATAGGGGGTGAAGTACTTCTGTCCACAAAAGAAGAGCGGGACTTGGGTGTGATTATTTCTGATGATCTTAAGGTGGCTAAACAGGTAGAGAAGGTGACAGCAAAAGTCAGAAGGATGCTTGGGTGCATAAGGAGAAGAATAACCAGCAGTAAGGAGGTGATAGTGCCTCTTTATAAGTCTTTGGTAAGACCTCATTTGGAGTATTGTGTGCAATTCTGGAGATCATACCTTCACAAGGATATAAACAAGATGGAATTGGTGGCTTTGAAAATGGTCAGTGGGCTTCATCATAAGGCATATGGGGAAAGATTTAATGATCTCAATATGTATATTTTGGAGGAAAGGCAGGAGAGAAGAGATATGGAAGAGATGTTTAAATACCTCCATGGCATAAATGCACAGAAGAGCCTCTTTCAATTGAAAGAAAGCTCTGTAATAGGATGAAGGTGAAAGGGGATAGACTCAGCAGTAATATGCAGAAATATTTCTTTACGGAAAGAGTGGTAGATGCATGGAATAGTCTCACAGTGGAAGTAATAGAGATGAGGACAGTATCTGAATCCAAATAAGTATGAGACCAACACAAAAGATCTCTAAAGAAAAAAAAAAGAACTATTGTAGTTGGTATGGAACGGCAGACTTGATATTCTATATGATCTTTTTCTGCCGTCATGTTTCTGTGTTTCTATTTCTATACCTGCATTAACAGAATTATTCAAGACTTCTAAGTACTAACAAAAGGAATCTCTAGCCATTAGAGACTTACACCCTTTTGTTCCACCACATGTAGGAAATTTGATAAGAAGAGCTTCTCATCCAATTTTCAAGACAGACACCCTACTGTTATACAGTTATCTATGATCTTTGCCAGTTATCAAAAAGATGGTTTCCAGTGTTTACAGTAACCAAGAAAGTAATGCTCATATAGGTTAGGGGGGGGGGGGGAGAAGGTTATGGGTGGACATGACCTCTGGAGGGTCACGTCATTCTGCATGCACTGCCTTACTGCTCCTCTATCTTCACTTGACAGAGAGGACCAGGTTAGAAGTCAAGTACTTTCTGACATCTGCAGCAAGTCACAGATAGGTGTTGCTTGATCCTCTCTGTGTATATCAGTTACAATATGACATCAGTATTACTGGGGCTCTGCCCAACATCTGCCTTAGTTCCAAGAAAACAGTACTGGCCTGAATAAGTGTCTTCTGCTTATTGTATCTCCCTGCATTGTTTTATTTTTATATATACAGCCATTGGAACTCACTTCCTCTCTGGGCTAAGCATCTCAGAAGCAAGGTAGGCAGTCTTTTTAGACTGTTATTCAACTTAAAATAGGATTTGTTGAAAATAAAAAAGATTCTTTTTAACAGTGACCCTATCTACATGAGTAATGAATTGGAATTTTTCGAAATGTGTGAAATTTTTTCCTGAACATTGGGGTATGTTTACTAAACAGTCTTAACGTGTGCCCGACAATAGTGTGCAGGCTGCCATAAAAGGAGTTGGCGTTCCGGTCTTAGCGTAGCAAAACGGGATCATCGCGCGATAACGTTCGCTGTGCACATTATTGTGCGAGAAGCCTCTAAGCATGTTAACGCGTGGTAAGCTTAAGTAGGTGTGCTTATATCTGAACACAGAAACAGAGGTGTAGCACAATGGTTAATACATGGACCAATGGTACTGGGATCATGAATTCAATCCCCCCGTGTGCCTAATGAACAAGACTGGCTGAGGCATCTCCCTTTAGGTTTAAGTAGTGCTTTTTGAGGCATTTTAGTTTTATTTTAATTAGTGCTGCCAGCAAACACACCCTCACAGTGGCATAACCTAAGGTGCCGCATAAGGCACCCTATAAGGCACTCCAAAGGGCACATTATAAAGAGCACTGTCTGCCAAGGCACCCTACAATGTCCTCTATAGGACGCCTTATAAAGCACTTTATAGGGCACCATAGGGCATCTTATGGGGTGCCTTATGAGGCACCTTAAGGTTACAGCACTGTGAGGGTGTTTTTGCTGGCAGCACTAATGTATATTAAAAACAGACAGTCCTATCAAATAACCCCACTGTGGGATCAAACCCATGACCTCTGGCGCCACAAGTAGTGAAGTAACCAGTGGGCTACAGCTGCTAACAAACCCCTGGCTGGCTATAGAAGGACTGCACGTCACCACACAAACATTCTGCTGTGGTTACCAGGATAGGGGCAACCCACCCGTACCCATGATGCACAGCACATGCAAATCAGCAGTCTACAGATGATCACAAGATGGAGTATGCACCCCACAGCACCTCAGCCTGGTAGGGGGTGCCGACGGTGTGTGTTAGTGGCACAGAGTAGCTACAGACCGTCACATTGTGTGGGTATTGTGCTCACCCTGAGGGTGAGGTGGGGCGGCCAGCACCAGGTCCGCAGCACCTTCCATGGTTGAAATAGGCCATGCCACAGGTACCCATCAGTGCCAGTGTGTGTGATAGGTAGTTCCTGCAAGCACACATAGGATATGTTAGTGTCCATCAGGTCTAGCCCTTATGGGCCATGATGTACACAGAATAGTGCATATTCTGTGTTGGTGCCATGGTAACATGATATAAGCAACAAGGGGTGTTTGGACCCATAGGCAGGTTATGTACCGCCACCAAATCCACCCTCTGTGGCTCAGGGTGGAGACAGAATTTCCCCACCAGCACAGCCACATTCTACCTCGCTGAAGCAGTGGCAGTAGAGAAGGGTCATCAACCCCAGTCATGCTGGGGAACAGACACCCTACAGGGTAACCAATGCAGAGCTGTACACATCCCTAAGACAATGGCAGAAAGACAGTAGGACTGGAAATGTTCAGCTGCCCCTGCCCCACCCCCCCCACCACCCCCCCACCACCCACCCCCCCACCCCACCCACCCCACCCACACCCCCCCACCCCACCCACCCCCATCCACCCCCCACCCCCCCCCCCACACCCCCCACCCCACCCCCCCGCCCCCCCCCCCCAGCCCCCCCCTGCAAGCCCCCCACACCCCCCACACCACCCCCCCCACCAACCCCCCCCCCCCACCCCACCCCCACCACCCCCCCCCCCCCCCCCACACCCCCCACCCACCCCCCCACCCCCACCCCCACAACCCCCACCCACACCCCCCACCCCCCCACCACCCCCACAACCACACCCCCCACACCCCCCCCCACAATCTGACATTCTCCAGCAACAAGAAAAGTGAGTCACCAGCCACTACACCCTGCAAGGCGTTCCAGCCATACACATATAATTGCAGGCAGTCTGCTAGCTAGCCCACAGTGCATGATCCTGGAGGGGATGTGAGCACACCCACCAAAAATATGTCAGTGATTAGGCCCCAGAGAGAAGAACCTATATATTTCACTTACAATATAGCACTATGGGGGAGCCTAGCTATGCTGTGGTCACTGCTCAGTCAGGGTGAGAGTGACCTCCCAGCAGGACATGCTGTGGCCACCCTGTCGCTGCAGGTTATAGCCGGGCACTACAATGTCCAAGCCATTGCCTTATGCAATGTGCTCAATCATCCAGGCCAGGCCACCCTGTCCAGGCTATACCCACAGTACCTTGCTCCTCATTATGCATATTGGCAGGCCAATACTGGCAACAGTGCTAGCAGTGTGGGCTGAGGAAGGTATTGGCAGCCACCACACACTGGATAGACAGACACACACTCCCCGCACCTATGCCAGCATTGTGCAACTATAGAGGTGTTTGGCAGCCCTGCCCACCGCACCAGTCCTGGGCACAGTGCAGGCATGGCTATGGTACACAATACTGTTGGGGTCACTCCCCAGGGTGGTAAACACTGTCAGACACCAGACCTGAAGCACACTTCACAGACATCAGAAAGGTTGCTATGATGCAGCTCAATCAGCAAATTGTGCTTAACTTAGGAATTGCTATCTGCCAGTGATCATAGCAACCTTTTGATGGATGTGTACCATATTCCCAGGTTTAGGGTGGCATTGCTAAAATATGTAAGTGCTAGTATTGGGAGATGCACGCAGGGCCCAACATGCTGCCTCTCCAGGAGGCTTTGGATAATGGAGCCTGTGGGTGCGGGTGTGTCTGCCCCTGTTGGCCGCTGCTCTAGGGCAGAGGTTCCCAACTCCGGTCCTGGTGGGCCAAACACTGTTCGGGTTTTCATGCTGTCCCTAATGAATATGTATGAGATACATCTGCATACCATGGGGCGGTGCATAGAGATGAAGCACAGCCATATTTTTTAGAGGCAGCATGGAACCTGAATGGTGTTTGGCCCATCAGGACTGTGTTTAGGAGAGTCCGCTCTAGGTAATGCACATGTTTATGGTGTCTGTGCTCTGTAGGGTAAAATGTAGATGTTTTGGGTATGTTTACGTTATCTGCAATAAAGGTTCTATCTGTATTACCACGTTTTAGTAGTGGGTAAAAAATGGAGACTGGGGTGGCAGGAACCACAGCTGGAACTTGAACCTGTGACCTTCTGCTCCAGAACACACTGGCTGTGTGCATTGCACCACAGTGTTGCCACAGAGACAGTGCATTCCCTGGGGATAGCATGACTGTTCGTCAGACAGGGCCTGTCTGTTGTAGTGCATGGCACCCACCTACACAGGGCTAGGCCATGGTCTGCTGTGGGCAGCTGCCACTACCCCCTCCACCACCAGTTCCCCTCTGCCACTATGCTGACATGCCCTTCTGCTGGTGGTGCTGGTAGTGTGCAGTCTCAGGCCATCCAGTGTGTGTGTAGGCGGCTGCCTATCGTTCAGGTTCTGGGGTAGGGGTGCCTGCATAGGTGTCCACGCTTCCCCCCAGCACCGCCTGCCAATGTTCTGTGCCCTTGGGGGTACCTGCTGGGTACTATCCCCTGTGACACTGTGGGAAACATACTCATGCCCATGTTGGGCCCTCATCTGTTGCTGTCTGGCTGCTCTACTGTTTCAGCATTCCTATGGGCCACCTAGGTCTCACCCTAGTCTGCACTGTGGCCCAGCTGCACCACAGCATGTGCCGCCTGCAGATCTCTGTGTCCCCTTTTCCAGCATCCGTCCAGTTGCCTGTTCCGAAATGCCCGCCCTGCAGTTGTGGAACATATGTGTGCCATAGTAAACCTGTCCAATGGGGAGGGAAAACCCTGATCAGCGCTATTTCACTGTGGGCTCATTCACCTTGTATGGGGACAGATCATAGACCCTTCCAAAATTCATATCTTTTTTTTGGAGCTTTCTCAGGAGTGTTTTTTGATGTTTCCCATTAATATCACTATTGCCCAGCTTGGTTATAGTTTTTTTTATATTATCTTCTGGTCCTTTTCAATATTTATTTGCCCTTTTGTTCCGTGCACATGTATCACACTTATCACGTTTTGTAGGTTTCACTGGTTTTGCTGTACATTGCTGACGGAAATGGTTTCTTTTTCCTTTAAATCTGCTCTAACGCCAGGGTTTCACTGGCATTAGTTTTCAGCCCCGGATTCCACAGCGTTAGTGTGCAGGGAGCCTCTACCCTCCCACTCTCTGCCCATTGACCCTCTCTCTCTGCCCCTGGGGAGCCTTCCTCCGCCCTCCGTGAGCCTATCTCCACCCGCAGCGCTCATTTGCGCCGCTGCACGCGTTATCGTGCGCTAAGGTACCAATAAAGCGCCATTATTGCGTGATAAGGTACCTTATTGCGCGATAACATCGCCAGGCGCACATTAAGATGGTTTAGTAAACATACCCCATTGTTTTTTCAGACTTTGCTCCAAAGGAACTGGGCAGATCAAAATGAGTTTGTGTAAGAATCTGGTTTTGATAACACTGATCAACATTGAAATCGTTACTGACTTTAAAAGGCCCTAATCTGTAGTATCTTGGTGAGCTAAACATGAATATAACATTAACAAATTTTTCTTGGCTCTCGTTTTTTTTTTTTTTTAAACTTTTATTTTCATTTTGCAACAAACAAACAAAAGAAACAACACACCAAAGGAGACAAAACAAGTATACAATAAAGAAAAGTAAACCCAATTACCCCCCACCCCCACGCTTCTTCTCTAGCTGATTATGTCAGCATGTGAGCGCTTCCAAACAACAGTGATTATACATCAAAACAATCAAAAGAGTATCTGCGATACAGAATAATCATGGGACAAAGATATATACAAATTTAGACAGTCAGATGAGAGCATTGAGCAGAATGTACATAGTCATTGAGCATCTTCCATTTAGACCGATGATGAGGGGTCTGAATGGGGGAAGCAAACATACGAGGTATTTGTTCATATTTACTGTAGAGACAGACGTGATTCCACCATTCATTGGGGCTCAGCTGGGAGCTATTTTTCCAGTATTTCGTAATTAGGGAAATAGCAATGCCAAGCATAAAGTCCAAAAGGAAGTAAGCCGTTTTTGGAAGAGAGGGGATCCCCGCAGCTGAGCGAAGTCCCACTATCCTCCAAGAAAGGGGCTCTTGAAAGTGCAAAATAGACTGGATACGACCCCAGACCCGACGCCAGTAATACTGTAGTGCGGGACATTCATACATAACATGAGGTAGTGAACCAATGGCCGCATGACATGTCCAACAACTATTGCCCTGAGTAGTGTTCCATTTGGCTAATCTGTCAGGAGTGTAAAAACACCGGTGGGCTAGAAAGAAGAGTGTCTGAGTGAGTGAGGCGGATCGGGAGACCCGTGTCACTCTACTCCAGACAAGGCTCCATTGCTCCGGGGTCAAAGTCACATGCAATTCTCTCTCCCATGCTTTCTGCGCTATAGGGGTATCTCTAGTTATAGCATTACATAAGGTTTTGTAAAAATTGGATGCTACACCCGGTGAACTACCGATAGATCGGATAGTCTCCAACCAACCTTGTGTAGGGGAGGCCGATGGCGGGAGCACCTTAGCACTCCGAAGGCAATGCTGAAGTTGCACCAACTGAAAGTAGTGTTTCGCTGGGAGACCAAATTCAATTTGCAATTCACTAAATGTTTTCCAGCGACCTTCATGGAACAACTGACTAGGAATCCAAATGCCCCTAGTGTACCAGGGGCTCCACGCCATCGGCTTATTTTGTATTCGAAATCGAGTGTTGTACCAAAGTGGGAGCTTGTCTAACGGACAGAGTCGGGAGTCTAAAGAGTGCATAAGATCATTAAAGGCACCTAAGGTGTCTAAAAGCATTGGTGGAAAGTGGGAGTCTGATGGGAGAGTCATACCAGGGAGAAAAGTAAGAGGAATCGGTTTGCAAAGGTCCTCTTCTATGTCTAGCCACACAGGTCTACTCGGTACTGGATCTTCCAGCCAACGAGCGCCTTGTTTGAGAAGAAAAGATTGATGATACTTCAGGAAATCAGGGAATCTGACACCCCCATTTTCCTTATCTGCTTGCAGCTTATGTTTCGCTATCCTAGGTGTCTTGTTTTGCCACAAGTATCTAGTCAGAAGGCCCTCTATATCTTTATATATACGTCGAGGGAAGAGACAGGGCAACATTTCTAAGATATAATTCACTTTCGGAACAATCATCATTTTTATGGTTTCTAATCGACCCCACCAGGTAAGTGCTAAAGGAGTCCAGCGGTGAGTAAGCGCCCGGACTTTAGAGGTTAAATCTTTGGCATTGAAGGAGATAGTGTCTTCCAAAGGAGAACAATAGTGAACCCCAAGGTATTTGACCATGCGAGGTTGCCATAAAAAGGGGAAGGGTTGCATATCTGCCTGATGAAGCAAAGGATTTAATGGAAAGGCTACCGACTTGGTCCAATTTATCTTATAACCGGACAGTTGTGAGTATTTACCAATTTGCTCTAGGACAGCCGGTACTGAGTCTATAGAGACAAAAAGCATAAGGTCATCAGCATACGCTGAAATTTTGATTTCCCTATGGGTGAAGGGGACTCCATGAATCTCCTCCGATTGCCGGATTAGTAAAGCCAAGGGTTCGAGTGCAAGATCGAAGAGAAGTGGAGACAGTGGGCATCCCTGGCGAGTGCCGCGTTGAAGGGGAAAAGGCTGAGACTTTAAAGCATTGGCACATATACTAGCTGTAGGCTGTGCGTACATGGTGCGAAGACAACGGAGAAAACCTTCCCCGAATCCGTACCAGCGGAGGACTGCAAACAGGAAGGGCCACTCTAAGCGATCAAAGGCCTTCTCAGCATCAAGTGAGAGGCCAACAAATGGGCGATCAAGATTAACTGCGGTAGTCAATACATGGCATAGAGTCCGAGCATTGTCAGCAGTTAATCTACCAGGAATGAAACCGCATTGATCTGGGTGTATTAAGGTAGGCATCCTATCCGAGAGCCGGGTAGAGAGAATGGTGGCAAATATTTTATAGTCCGCGTTTAGGAGGGAAATTGGACGATAATTAGCTGTTAGTTGCGGGTCTCTCCCCTCTTTCTCAAAAACTACTACATTTGCCACTGAAAAGGACCCAGAAGGAGAACCCTCCTCGGCCAGAGCAGAAAAATAAATTTTCAAAACTGGAGCTAAGTCGGCGTGAAAGGTTTTGTAGAATTCAGCAGGGAGACCGTCTGGGCCTGCGGCTCGACCTGAGGCACATTTCTTGATAGCAGAATGAATTTCTGAGACAGTAAATGGTGTGTCCAAGGCCACTCTATCTTCGTCAGATAGGGTCGGTCTTTGTACCCCTGAAAGTAAGCGTTCAAATACATCTGGCTCAAAATCACATTCAGATTGATAAAGCCGAGTGTAAAAATCATGAAAGAGTTCTAAGATTTCGGTATCTTTAGTGACCAAGCCCCCCCCCGACGGATTACGGAGGGCGGCAACACGCTTGGCTTCTTTTTGACCTTTTAGGGCATTTGCTAATAATTTGCCAGCACGATTATTTTCCCGATAATATAGCCCTTGCTGTGATTCAATATTTTTAACAGCAGCAGTGTACAAAAGCTGATTGTATTGAAAACGCAAGCGTTGTAAACGGAGTAAAATACATGGGTCAGTACGGGACGTGAGGAGACGCTCCCCAGCTTGTATCTGCTGCTCTAGAATCAGTAAATGCTGCTTTCTTTGTTTCCCCTGCCGAATTTGATAGCTAGTTATAGTGGCGCGGATAGATGCTTTAAAACCCTCCCACCAAGCCCAGCTCGCTGTGTCATGGGGTGAGTTAAAATGAAAATAATCTTGGATAGCGGCCTTTATATCAACCTGAAAATCTTTTGACCCAGTAGGGATCTATCAAAAAACCAAGCTCGGGGAGAATCGTCCCGCGCAGTGACACGTAATGATAAAGATATGGCAGCATGATCTGAAATATGGAGAGGATGAGTCCTAGTCGTGTCTACTTGAGAAATCAGTGCTTTGGAAATGAGAAAGAAATCTATTCTAGATTGGGAGTGATGGGGGGCAGAAAAGAAAGTGAACTCTAAGTCGGAGGGGTGAAGCAGCCTCCATATATCTACCAGCGCAAGATCTTGCATCAGAGCTGTAAGGGTAGCAAGACTCTTGGGTGGACTACTCGTTCTAGGCGGCTGTCTATCTATCAGAGGGTCTAACACTTGATTAAAATCACCGCCAAGTATTAATGGAGTATTGGCAGAGGCCTGTGCCAACTGCGCAATACTTGCATAGTAAGCAGGGTTGTCCACATTCGGGGCATAAATGCAAATACATGTAAATTCACTATCTCCAACCTTAAGATGTACTCGGGCCCATCTACCCTCCTTGTCAGCGCTAGTATCAATTACAGTAGCTTGCAAAGATTTCTTAACCAGAATGGCTACCCCGCACCGTTTGGAAACGGCGGGAGAATAGGCAGCCACCATGTAAGGCTTAACATTGAGTTTCAGTGTTTCAGCAGAGTTTAAGTGCGTTTCCTGAAGAAACGCTAAATCAGCATGCTCATGGCTAAGATAGCTAAGGATTTTCTTTCTTTTGATTGGACTATTAATGCCCTTTACGTTGAGTGATAAGATTTTACATAAAGCCATTCAGACAAGTTAAAAATTCTGAGCATGATAGCGCACATAATTTCACAATGTCCCTCATATTGACTGTATCTGGCTGTACATATGGCATAAAAGAAAATAAACTTAGATAATACAATGAAGCGCCCCACATTAAAAAAGAAAAACCGCAGCGCGGTAGAGAAGAAGCAGAACCCCAAAAATTACTGGCGACCATGTGTCTGCGGGGAGAAGCCCCAGAGAAGGCCGAAATTGAAAAAACACATAACCTGTAGGACTGTGCGTGCTCCGAATCCGACCGAGGCACACATCATGGAGGGATAGGAGACCACAAAACAAAGTCATAGAAAGAAAGAAAGAAAGTCCAGGTAGTCTCTGTGCTTAACTATGACCGCCGCATCGGGCCCTTCAAAATGGCGGACAGAGCCTGCAAATAAAAGTCCAAGTCGTTGGATTAGCGCATCTGCTCTGCTTCTTTGGAGTCTAAAAATGTTGATAGTAGATCAGGATCTTCGAATGTCCTGGTTTGGTTGTGGAGAGTCACTCGGAGCTTCGCGGGATACAACAGGCCAAAGCGAGCCTGTAGCTGTTGAAGTCGAGGGCGAAAAGCAAGGAGTTTCTTCCGTCGGTCGACTGTAGGCTTTGCCAGATCAGGGAGGAAGGAGACTTTGTGACCTTCAAATTCCAAATGATGGTTCGCCCGGGCAGCATTTAAAATTTGTTCTACTTGTTGATATCGTAGCAAGCGAAAGATAATAGGCCGGGGGGTCGTTCGGTTGAGCGCCATGTGGGTAGGAACACGGTGTGCACGATCGATTTCCAGTTCTTTATGAAAGGTGATCTTCAGCAAGGAGGGAAGAGTTTTGAGCAGGAATTCTCTCATATCTCCCGCTTCCACCCCCTCCGGTATTCCAATGAGCCTCACATTGTTGCGACGGGCTCGATTATTGCTATCTTCTAACTCCTTTTGAAGATTCTGTATCTGGCGCTCAGCCTTGTCCAGTGTGCCCAAGCGCACCGCGTGCGAGTCGAGGACCCCCGCCATATTGTCCTGCCGTAATGAGAGACTTTCAAGTCGGTCCTGGAGCACTCCAAAGTCTTCTCGCATGGCTCTAAGCGCTTCTCCATTGGACTGCACCAATTCCTTCACGCCGCGTATTTCCTCTAAAATCTCCAGGTGCATTTCGGGGTTCTCCCGAAATGGAACCATCTTCTGTGGGGAGGACACCTCTGTTTTGGAGCGTTTTCCGTGAGAAGAAGAAGGAGACCCGAAGTCCAAGCGCGCTGGTTTATGGGCCGCCATCCCCCCCGAGGTACCCCGGTCAGCCCGGAGCGAAATAGTAAGTTTGTATAGGTATTATGTCAGGATTCTAAGTAGGCCTCTCGGGAGCTTCAGCGCGAAGCGTCTTACCCGCTGGACATCAGGCTCCGCCCTCCTTGGCTCTCGTTTTTAAGATATTGCATGTAGTTCATTTTTGACGTTTCACCGTGTAAATTTATCCAGTAGGACATCAACAACATCTCAAATAAGCCTTGAATGATGTAATATTGCATCACATTGCATAATATCAGTATGCACACATCATCCAGAGTTGATTGCATCATTTTCTGATGCAATGCAATACTACTGCCAGATGGCTGCTGAAGCCATCTGACGTCAGCAGTCGGAAAGGAAAGTAATCTGGTATTCTGTTCTGATATTGAAAGCCTCGTGAATGCCTTAGAAATCACTCATGACCCACAAGACTGGAGACTATTTATAGACTCTTCGAAACGGATTCTGAAGGCTGTGCCTTTGAACAATGGAAACCATCTTCCATCTATTCCAGTAGCGCTGTCATCCACATGAAAGAGACATACGATAACTTACAGCATCTACTGACTTCCATTAACTATAACAAGTACAGCTGGCACCTCTGTGGTGACTTGAAGGTAGTTGCCCTTTTAATGGGACTGCAGCAGGGATATATAAAATACATGTGTTTCTTATGTGAGTGAGATAGCCGAGCAAGGGATTGGCACTACTTGCAGAAGGAATGGAATCGCAGACAAAATGTAACAGTTGGAGAGAAGAATATCCAGCACCCAGCTCTGGTTGAGGCTCACAAAATCCAGATACCACCCATTCACATCAAACTAGGTTTGATGAAAAACTTGATGAAAGCCATGGACCACACTTCGCCAGCTTTCTGATACCTGCATGAAAAATTCCCTCGACTCAGCGAAGCAAAGATTAAAGAGGGAGTTTTTGTGGGTCCTCAGATTCTAGAGCTCTTCAAAGATGACCGGTTCAACAACTTGCTGCAGGGTGATGCAAAACAAGCATGGAATGCTTTTCGCCTAGTGTCAACAAACTTTCTTTGGAATGTTAGGGCAGAAAACTACAAGGAACTAGTAGAAGACATGCTGATGCAGTATCAGAAACTTGGCTGCGATATGTCTCTAAAGATCCATTTCCTTGATTCCCATCTTGATTTCTTTCCAGACAACTTGGTATGGTTAGTGATGAACAGGGCAAATGTTTCACCAGGATATCGCAACGATGGAGCAAAGATACCAGGGAAAATGGTCCACTACAATGCTGGCTGACTACTGCTGGACACTCCCCAGAGAAGCTCCCGAACAGCTGTACAAGAGACAGGCGAAAAAATCTAAGAAGTAGTATATGACTTGATTTTTTACAGGTATTAACCGAAGGCCTATTATTTATTTATTTATTCATTTTATTTAGCTTTTCTTCTATACCGCGCTATTCACATCAGCGCGGTGTACATTTAACAATAACATTATACATGCAGTAGAACCACATTGTATTTACATTGAACAGGGGCAATAAACCTGGGTATAACTAGGGGCAACTATCTACAAATTATTTACATTGATGCATATATTCTCCGGCTCTGGTTTATTTGGGCTGGGGGTAACAGGGCTATTTACTATTGACATGCATTTCTTGATGTAAACATTAATTCTTGTAGATTACAAAAACTAGAGCCAACTTTGCAATTTCACTGTCATATTTGTGTTCAGCATATAAAAATTGATAAGAAATGACTTTTTATTTCAGTAACATGACTTTTGTAAGCATTTGTTGACCAGTATAATTTTCCAAGAGATGAGGAGAAAGTGAAATATATATTTTTCATCAAACAAGAGAGAATGAGAGCTTTAAGGGTAATTTTGTGTCATAGGTAGTAAGTTCAAGTAGATGCCTATTTTGGGGTGATTTCATAAAGACACAGAGGGGCCCTTTAAGAAAGTGCAGTAAGGTTTTGTACTTACCGCACCTTAACTACAAAACATCAGGTGCAGTAAGTACAAAGCCTGTGTGGTATATGCAGGGAGTGTGGAAAGCAGCAGCTTTGCATTTGCCATGCAGGGCAGACACCTTTGGCACAGGTCCTGCATTATATGCATTAGTAGAGGCATGAGTATACCCTTTCTATCTAGAATTGCATCTACCAACCATGCAGAAAAAGCAAGCGCCGATGACAAGAGCACCCTCCCCACTTATGTCCCCCTATCCCCATGATGACTTCCCCAAAGTGATGACCTGTCCCCATGACAGCACTCATAAGAACATTAGAAATGCCATACTGGGTCAGACCAAGGTCCATCAAGCCAGTATCCTGTTTCTAACAGTGGCCAATCCAGGTCACAAGTACCTGGCAGGTTCCCAAAAAGGTGCATAGGTTCCACGAGGCTTGTTCTGGGGTAAGCCGTGGATTTCCTGGGTCCTCTTTAATAATGGTTTATGGACCTTTCTTCCAGAAACTTGTCCAGAACTTTTTAAACCCAGCTACAATAAGGGGTATGTTTACTAAACTGTGGTAATGTAGAAGCAGCTACATTAATGCGCGTTAACGTCACCGGCCGCAGTAAGTCCCGCAGAGGGTGGAGAGAGGGCGGAGAAAAGGGGTCAATGGGCGGAGTGGGCAGGGCGAGGCTCCTGCTACACTAACGTGGGGAAATGAAGGGCCAAACATTACCGGGACTGGAAACCTGTCGTTAGATGCACATTTTCAGGAGGGTGAAACCATTTCAGCTTCAGAAATGTACAGCATAGGCAGGGAGCTCAAGAAAAGTAATAGTAGTGCTCTATTTGCAGCAACAGCATAGTGCCCAAATATGAAAGGCTACTATGGTGATGGTGCAAATGGGGCATAGGGGGCTGCAAGCGGGACATGCAGTGGGGGCAGCTGGGGCACAGGGTGGACTAGGCCGTCGCCTAGCTGGCACATAGGAACATAGAAACGGGAAATCAACAGGACAGCAGCTGACCAGGGCCAAGCATGCCCAGTAGTCAGTGTTTCACAGTGTCCCATCCAGGGGACAGTACCCAGAAAGTACCCCAAAGGTCACACAGGTACCACTATGCCTGTAATAGGGCAATCAGTGCACATCTGGGGACCACTCTAACAAAGGTCCACAGACCTTACCCAGGGTGTGTCCCAAACAGTTTGTAGACCCAGCTAACTGAATACCCTGTACTGCAGCCCCTAGCAAGGCATTTCAGGGTGTGACCACACGTTGTCGAAAACATAGATACACCCAGTAGGTCAAACTGGGTACACCGTATCTGAGGTGCATGCCCTAGCCTGTCCACAGTTAGCTGTCACAACACAATCTACCTACATCTACCAGGTCCACCCTAGCAAATAGTTGCTAGAGTACCAACCTGACATCTCCCCAGCCATCACTCCCCCATGTGGAATGGTAGGCGGTGATGGGGGGGGATGTGTGGATGTCCATGTATGCCTCGCCACCCTAGACCCTGCACCTAGGCACCCGCCTACCTGCACAGTGGATGGCCTGGGACTGCGCTCTACCAGCACCCACAGCATATGGTCATGTCAGCATGGCAAGGGGGTATGTGCCCGTGCTGGAGGGGGCAGTGGCACCTGCCTGTAGTGGACCTAAGCCATGCCCTTTACCAGTACATGATGTGCAGTGCAACATAAAAGATCTGGCTGAGGAAATTAACAGGTAGCCACAGGGACCACCATGCATCTGTGGCAACAGTGTGATGCAGTACACCCAGCCAGTGTGTTTCAGAAGCAGAGTCACAGGTTCAAGTCCCAGCTGTGGATCCTGCAGAGCATGTCCCTATATTTTACCCTACAACGCAGATACAACATCAACATGTGCAAACCCCAAAGCAATGGCAAACAGGATTACAAACACCCACTCACATAGACTCCACCATCCAAAGCTTTATGGAGAGTCAGGCTGTTGGCCCCAGTACAGAGCTGAAGTTATCACCTGAGCACTACTACAGCCTCCTGCACAGTTTTGCAATGTCGGAACTGTGATCAGGACCAGTGTGGCGGGCAAGGTTGCCAACCACCCCTATCTCTGCACAATGCTGCAATAGGTGTGTGTGTGTATGTCTATCCATTGTTTTGTGGCTGCCCACACCTCACTGGGCCCACAATGTCCCACTGTTAGCCTGCATATGTACATAATGAGGAGGAAGGTATTGTGGGTATGGTCCAGACAGGGCAGATTGGCCAGGATGCATCTGCACAGGGTGTAGGGCAATGGCTGGGACACTGTAGTGCCTGACCACCACCTGCATGGACAGGGTGGCCACAGCATGTCATGTTGGGAGGTCACTCTCACTCTGACCAAGCAGTGACCATGGCATGTCTATGTTCCCACAAAGTGCTCTATGCTATCTGTTTTCAGTGATGCTTGTGTGTTCCCTAGTGCTTGGGCCCAATCACTGAGCTACCTGCTTGATGTGCATAGTTTCTGTGTGAACATGCACTATGGACTGGCTAGTAGACTGTCTGTAGTTAGTTTGTGCGTGGTTAGAACACCCTGTAGGGTACTGCTGATGTACTCTGTGCCATCTGCTGGTGAATGGCAGACCATGGTAAGAAGCAGATGAGGTTTTCCAGGCCTTATTACTGCTGGTCTGCCCCTGCCCCATTCACAAGTATGGCTCTGGCCCACCAACCCTAGGTGCTGTCTTTTGCCAACAAGATTTATTTATTTATATTCTCTTATATACCGTGCTATTCTGCATCAGTGTGGTCTACTTTGAACAACTGAAATTACATTGAACAGGGCATTGTAACTTGGTGATAACTATTTTACAGGGAACATGGGCTATGGAGGGTTAAGTGGCTTGCCCAAGACCACAAGGAGCACCTGTGGGACTAGAAACCCCAGTCCTTCCGGCCCAAGGTTGCTATCCTCTAGTGCAGGGGTGGGGAACCCTGGTCCTGGAGAGCCGCAGACCAGTCAGGTTTTCGGGATATCCCTAATGAATATGCATGAGATATATATGCATTAGAGATATCCTGCCAACCTGACTGGTTTGTGGCCCTCCAGGGCTGGATTTGGAGACCCCTGCCTTACACCTCTGTCATTTAATATTGTGAGTGGGCAAGGTGCAGATGTCCTAGACATCGAAAGGGTATATAGAATGTGTCACATTCCTCCTCGATTCTCACCACCACCAGGTAAGTATCAATTGTCCTTGTTCTCTCTAAACACAGTCTTTATGAACACTTAGCTCTTTGTAGTTTCAGCAGCTGTTTGGCATCTGTGGTTGTAGAATTGTCTTATGTCGTTTGATGATTTTGGAATTCTTTTGTTGGGAGCTCCTGTTAGTGGAAATATCACTGCTGCTCAGCTGACGGTAGTCTTCTTAATCTCCAACCTACTACCTAACTTTAAACAAATCAAAAATACAAAACCCTATCTAACTTATCAACCATCGAGCAAACTCTGTGAAATTATTCCATATAAATCCCTAACTGTCTAAGTAAATCAAAATATAATTCAAGTCCCTGAATAGAAAAGTCTAATCTTTACTGTATTTCCCTAACTACACACAGAGCTTTACTTATGAATTCCCTTTTTCTAAATAATGCCTTCCTTCATCAATTACCTTCTATGGCTCCAGGCATTTCTCTTCTGCTACAGTGACATCGGTCACTCACTGTGCAAGTATCTTATTACTTTAGAATTTCCAGCATCACATACTGTAAGCTACTAAATAGCAAGGCACTTCATAGACACTGCTACTTCCTCTCAGCCTCCCTATTCAAGAGAGCTCTCCTGGAATTTATAAATAGTGTCACTTACTTTTTATCTGACAATACTTCTCCATAAGTATAGTCCAGTGCCAAAGAAAAATCAGGGCTGTCATTCACTTTGCCTGAATTCAGCAACAATTTCTCTCTGGAAACAATTCTTCATCTATTTCTACCTCTTTACTGGAATAAACAGCTCATCTTTCTAGCATAGCACAACTCACTTCTGCTTTTCTGTTACAGTTTAAGCTCTCCTCTCTTTTTCAACAATAACCTTTTTGGTTGTCAAGGTTACCATGACTCTTTTTACATCACCAATTTCCATACTAGAGCTGCTAACCAATTACAAACAGGCTTTAAGAATATGCAAATTATACTTTCTTGTTGTCACGGTTACAGTGACTCTTTTGACAATACTAGTTTCCACACTAGAGCCACTAGCCAATCATAAGCATGCTCTAGGAATATGTAAATCAGTCATTAAAGCATGTTCTATCTTTTGCAAAGAAAAATCTGTTTTATTTCCAACTGTAATTCCTCAATAAAGTGAATGGCACAACCTTAATTTGAAAGGTTTACACACCAAATCTTTCCAAACTAATTCAAAACCTATAATTCCACTTAGCTTGTGGCAGGTGTAGGCCTGTGATTCACAGTGTCTGACATAAGCAAGCCTAACTAGCTTGACCTGTAAATGAAGCTTGTGAAGAGGCCCATAGGAATTGCACATCCCCCAATATGCTGCTATAGAACTAAAAACTCAGTAAAAGTATTGAATTAGCTTAGACAAGCAGAACAGATGGAAAAATACAGAAATTCATGTTTAAAACTGCTGACAGAGAAGTTATAGAGCCCTGCTTCCCTGCACGTATTAACTAGCCCAATAGCCTTGAAAGTAGGAAAGTAACAAGTTAGTGAACTGACCATTGTAATTGGGACTAGAAGGGGGGTAAGCAGGTGCTGAGCCCACTGAAAGAATATAATTGGATAATCATATCAGTACCGGAACCAATAGAAGAGGTACGGGAGGTACGGGAGGTTACCGGGACCAATGAAATGTTTTTCTATACCTAGAATGAAGCTAAAGTCTATAAAAGTTGTTGTATTGCCAGAGAACTTTGCTCAGCCATTTTGAATTTGATTCTGCTTGAGACTTGTGCACAAATAAATGATTTGGACCTTCTGAACAGACTCCTGGTATCATTGGTTTGTCTGCGCTCTGCTGCTACATATCCTTGGTGCGTTGGCCGGGACGTTTTGGAATCAGAGTGTATATAGGGCAATATACCACGACATTCCGCCTCTATAGGCTTGGTCCTGCCGGGATCGCGCCCTTCCGACGGGGGCTGCTTCCTGGCGCCGCCGGTCCATTGCATCGGAGGAAGTTGGTCGGACCTCGGCAGGTGCCGGGCCCGGCTGGAGCCAACGCCTCGAACCCGAGTGAGGGGAGTCCGAGGTCCAACTCATGCGCCTGCTTGGGAAGTTTGAGGACCGTATCCGGTGAGTATAGTTTTGATTTGTTGTCTAGACAGATAAGAAAGAGCAGTGCTGCCATTTGAACTTGGAACTTGGAAATTGGTAAGAGAGCTTGATCACCTCTCAAAGACGGACCGAGTACCCCCACATGAGTATTCGCAGGGCGAAACTCCCGTCTTCTTGTATTTTGGTAATTGAACAAGACTAGTCAGAATAGATAGAAATGAATGCATTCTGGGATACGTTGCTAGCATGATTGTGTGAATGAAGTGTGTATGAGAGGTCTGGCAGCACGGACCAAGCGAAGGCGGACCCCTGAGTAGCGCATTTCCTGACCGGGCGACCGCGTTCAGGTTGCAAAAAGGGGGAAGCGATTGTCGTCTTGTCTTGTTATTTGTTTCCCTAATACGTTTCTAGGGCCGTGAGGACCCCTTACCCATGGTCCGCCCTCCTTTTCCCTTCTGTCTGTTGTTGCGCGCACACATCGAAATGGGAGTGGCGGGGTCTACTAGGAACACTCCATTAGAATGTATGATCGCACATTTTAAAGAGGGATATTCCGGAGATTATGGTATTAAAATGACTGCAGCCCGTTTACAGATTTTGTGTACTAGGGAGTGGCCCGATCTATACCCTACCTGGCCCCGAGAGGGAACCTTAAATGTAGGAATTATCCAGTTAGTTCATCATAGAGTGCGGATAGCGCACCCCGATCAGTACCCCTATATAGATTCTTGGTTAAGTATTTGCGAAGATCCGCCCCCTTGGGCGCAGCGCTGCTATGAAGAGCAGTGCAGAATAATGTTAGCGAAAACAGATCATAGTCAGAAAACAGAAAATAAACAGCCTAGTAAGAAAGGGAAAGATGAGAAGTCCAGGAAGAAACCCATCCTGGTCGATCCTGATTCCCCAGAAGTAGTTCCCCGACAGCCTAGAACCCCGGGCCCAGTAAGAGTAGCTCGGCATCCTGCCCCAGAGCCCCGGAGACAGCGGGTGCGGGACCCAACCCCTGAGCCACCTCCCGAAGAGCAGGAAGATGAGCTCCCTTTAGTTGAAGAAGATGATTCTACTGAGACAGAGACAGAGAGAGGCGAGTCAGATTCAGAAACAGAGAAGGAAGAAATTGAGAATTCCCTGAGTGAGACTGACAGTGTAGAAGCGACCGCCAGTGTTAGCCTGCCAGTAAAAAGTAAATCCAAGACAAAGCATATAGAAAAGAAAGTAACCCGTGATAAGCCTGTAGAAAAGAAGAAAAAGAGCCCTGATAGGAAAGTTACAAAAATATCGCTTAGATCCCAAAAGACCTCTACTGCTAAGATGATGCCTTTACGGCAAGTTCCGGGAGTGCCTGTAAGAAATGACGATAATGAGGTGGTAGCGGGACCCCCAAGCTATGTGTATGTCCCCTTCTCTACAACTGATTTGTTAAATTGGAGGACGCATTATGCCTCCTATACCAATAAACCCCAAGAGCTTACAGAATTAGTGAATACTATTATGGAAACCCATCAACCCACATGGGCAGATTGCCGTCAGCTCCTGTCCACCTTATTTACTACGGAGGAGCGGACACGAATTAGAAAAGCAGCTATAGACTGGCTGGCAGATAACCCTGTAGCTCCAGAACGAGGAGAAGAAAGAATAGACCATCGGTAAGCGGCCCAGAGACAATTCCCGAATGAAGACCCCCGATGGGATCCGAATACTGAAAGAGGATCCAGAGCCCTAGCCCGTTTCCGCCAAGGCTTGTTACAAGGCCTGAAAAGGGGGGGCCAGAAAGCTATGAACCTTTCCAAAGTTACTGAAGTTAACCAAGGCATAGATGAGAGTCCAGCAGTGTTTTATGAAAGGTTAACTGAAGCATACAGAATGTATACTCCCTATGATCCCGATGCACCAGGAAGTTTATGCATGGTGAATTCTGCTTTTGTAAATCAGTCTCAACCAGACATTAGACGTAAATTACAGAAATTAGAGGGGTTTGCGGGCATGAATGCAACACAGTTATTGGAAGTCGCTCATAAAGTGTATGTGAATCGTGATAATGAAAGACAGAAAGAATGTGATCGAAAGATGAAGAAGAAAGCTGATTTTTTGGCTGCGGCCATAGTTGAACAGAAAAGGGGAGGTGTCCCTAGTCGAAGGATCAGAGGAAGGGGGCGGGGCCGAGGTGGAAGCCGGCCCCAATTAGGCGTAAACCAATGCGCCTATTGCAGGGAGGAAGGACATTGGAGAGATGCATGCCCGCAACTCGAAGACGCCCACGAAGATGACGAAAACAATCATCAATGGAGAGAAGAAAAACGAGGCCGTCCCCGACATCGCGGAGGAGCCAATCGAGAGCAACATCAGCGTGAGAGAGGAGAAGCCGTGCAAGCATTGGCGGCAACAGCCCATGATGAAGATGACGTGGATTAGGACAGACCGGGCTCCGAATTTGCTTTAGGTCTCCAGGAGCCTATGGTCGGAATACAAATAGGAGACCAAGTTGTGAACTTTATGGTTGATACTGGAGCAGAACATTCAGTAGTGGACAAGAAGATAGCCCCATTTTCTACAAAAGCAGTCACCATTGTAGGAGCAACTGGTGCCAAAGCTACAAAACCTTTTCTTCAGAATCGCATATGCAGTCTAGGAGGACAGCAAATAACTCATCAATTCCTTTACATGCCAGAATGTCCAGTGCCACTACTGGGACGAGATATGTTAGCCAAGCTACAGGCCCAAATATCCTTCACTGAAAGAGGAGAAATGCAAATGACAGTAAATTCGCAAGCCAAACCAGCAGGAATAATGCTGCTCACAGTTCCCCGAGAAGAAGAATGGAGATATTACAGTGATGATTCTATCCAAGACACCTATTTTGAACAAACCTTGAAAAGTATTGATGCCCCACCTGGAGTATGGGCAGAAGGCAGTCCTCCAGGCCTAGCCAAACATATAGCTCCAGTAATTGTAATTCTCAAGCCTAGTGCTACACCAGTACATGTCAAACAATACCCTCTCCCTAGAGCTGCAATTGAAGGCATCCACCGCCACTTGCAAAGATTACTGGAACATGGCCTACTGAAAGTATGTCAATCCCCATGGAACACCCCACTTCTGCCAGTGAAAAAGCCTGGAACAGATGACTACCGCCCAGTGCAAGATCTAAGAAGAGTGAATGAAGCAGTTGAGACTATACATCCACTTGTACCCAATCCTTACACTCTTCTAGGACTAATTCCTGCTGAAGCCACCCACTTTACTGTTCTAGATTTGAAAGATGCATTCTTTTGCATAAGATTAGCCCCCGTGAGTCAGATATTATTTGCAATTGAATGGCAGGACCCCATCTCTGGAAGAGGGGGCCAACTTACCTGGACACGATTACCCCAAGGATTCAAGAATTTGCCTACCATCTTTAGTGCTGCACTGAATCAAGACCTTTCCAGCTATCCAGTGGCCCCGGGGAAGAGAGTGCTTCTCCAATACGTGGACGATCTGCTGATAGCTGCTGTATCAGAATGTGAATGTATACAAGCCACCAAAGACCTCTTGCAGTTACTAGATGAAGCTGGATACAAAGTTTCCAGAGCAAAAGCACAACTATGCCAAAAAGAAGTGAAATACTTGGGCTTTCACATAACCCAAGGAAGCCGAAAATTAGGCAGAGAAAGAAAAGAAGCAGTATGCAGAATTCCAACCCCAACAACCAGAAAGCAAGTCAGAGCCTTTCTGGGAGCGGCAGGATATTGCCGAATCTGGATTCCCAACTTTGCCCAAATTGCTAAGCCACTGTATGAAGCCACAAAAGGAGAAGAAAAGTCACCACTGGAGTGGGGACCTGAGCAGGATACAGCCTTCAAGACGTTGAAGGAAGAATTGATGTCATCACCAGCCCTTGGACTACCAGATGTTCACAAACCTTTCCACTTGTTTGTACATGAAGCACAAGGAAATGCCTTAGGCATGTTGACTCAGAAATTGGGAAATTGGGAATGACCTGTAGCATACCTATCGAAACAATTGGACACGGTGGCCAAAGGATGGCCACCTTGCCTGAGAGCAGTTGCAGCTACAGCATTGTTGGTGAGTGAAGCAGACAAGCTCACACTAGGACAGAATATACGAGTCACTGTGCCACATGCAGTCCTTGCCCTTATGGAACAGAAAGCAAATCATTGGCTCATCAATTCCCGAATGTTGAAATATCAGAGCATGCTATGTGAAAACCCACAGATACAACTGGAAGTGAGCCATGCCTTGAATCCAGCCACATTGATACCTATTAGTGAAGAACTTCCACAGCATGACTGTATAGAAGTCATGGACACTGTATTCTCAAGCCGACCTGATCTGACAGATGTGCCCATAGACAATCCTGACCAAATCTATTATGTTGATGGAAGCAGTCTCATCATCAATGGACGACGCTGTGCCGGATATGCAGTAGTCACTCAACATGAAGTTGTTGAATCATCAGCCTTAGCCTCAGGCACATCAGCCCAGAAAGCAGAATTGATAGCACTCACCCGAGCACTACTACTAGGTGAAAAACTTGTGTTGAATGTATATACAGACTCTAAGTATGCCTTCACCACCTTACATGCCCATGGAGCTCTCTACAAAGAAAGAGGACTCATCACATCCGGAGGAAAATCAGTTAAGTATGGCCCCGAGATACTGATGCTACTTGATGCAGTATGGGCCTCAACTCGTGTAGCTGTCATGCATTGCAGAGGACATCAAGCAGGAAAAGGAGAAGTTGCCCGAGGGAACAGATTTGCAGATGCCTCAGCACGACAAGCAGCTATGACAGGACAAATTTCGCCATAAGCCACGCTGATGCAGGCAGCATTGTTTCCAGTACCCTTGAACTCATGGACACCACGATATACCACCAAAGAATTAGACTACTACTGTGACAGAGAAGATGGAGTACTGAAAGATGGGTGGATTGAACTGCCACCAGCAGAGGGCAGTCAACCCCCAGGACAAATAGTAATTCCTGAATTGTTAGGACCAGCCTTTGTCAAAGCTTTCCATGAAGCCACACATTATGGGAAGACCGCTATGGAAAAAGCACTTAGACCACATTTCTACATTGCCATGTTACCAGCTCTATCAGCCTCAGTAGCACGCCAGTGTCAAATTTGTGCCAAAAACAATGCCAAGCAAGGTCCCACACCACCACCTCGAGTTCAGTCAGGAGGTGTAACCCCCATGCACCACCTGCAGATTGATTTTACTGAAATGCCAAAAGCCAGCGGATACCACTACCTATTAGTATTAGTTTGTACTTTCTCTGGGTGGGTAGAAGCCTTCCCAACCAGAACCGAAAAAGCTAGAGAAGTCACCAAAGTTTTATTGAGAGAGATTGTCCCTAGATTTGGAATTCCAGCAGTAATAGGGTCAGACAATGGACCCTCGTTTGTTTCCCAGGTTACTCAACAGTTAGCAAAAGCCCTACAGATACAATGGAAACTCCACACTGCATACAGACCCCAGAGTTCAGGGAAAGTTGAGCGAATGAATCGTATCTTAAAAGCCCAAATGTCTAAGCTTTGCCAGGAGACACACTTGAAGTGGCCCCAAGTGCTCCCAATAGCTTTACTCAGAATACGCTCAGCTCCTGTGAAGTCAACAGGTTTTTCCCCTTTTGAAGTTCTGTATGGTAAACCCCCACCAATAGTGCAAGGAATTAAAGGAAGTCTAGCCCAAATTGGTTCAGAAATAACCAGGCAAGAACTCCTAGCTCTTAGTTTTGTTCTGCAGACTCTCCATGCGTGGATCCAAGACCAGTTGCCTATCAACTTGACTGAACCCCTGCATCCCTACCAGCCTGGTACCTCGGTGTGGATCAAAGATTGGAAGAAGACACCGCTGGAACCCCATTGGAAGGGACCATACACCGTCATCCTGTCTACCCCAACTGCAGTAAAGGTAGCGGAGATCGACGCCTGGATCCACCACAGCAGATTCAAGCCCGCAGCAGCTCCAGAACCTGAGCAGTGGACCGCGGAGCAGCATCACGATGCACCTTTACGAGTTACTCTGAGACGGCAACCAGCAGCGTAGACACTTTGTCACAGTGCCTTGCAGTAGCCAAGTCTTTCGAAGAGGATTGCTGTTTTCCATGCAGCTACAGTTTTGTATCAACGAACCCAATCTGCGTGTGATTTTGCACACTACTTTGATACTACATGGATTAACCATACTTCAAAAGCCAACTGAAATTGCTAAGTTGGTTACTGTTTGATGGACAACTTGAGGATCTTCAATCAACACTCAGCACCCGTTGAAATTGCTTTATTAGCGCACGGGACGAAGAAAAGATCGTCGTGGTCAAGATTTGCAAGCTGAGGATTCAGAAGAACTCCAATCAACATGTATTTTTATCTTTGCTTGGCCCTGGTTGCCTGTTTTGGAGGTTTTGAACTGACTCATGCTTGGCAAGCCCCACCTGGCCTGTATTGGATCTGTGGAAACCGAGCGTATGCTCAACTCCCATCACATTGGGGAGGAGCATGTGTCTTAGGGACCATCAGACCTTCTTTCTTTCTCCTACCCACAGAACATGGAGAACAATTAGGATACCCAGTATACACTACCCACAGACACAAAAGAGCATTGCGACAGAAAAGATCACCCCTTCAAGTAGGTAAATGGGAGAAGTGGAAGGGTGATGATTGGCCACCAGAAAGAATTATTGAGTATTATGGGCCTGCCACTTGGAATGATGATGGTATGTATGGTTATCGAACACCAATCTATATGATTAATCGTATTATTCGCCTACAAGCAGTAGTTGAAATAATAACTAATGAAACTAGCCACGCTCTCACACTTTTAGCTAGACAAAGCACCCAAATGCGCACTGCCATATACCAGAATCGTCTAGCACTTGATTATTTGTTAGCAGCTGAAGGAGGAGTATGTGGTAAACTGAATCTAACCAATTGCTGTTTGAAAATAGATGACAAAGGTCAAGTAGTTGAAGAAATTGCTGAAGATATGCGCAAACATGCTTATGTACCAGTTCAGACTTGGCACCCACTAAGATTACCTAACTGGTTTGCTAATCTTTTCTCGTGGCTAGGAGGACTGAAGACTTTTCTAATACTAGTATTACTGATTGTTGTTGTTATTTTCCTATTGCCATGTATAATCCCATGCTGTATGCGTTCCATACACAGTGCTATTGATAGTACCGTAGAGCGGAAGACCGCAACTAAGATAATGGCTTTATACCAACCTCGTCCTCCTGGATATAGCCGGACTCCTCTAACTGTAGTATAATTACTTTGAAGTGATTTAATTCTCACACCTTATTAACTAATAGGGTGAGATTAATCAAAGGGGGGGGAATGTGGCAGGTGTAGGCCTGTGATTCACAGTGTCTGACATAAGCAAGCCTAACTAGCTTGACCTGTAAATGAAGCTTGTGAAGAGGCCCATAGGAATTGCACATCCCCCAATATGCTGCTATAGAACTAAAAACTCAGTAAAAGTATTGAATTAGCTTAGACAAGCAGAACAGATGGAAAAATACAGAAATTCATGTTTAAAACTGCTGACAGAGAAGTTATAGAGCCCTGCTTCCCTGCACGTATTAACTAGCCCAATAGCCTTGAAAGTAGGAAAGTAACAAGTTAGTGAACTGACCATTGTAATTGGGACTAGAAGGGGGGTAAGCAGGTGCTGAGCCCACTGAAAGAATATAATTGGATAATCATATCAGTACCGGGACCAATAGAAGAGGTACGGGAGGTACGGGAGGTTACCGGGACCAATGAAATGTTTTTCTATACCTAGAATGAAGCTAAAGTCTATAAAAGTTGTTGTATTGCCAGAGAACTTTGCTCAGCCATTTTGAATTTGATTCTGCTTGAGACTTGTGCACAAATAAATGAATTGGACCTTCTGAACAGACTCCTGGTATCATTGGTTTGTCTGCGCTCTGCTGCTACAAGCTTATCTAACTAACTTATCCCACTATTTCCAATTTCCAATTAATACATTACTTTAGATGCTATACATTTTCCTCCAGAAAATTACCTATAACTTTGTCCAATTTAAACAACCTGCACATCAATATTCACTCAGGATTCCAAACCATCAAGCACAATTAACAACCATTCAAACCAGTTACCCACCCCAGCGCAAGCGCCAAATTTAACCCCTGGGTAACAGTACAATGAAGTTCTTGGCAGTGGTCATGGGTTCACTTCCTTGTTGTTCTCTCCTTTCATGCCATTCCTACTCAAATAGTTTGCATGCCTGTAACAGTCATATTTTTGCAGATCTGTGCTGCCAGCCCATAATACCCTCACCACAGTTGCCAACAATCCTTCAATCCATCTATCTGCGTCTGTCAGCTGTGTAGAGCCCTGTCTCCCTGTGCAGGCTGCCACCCCATGTCCTGCACTGATACCCTTTCCTGCATTGCACCTCTTCATGCTTGCCTCACCTGTGCCTGATCTGCATGACACCACCACTCATCTGTCCACCCATCATTGTACCTATCCTGCTACCTCTGCCTCCACTGGGGGACACGTATGCCCATCATCTGCCACTCACTGTCATTGCAGTACTTTACATTTACAACACCCTTTGCTGTGGTACAGCTGCCCCCAACATGTTTGTCAACATTACTGGCAGCCATATAGGATGCCCGCAGATATGGCAGGTCCAGCAGCTCCCAGCTCTCCCTTCTTCAGTCACCTGTTCATTGCCTTTCCTCGGTGCTCTAACCAGTGTTAGGGCTACATCTGTTTCTATGCCTAACAGGTCATGCATGTCAAACTGAAGCACCTTGCAGCCCTTAGGGCACACTAACCTAGGGCACCGTAGCATTGTTATGGCACCTTAACCTATGCTATTATAACCCAAGGTGCCTTCTGAGGTGCCTTAACGAAGGGTGCCTGATAAGGCGCCTACCCTTTGGAGCCCTATAAGGTGCCTTAAGCTAAGGCACCTTATATCCTTATATTAAGATGCCTAATCTGCCTTATAGGATGCCTTAGCCTAGGCACCATATAAGGTGCCTTGTAAGGTGCCTTAGCCTAAGGTGCTCTATAAGGTGCCTTATATTGTGCCTTTGCCTAGGTGCCTTATAAGGTGATGCTAATGCGCGATCGATCCAGGGCGCACTGTACCGCGCATTAAGAACCTTGTAACGCGTGTTACCTGACAGAGCTTGCCGTAATGCTGCACCGCCCACTCCTTTATATGGGCATCCATAACATTAACAGGGAACTTAACGACGGTAACATTACCGCGGTTTAGTAAACATACCCCTTAATTTAAAGTACTTTTGATAACCCTAAAACCTAAAGTCATGACCTAATGGGAGACAGCCAACATGGCTTTAGACAAGGAAGATCTTGTCTTACTAATCTGTTATATTTTTTTGAAGGAGTGAATAATCAGGTGGACAAAGGTGAGTCGGTTAATATTGTGTATCTGGACTTTCAGAAAGCCTTTGACAAGGTCCCTCATCAGAGACTTTTGGCAAAACTAAAGAGTCATGGGATAGGAGGCAGTGTACTATTGTGGATCAGGAACTGGTTTAAAAGATAGAAAGCAGAGGGTAGGGCTAAATGGCCAATTTTCCCAATGGAGAAAGGTGAATAGTGGTGTACCCCAGGGATCTGTGCTGGGTCCACTGCTTTTTGACATATTCATAAATGACCTGGAAAGTGGAATAACGAGTGAGGTTATCAAATTTGCAGATGACACAAAACTATTTAAAGTTGTTAAAACCCAAGAGGATTGTGGAAAATTGCAATAGGATCTTGATAAATTGGAAGACTGGGCATCAAAATGGCAGGTGAAATTTAATGTGGAGAAGTGCAAGGTTATGCACCTAGGGAAGAACAACCCAAACTATGGTTACACGATGCAAGGTTCCACATTAGAAACCACCACCCAGGAAAAAGATTTAGACGTCATTGTGGATACCATGTTAAAACCCTCGGCCCAGTGTGCAACAGCGGCCAAGAGAGCAAATAGAATGCTAGGTATGATAAGGAAAGGAATGGAAAATAAAACAAAAGATATTATAATGCCTCTATATCGTTCCATGGTGAGACCGCACCTTGAATATTGTGTGCAATTCTGGTCGCCGTATCTTAAAAAGGATATAGCAATTTTAGAAAAGGTTCAGAGAATAGCCACCAAAATGGGAAAGGGGATGGAAGGATACTCCTATGAAGAAAGGCTAAAAAGGTTAGGGCTCTTTAACCTGGAAAAGAGACGGCTGAGGGGAGATATGATAGAAGTCTATAAATTAATGAACGGAGTGGAACGGGTAAACGTAGATCGATTGTTTACCTTATCAGAATATAGAAAGACTAGGGGACATGCAATGAAGCTACAGGGTAAACTATTTAAGACTAATAAAAGAAAATATTTTTTTCACTCAACGTGTAATCAAACTCTGGAATTTGTTACCGGAGGATGTAGTAAAGGCTGTTAGTGTAGCTGGGTTTAAAAAAGGTTTGGACAAGTTCCTGGAGGAAAGGTCCATAAACCATTATTAAGAAGGGACCCAGGATATCAATGCTTGAACCAATACAAGCATTGTGGAACCTGTGTCCCTTGGGGAAACTGCTAGGTACGTATGACCTAGACTGGCCACTGTTGGAAACAGAATACTGGGCTTGATGGACGTTGGTCTGACCCAGTATGGCATATCTTATGTTCTTATGTTTTATTCTGGCTTTCTGTGTTACCTTTCAGACTTACTCGATTGGTGGTACCAGCTACTAATTGTGCTAGACTAGAGTCTACACTCTCATCCGTTATTTTTTTCTTGCTCCTACACTGTGGAATTCTATCCTATTTTATTATATATATATAATAATTTTAGTATATATTAGATAGATATATATATATATAATTTGTTTGGTGGTTCTGAGAGGTGAGGGTTCTATTGCCTGACTTCGCTTAACAGTTTTTTGTTGCTGTTTTTAACTTTTGTTTTCATAGAAACATGACGGCAGAAAAAGACCATATTGTCTATCTAGTTTTCCCTTCCATATCACCCACTACAACAGTCCATTTTCTCCTTTAGAGAGCCTTTGAGTTTGTCCCATGCTTTTTTGAATTCAGATACTGTTGTCATCTCAACCACCTCCACTGGGAGACTATACCATGGATCTAGCTCTCTTTCCATAAAGAAATATTTCTGCATATTACCATGAGTCTATTCCCTTTCACTCTCATCCTATGTCCCCTCATAGCAGAAATTGCTTTCAATTGAAAGAGGCTCTCCTCCCGAGCATTTATGCCATGGAGGTATTTAAAAGTCTCAATCATATTACCCCTATCCCGCCTTTCCTCTAAAGTATACATATTAAGATCCTTAAATCTGTCCTCATATTCTTTATAATGAACACCACTAACCATTTTAGTAGCCACCCTCTGTACCGACTCCAACCTGTTTATATCCTTTTGATATTGCACCAAAGACCTATACAGAGGCACTAACACCTCCTTTCTTCTGCTGGCCATTCCTCTCCCTATGCACCAAAGCATCCTTCTAACTTCCGCCATCGCCTTCTCTACCTGTTATGCTACTTTAAGATCATCAATCATGCCTTGGTCCCATTCTTCTTATATGGACAAAGTACTTCACCCTCTATACTATATTGCTCCTTTAGATTGCTGCAGCTCAAAATGCATGACCTTGCATTTTTTAACATTAAATCTCAGCTGCCAAATTCTAGACCATTCCTCAAGCTTAACTAGATCCTTCCTCATGTTATCTACAACTTCCTAGGTGTCTACTCTATTGCAGATTTTGGTATCATCCGCAAAGAGGCAAACGTTATCTGACAGCCCTTCCACAATATCACTAACAAAGATGTTAAAAAGAATCGGACCAAGGACAGATCCCTGGGCACACCACTGGTAACCTCCTTCTCCTCAGAGTGAGCTCCATTTACCTGTACCCTTTATCACCTCCCACTCAACCAGTTTCTAACCCAAGCAGTAATGTTACGGTCCATCCCTAGGGTGCTCAGTTTGTTTTTGCGGAATGATGTCAAAGGCTTTACTAAAATCTAAATACACCACATCTAGGGCTCTCCCTCGGTCCAACTCCCTGGTCACCCAGTCAAGGAAATCAATCAGATTTGTCTGTTAAGACTTGCCTCTGGTGAATCCATGTTGCCTCAGATCCAGTAATCTGTTGGACTCCAGAAACCTCACTATTTTCTCTTTCAGCAGCGCTTCGAATAATTTACTTACCACCGACATTAAACAACCGGCCTGTAGTTTCAATCACATCCTTACTTCAACTTGTGTAAAGGGACTACATGTGCCTCTCTCCAGTCCTCTGGCACCACTCCAGACTCCAACGAGATATTGAAAATGTCAGTCAGTGGAGCTGCTAGAATATTCCCAAGTTCCCTCAGGTGTATCCCATCTGATACCCTCGCTTTGTATACTTTAAGTTTAGCTAGCTTCCCATGAACACAGTCTTCTGAAAATTGTTCAAGATTTCCCTCACTTCTTTTCCTGTTTGTGGATGTTTTCTGAGGTCCTGCTCTTGGCTATTCATCTATGAACACAGAACAGAAATATTTGTTAAGCAATTCCCCCCCCCCTCCCTCCCTCCCTCCCTCCCTCCCTCCCTCCTTCCTTCCTTATCTGACATTCTCCAGCAGCAAGCCTCCTGCCGCTTCACCCTGCAAGGTGTTCCAGCAAGACACATACTAGCTGCAAACAGTCCGCCAGCTAGTCCATAGTGCATGGTCCTGGAGAAGATGAATGTACCCAGAATGGGGATGTCAGCATACACACCAAGCAGATAAGTCAGTGATTGGGCCCCAAAAGGAAACCCATAAATATCACATGAAAAAAATGCTATATAGCACTATGGGGGAACCTAGCCATGCCATGGTCACTGCTCAGTCAGGGTGAGAGTGACCTCCCAGCAGGACATGCTATGGCCAGCCTGTCCGTGCAGGTGGTGGCCAGGCACTACAATGTCCGAGCCATTGCCCTATGCCGTGTGCAGATGCATCCAGGCCAGGCCACCCTATCCAGGCTATTCCCACAGTACCTTGCTCCTCATTATGCACATTGGCAAGCCAATACTGGCAACAGTGCTAGCAGTGTGGGCTGTGGAGGGTGTTGGCAGCCACCACACACTGGATAGGCAGACACACACTCCCCACACCTATGCCAGCATTGTGGAACTATAGAGGTGTTGGGCAGCCCAGGCCACCACACAAGTCCTGGACACAGTGCAGGTTGGTAAACACTGTCAGACACAAGACCCGTAGCACACTCCACAGACATCAGAAAGGTTGCTATGATGCAGCTCACTCAGAAAAGTGTACTTAACCTAGGAATTGCTATCTGCCAGTACTCATAGCAACCTTTTGATAGATGTGTACCATATTCCCAGGTTTAGGGTGGCATTACTAAGGTATGCAAGTGCTAGTATTGGGAGATGCACGCAGAGTCCAAAGTCCTGCCTCCCCAGGAGGCGTTGGATAATGGGGCCTGTGGGTGCGGGTGTGTCTGCCCCTGTTGGCTGCTGCTTTACGGCAGAGGTTCCCAACTCCAGTCCTGCGGTGCAAAACACTGTTCGTGTTTTCATGCTGTCCCTCATGAATATGCATGAGATACATCTGCATACCATGGGGGTGGCGCATAGAAATGTGCATGTTTATGGTGTCTGTGCTCTGTAGGGTAAAATGTAGGTGTCTTGGGCATGTTTACGGCATCTGCAATAAAGGTGCTGTCTGTATTAGCATGTTGTAGTAGTGGGTAAAATATGGGGACTGGGTTGGCAGGAACCACAGCTGGGACTTGAACCTGTGACCCTCTGCTTCTGGTTTTGTGCACTGCACCACCTTGTTGTCACAGAGTCAGTACATTCCTTGGTGATACCATGACTGTTCGTCAGACAGGGCCCATCTGTTGCAGTACACGGCACCCACCTACACAGGGCTAGGCCACGGTCTGCTTTGGGCAGCTGCCACTGCCCCCTCCACCACCTGTATCCCTCAGCCACCATGCTGACATGCCCTTCTGCTGGTGGTGCGCAGTCTCAGGCCATCCAGTGTGCAGGTAGGTGGCTGCCTATGGTGCGGGTTCTGGGGTAGGGGTGCCTGCATAGGTGTCCACGCTTCCCCCCAGCAATGCCTGCCAATGTTCCGTGCCCTTGGGAGTAGCTGCTGGGTACTATCCCCTGTGACACTGTGGGAAACAGTCGTGCCCATGTTGGGCCTTCAGCAGTTGCTGTCTGGCTGCTCTGCTGCTTCAGCATTCATATGGGCCACCTAGGCATCACCCTAGTCCGCACTGTGGCCCAGCTCCACCACAGCATGTGCCGCCTGCGGCCATCTGTATCCCCTTCTCCGGCATCTGTCCAGTTGCCGTTCCGACATGCCCGCGGAACATGTGCACGCCATAGGAACCCTGTCCGATGGTTGGGAAAACCCTGAGCAGTGCTATTTCACTATGGGCTCATTCACCTTGTATGGGGACGGATTATAGACCCTTCCACGATTTATATCTGTTCTATGGAGCTTACTCGGGGGGGGGGAGGGGTTGATGTTTCTCATTGATACCACTATTGGCCAGCTTGGTTATGGTTTTTTCCAGTTTGTTGGGGTCATTTTCAGTGTTTATGTGCCCTTTTGTTCTGTGCACATGTATCTCACTTATCACTTTTTTTAGGTTTCCCTGCCTGGGCTGTACATTGCTGACACTGAAATGGTTTCTCTCCCCTGTAATGTGCTTTTAACGGCAGGTTTTCATTCGCGTTGGAATTGAGCTCTTCAGATCAGCGCGTTAGTGTGAAGGGAGCCTCTCCCCGCCCACTCTCCGCCCATTGACCCCTTCTCTCCTCCCTCTCTCCACCTTCTGCGGTGTTTTACCGCACCACGGGGCATTACGATCATTAGCGCATCATAACGCGCGTTATGTAACGTTAATGATCGTAAGTGCAGCATAACGCGCGTTATGCTGCGCTTACGATCGTTAACGTTACATAACGCGCGTTATGTACGATTACCGCAGTTTAGTAAACATACCCCTAAGTTTTTCCAAATATAGATGCCTGTCTTCCTCTCTCTGTGATCTCTTGTATTTCATGAAAGCCTCCCTCTTTTTCTTCACCTTTTCAGCTACTCCTTTCGAAAATCATAGCAGTTTCCTTTTCCTTTTATCTTTATTCACCCTTTTAACAAAAAGGTTGGTTGCCCTTAAAATATCCCCTTTCAGTTTTGCCCACTGTTTTTCTACATTTCCCAGCTGTTACCATTCCTGAGATATTGACCCATCTTGGCAAAGTTCGTTTTCCTAAAGTCTAAGACCCTCGCCTTTGAATGGATTTTATCATCCCTAGTCTTAATACTGAACTACACTATCTGGTAATGAATGGATGTGAAATGATTTCCCACTAAAACATCATAAACACTTTCCCCATTGCTAGGAACCAAGTCCAGTATGGCCCCTTCACGTGTGGGTTTTGTTACCAGTTGCCTAAACTCCTTCTAGATGATTCTGCAGCAGGAATGTGCCAATCAACATCTGGCATATTGAAATCCTCTATCAGTAGCACTTCCACTTTCTTGGCAATGCTGCGTATGTCTTCTATTAAATCGCCGTCCATGTCTTCTCCTTGTGATGGAGGTCTGTATATCATGCCAATGCAAATAGATTTCTTTTTCCTTCTTTCTAGTTAAACCCACAGTGTCTCCTCTCTCCCTTTTAAACACTGCATTTCCATAGCTTTAATATTACTTTTTACATATAGTGCCACTCTTCCTCCCCTTCTTCCTACCCTATCCTTTCTGAATAAATTATAGGCTTGTATAGTTACATCACAGTTATGGTTGTTCATGAACCATGTCTCTTTTACTGCAATTAAATCCAAGTCAGCTTCTCCCATTAAAGCCTCAACATCTGGGATCTTATTTCCCATGCTACATGCATTTATAGATACTGCCTTCCAGATTTTGCCCCCTTTACCTATTTCTATAAAGGTAATTATTTTTTCACTTACCTAGGGGCTTTCACTTACCTGGGGGCTTTTTTCACCTATCCCCAACAAATCTAGCTTAAAGTCCTCTTCAGTAGGTTAGCTAGTCTACTACTGAAAACACATTGACCCTTCTTGGACAGATGGATACCATTTCTGCTCTGAAACCCTTGGAACAGCATCCCATGGTCCATGAAACCAAACCGTTCTCAATGACGCCATCCATGCTGCCATCCATGCTGCTCCAGGATGCAAACTTCTCTGCCTTGGCCTTTACCCTCAATGGGGAGAATTGAAGAGAGCACCATCTGTGCCCCTATATGTTTCACCCTCTATCCCAGAGCCATGAAGTCATTTTTGATATGCTCAGAGGGATACCTGGCAGTATTATTTGTGCCAACATGGATAAGCAACTTCGGGTAATAGTCAGCAGATTTGATGAGTCTCGGCAAACTCTCCGTACATCTCAGATTTTGTCACATGGCAGACAGCATACCTCTCTGGACATCAAGTCTAGTCAACAGATGGAAGCCTCAGTACCCCTCAGAAGACAGAAGACAATAAGAGGCTGGGGAGGGAATAAGAGGCTGGGGAGTGAGTGAGATGGGGAAATGGCAGAACTTGGGGAGATGGGCCAGGTAGATGGAAAGTTTATAGATACATGAAAATTAAAAATGAGGAGATTGAGGACTAGAAGGTGAAAAATGGTGAAACTTGAGTTGGCAGAGAAGCTGGAAAGAAAGAAAAGAAGGAGAGAGGAGAAAGGATAAATGGACAGCAAAACAGGCGAAGAAAGCAAAAAAGGAGAAACTGGGACTGTAATTGGAAAAATAAAATACCTAGACAACAAAGGTAGAAAAAAGTATTTTATTTTAAATTTATTAACTGGAATATGTTAGCTCTGGGAGATGTACATTGTGAATGATTTTATATTTTGTTCAGTATAAGATGAAATGCATTTCTAATTTTAGTTTTCCAGTGTTTCAATATCTGCCGAGTTTGACTTCTTGGGATTCCCAGTTCAATATTTGTCTTCATATTTTTATTTCTAATTTGTGGTCCCTTGTTCTGTATTTGGTGTGAGTTTTCTGGAGTTTTGCATGTGACCAAGGTGCAGTGGCATTGATGTTTAGTTTTCCGTAGAGATCCATAATAGTTCCACTTGTTCTGTTTTACCAGAAGTGGGTATATTAGTGTTCTACAGCCCAATGTAATATTTGTAGTATTGCCTATTCTTTGAAAAGGTTTTAGCTGCTGAATCACTGGAATTAGTGCTGCTATGACGCATCTGCTACACATGTGATTGGTAGGGATTTTTTTCAGGTTTTGTGTTCTTTCACAATGTACCTGGTAGTGGGAAGACTTATGTTGCTGTTACTTAAGTTACGTATATATCAGAATATTTTTGTATGGTAACTTCCATGGAGAAATATCCTAGATCTGATCTGCACCTGCTGTAGGGTTTTTGCAGATGCAGAACATGTTTACATTTAACTACTATACTGTATCCGACCAAAGATCCATAAGGATCACATGTGCAGTGTGTCCCATATGTGAGCATTGACTGACAGGTATGTCCCGACAGAGAAAGAGGTTGAGAACCAGTGCATTAGGGAGACACCAATGAGCTATTGTAAATCTGATCCCCCCTTCTCATAATAACCCCTGATCTGATCTCCCTCCCCATGACAACCCCTTTGGATCTAATCCACCAACATATTCACCTCTCTGACTGCAACCCCCTGAACAGAACACCCCCAACCTTTCCTCACCAATGACCCTCCCTGGCATTTACCCCATTAAACCCGGTATCTAGTAGATTGAGCAAGAATGAGTCCTCTTCACTCCTGCTCTATTGCTATCCAGCTTCAAAACTGCAGATCTGACTCTTAACAGTAATCTCACAGTACTAGGGGATGACCCCTAGTGATAGTACTGTGAAATTGCTGCTAGGGGTTTCAAATCTGCCATTTTGAACCCGGGATGCAATGGGGAAGGAGAGAAAATGGATCATTTCTGCCCCACCTACTAGACACCAGGGATAACTTTGGTAAGTGCCAGGGGGATAAGGGGATGAGGAGAGAGTTGGGCTTGAAATGTTGAGGTATAATCAACAGGACTGTGGTAAGTGGGGGAATGTATTGTAGCTAGGGTTACCAACTTTTTCACCGAGAAAAACCCGACACCTGTGGCTCGCCATGCTCCACCCATTCTCCGCCCCTAGTCCCACCCCTGCCCCGCCCCCAGCCCCACCCACAAAAATTACCGAGGATACGTGTAGGCTAACTTCCTTGGTCATATAATAATTAAACTGGGAACCCCAAAATCCAAACATGAAATGTACAACACTGGAGAAATAAAACTATAAAGTAATTTCCTCTTGCACTAAACAAAAACGCAAAGATGTTATCAATACACACTTCCCAGACCAAACATATTCCAGCTAATAAATTCAAAATAAAAAGTATTTTTCTACCTTCTGTTTGGGCGTTTTATTTTCAGTTGCAATTGCTCCAGTCACTTTCTTCTGGTTTCTTCGTGTCTTCTGCGAGCTATCCATTTGTCCTTTCTTCTCTTTTAGATGTTTTCCATTCTCTCTCTATTTCTGCTTTAACATACTGATTGTTTCCCTTTGGCTCTTTCCCCCAATTCTTTCCTTATTCCTTTATCATCCATTTAAATTTCACCCTTCCATTCTCAAGCCCCTCACTCTCCCAATACCAAGCCCATCATAGACTTTTCTTCCATACAAAATATTTTTTCCCCTCTCCATTCTCATTCCCCATCTATTCTAGTCCTCCCCCAAAATCAGTTCCCTTATAGTTCTAGACCCACCCAGCATCTACTCCCTTCTAATCCCATTCTCCCATGCCCCACATCAGCCCATTTCCAGTCCTATTCCAGCTCTTCATCAGCCCATTTCCAGTGCTAGCCCTCACATCACAGACCATTTCCAGTCCAAGTCCCCCATCACAGCCTATTTCCAGTCCTAGGCCCCCCCCATCACATCCCATTTGCAGTCCGAGTCCCCCCGCACCATCACAGCCCATTTGCAGTCCTACCCCCCCCCCCACCATCACAGTCCATTTGCAGTCCTAGCCCCACTAATCACAGCCTATTTCCAGTCCAAGTTCCCCCTCCCTCCACCATAGCCCATTTCCAGTCCAAGTTCCCCCACCCCCATAGCCTTTTTCCAGTCCAGGTCCCCCTCCCCATCACACCCGATTTTCAGTCCTTGTCCCCCCCCCCCCATAGCCCTTTTCCAGTCCAGGTCCCCCTCCACATCAAAACCCATTTCCAGTCCATGTCCCCCCCCCCCACACACATTGCACTTTTACAGTCCAGGTCCCCCTACCCATCTCAGACTTTTTATTTGAAGTGCCATGCCCCCCATAGGCCTTTTCCAGTTCAGGTTCCCCCCCCCCTTCACAACCCATTTCCAGTCCATGTCCCCCTAATCACATCCTCTTTCCAGTACAAGTTCCCCCTCCCTCCACCATAGCCCATTTCCAGTCCAAGTTCCCCCCCCCCCATAGCCCTTTTCCAGTCCAGGTACCCCTCCCCATCACAACCCATTTCCAGTCCATGTCCCCCCCCATAGCCCTTTTACAGTCCAGGTCCCCTCCCATCACAGCCCATTTCTTTCCAGTCCAATTTCCCCCCCCCCCCCTAGCCCTTTTCCAGTCCAGGTGCAGGTCCCCCCCCATAACTACCCATTTCCAGTCAAATTCCCCCTCCTAGCCCTTTTCCAGTCCCGGCCCCCTCCCCCCATCACAGCCCAGGCAGTCCTTGGCCTCCCCCCCCCCCGCGGCTGTCTGAGGCTTTAGAGGGAGCTGGGGAAGCACGCGCGAGGCCCCGGCTCCCTCTGAACAGCTGCCAGCGTGAAGAGCCTTTTCCTTCACGCTGGTGGCTGTTCCTGTGAAGCCGCGAATGCTGGGAAAGGTTAAAGGGCACCCCGGCCTAGTAGGGGGAACTGACCGTGTGTGTTACTTGCACAGAGTAGCTACAGACCGTGACATTGTGTGGTTCCTGTGCTCACCCTGATCACCCTGATGGTGAGGTGGGGCACCCAGCACCAGGTCCTCAGCACATGGCATATTTGAGATACACTATGCTGCAGGTTTCTATCAGTGCCAGTGTGTGATAGGTAGTCCTAGCAGATACACCTAAGATACCCCTGTGTCCATCTGTATTTCCCAATCATGTCTAGCCCTTGTGGATTGTGGTGTACCCAGAATAGTGCATATCCTGTGTGTTTGTCATGGTCACACATTATAAGAGAAGGGTGGTGTTTGACCCCAAAAGCGGATTATGTAGCACCACCCAACCTGCTCTCTGTGGGTAAGGGTGGGGGACAGGATCTCCCACCAACAGATCCACATTCTACATCTCTGCAATGGTGGGAGTAGAGGGGACCATCAACCCCCCAGTCCAGCTGGGGAATATGCACCCTACAGGGCAGTCAATGCAGATCTCTACACATCACATAGGGCACTGGCAGACAGGCAGTAGGCGTGGAAAAGCTCAGCTGCCCCCACCACTATTTGATATCCACCAGCAGAGGGCACAGTCAGTCTCCACCCACTGCACCCTGCAAAGTGTTCAGCCATACACATGCTAACTGCAGAAAGGCTGCTAACTAGTACATAGTGCACATTCATGAAAGAACTGTGTGCACCCAAAAAGGGGATGTGAGCGCACACACACCAAGCAAGTGTGTTAGTGATTGGTCCCCAGAAAAGGGAACTCATAAATATCACTTGAGAGAAATAATATGCAGCACTATGTGGGAACCTAGCAATGCCTTGGTCACTGCTCAGTCAGGGTGAGAGTGACCTCCCAGCATGACATGCTGTGGCTACCCTGTCCATGCAGGTGGTGGTCGGGCACTACAATGTCCCAGCCATTGCCCTATGCCCTGTGCAGATGCATCCTGCCAGACCGCTGTGTCTGGGCTATACCCACAATACCTTGCTCCTCATTATGCACATTGGCAGGCTAACACTGGAGACATTGCAAGCATCGGGAGCTCAGTAAGGTGTAGGCAGACACAAAACACTGGGTAGACATGCAAACACTCCCACACCTATGTCAGCATTGTGCAAAGAGAGAGGTGGTTGGCAGCCCTGGCCACCACACCAGTTCTGGGCACAGTGCAGGCATTGCTATGGTACTCAATATTGTTAGGCTCACTCTCCAGTGTGGTAAACACTGTCAGTAACAAAATATGAAACACACTCCACATATATCAAAAGGTTGCTATGATCAATGTCAGATAACAGATCCTACATTAAACACAATTTGTTAACAGAGATTCATCATAGCAACCTTTTGATATATGTGGAATGTGTTTCCATGTTTATGATGGCATTGCTAAGGTATGCAGGTGCTACTATTGTTAGATGCTGCTCCGCATAGGGACCAACAGCCTGATTCCCCATGAGGATTTGGATAGTGGAACCTGTGGGTGTGGGTGTTTGTGCCCCTGTTGGCCTATGCTCTAGGGCAGAGGTTCTCAACTCCAGTCCTGGTGGGCCCAACACAATTCAGGTTTTCATGCTGTCCTTAATGAATACGCATGAGATACATTTGCATACAATGGGGGCGGTGCATACAAATGCATCTCAAGCATATTTCTTAGGGACAGCATGAAACCTGAATGGTGTTTGGCCCTCCAGGACTACAGTTGGGAACCTCTGCTCTAGGAACTGCACATGTCTATGGTGTATGTGCTCTGTAGGGTAATATATAGGCGTTTACGGCATGTTTATTTTATCTGCAATAAAGGTTCCTTCTTTATTACCATGGTTTAGTACTGGGTAAAATACAGGGACATGGTCTGCAGGAGCCACAGCTGGGGCTTGAAGCTGTGACTTTCTGCCCCTGAACACACTGGCGGTGCGTACTGCACCAAACTGTTGTCACAGAAGCAGGTCATTCCCTGGGGATACCATTACTATTCGTCAGACAGACCTTGTCATTTGCAGTGCACGGCACCCACATAACAGGGCTTGGCCTTGGTCTGCTGTGGCAGATGCTACTGCCCCCTCCACCACCAGCACCCCTCCGCCACCATGCTGACATGCCCTTATGCCAGTGGTGCTGGTGGTGTGCAGTCCCAGGCCATCCAGTGTGCCGGTAGGCAGCTACCTATGGTGCATGATATGGGGCAGGGGTGCCTGCATAGACATCCATGCTTCCCCCTGGCACCGCCTGCCAATGTTATGTGCCCTTTGAGGTACTTGCTGCGTAATGTCCATTGTGGCACTGTGGGACACACACTCGTGGGCATGTTTGCCCTTGGTCAGTTGCTGTCTTGCTGGTTTTCCGTTTCTACATTCCTATGTATCACCTAGGCATCTGCCTAGTACACCCTGTGCCCCAGCTGCCCCACTGCATGTCCCGGCTGCAGCCCCCTGTACCCCATTTGCAGCCTCACCATAGTTACCTTTCATACTTGGGCACTATGCTGTTGCTGCACATGTATCACTACTATAACTTTTCTTGGTCTCCCTGCCTTTGTTGTATATTGCTGACTGAAATGGTTTCTCTCTCCTGCAAATGTGCCTCTAACGTGACGTTTTCACTGGCATTAATTTTCAGACCCTGATTTCACAGTGTTAGTGTGCCTGGAGCCTCTCCCCTCCCACTCTCCACCCATTGACCCTTTTTCTCTGCCCTCTGGGGAGCCTTACTCTACCCTCTGTGCACCTTAACACCACCGTAGACGTTATCGCTCGATAAGTGGCATTATCGCACGGTAATTACTGTGCGATAACGTCACTTATTGCACGATAACATCGCCACTGCGACGTTAGTGCTGTTTAGTCAGCATACCCCAAAGTTTCTAGATGAAATAAATGACTGCTTCTTGGAGGAGCTGGTTAATGAACTGACAAGAGAGGAAGCTATTTTGAACACAGGATCTGGTGCAAGGGTTTAGTGGCCACTTGGCAATAGTGATCATAGCATGATCACATTTGATTTAAAAAAAAAAAAAAAAAAAGAAAACAAGAAAGCGGAGCCTGGACTGACAAATTCGTAAGACTTGTTTATTACGCCCCAACGCGTTTCGGCCACCGGCCTTTTTCAGGGGGTCTTAAAGAGCACACCTCAAAAAACAAATAAACATCAACACATAGATTAAATAGATAAAACATAGTATAAAATCCGCTGACATTTATCAATAAAAAGTAAACAATAATAAATAAAAACTAAATTAAAAATTGAAAATTAAAAACATATGGTATTACTCAAACAAACAAAGGACAATCTATTAATCTATAAGAATAATAAAGACAACTTATAGATAAAAATTATATTAAAAATAGTAATAAATGATAAAACCATATTAAACAACTATAGAGGAGGAAAGAGAGACGAGGAGAACCAAAAAATAAAAATTAAAAAATAATTGATAATTAAATACCTTATTATGGTCAAATTGAATATTATCATGGATCGAACCTGTAAAATGTTAACAGCTGACAATGAATAAATAAATAAGTCATTAAATAGGTAAATACACATCTCTAAGACAAATATATAATGCTAAAATCAACAAGTACATATTAATAAATAAAACCAACTAATAACAAATAATTAATTATATGAATAAATATACATATACATGAAATGTAAAAAATGTAAAAATATATAAAAAAATTCTATATAAGACATATATATAAACAATTCTTATATAAAAAATTCCATATATGAGCACCAAAAAGACACTTAAAAAACAAGAAAAGCATGTAAATATAAAAACCATGTAAAAATGATAAATTGTCTCTATCAAAAATGACCTAAAAGCAACCAAAGAGAAAATACATCATAAAACAAGTATATAAAAGGTGGAGACGCTCTTAAAATGAAGGTCAATGCATTAAACATAACCGTATTCAAAGATCTTGCCGAAAAGTTGTGTATCTGGATTAAGTACCCTACACAGCATTTATGGCGCGCAGATTGTCCAAACGATATATATTAAAAATATTGGCAAATAATAAACCAAAGGATACCCAAAATTAAAATGAAAATAAAAAACTTTTAAGGAGTAAAACGAGTATGAAACCGTGCAAAGGAGCTATTCATCAGTGCAGTGACATTCACCACTATTGAAGCGACTACAAATAAATAATTTGCTTATTTCTATAAGTAACAAGTAAAAGAGGGGAAAAATAAATGCTTAAAAGTACCAAAATGAACAAATATGCGTCAAAAATTGGTCACAAAAATGTTGGCACCGGCACTTTTAAACAGACAGAAGTCGACATTCAAAAGCTTCTCAGTCACGCCGCCTTTCCCCCTCCCCTTCCTCTCTCTGTCCCCCTTTTCCCCCTCCCCCCTCCCTTCCCCCTCCCCTGATGAATAGCTCCTTTGCACGGTTTCATACTCGTTTTACTCCTTAAAAGTTTTTTATTTTCATTTTAATTTTGGGTATCCTTTGGTTTATTATTTGCCAATATTTTTAATATATATCGTTTGGACAATCTGCGCGTCATAAATGCTGTGTAGGGTACTTAATCCAGATACACAACTTTTCGGCAAGATCTTTGAATACGGTTATGTTTAATGCATTGACCTTCATTTTAAGAGCGTCTCCACCTTTTATATACTTGTTTTATGATGTATTTTCTCTTTGGTTGCTTTTAGGTCATTTTTGATAGAGACAATTTATCATTTTTACATGGTTTTTATATTTACATGCTTTTCTTGTTTTTTAAGTGTCTTTTTGGTGCTCATATATGGAATTTTTTATATAAGAATTGTTTATATATATGTCTTATATAGAATTTTTTTATATATTTTTACATTTTTTACATTTCATGTATATGTATATTTATTCATATAATTAATTATTTGTTATTAGTTGGTTTTATTTATTAATATGTACTTGTTGATTTTAGCATTATATATTTGTCTTAGAGATGTGTATTTACCTATTTAATGACTTATTTATTTATTCATTGTCAGCTGTTAACATTTTACAGGTTCGATCCATGATAATATTCAATTTGACCATAATAAGGTATTTAATTATCAATTATTTTTTAATTTTTATTTTTTGTTTCTCCTCGTCTCTCTTTCCTCCTCTATAGTTGTTTAATATGGTTTTATCATTTATTACTATTTTTAATATAATTTTTATCTATAAGTTGTCTTTATTATTCTTATAGATTAATAGATTGTCCTTTGTTTGTTTGAGTAATACCATATGTTTTTAATTTTCAATTTTTAATTTAGTTTTTATTTATTATTGTTTACTTTTTATTGATAAATGTCAGCGGATTTTATACTATGTTTTATCTATTTAATCTATGTGTTGATGTTTATTTGTTTTTTGAGGTGTGCTCTTTAAGACCCCCTGAAGAAGGCCGGTGGCCGAAACGCGTTGGGGCGTAATAAACAAGTCTTACGAATTTGTCAGTCCAGGCTCCGCTTTCTTGTTTTCTTGTTTTGTGCGGATCCTTAGCTCTTTTTGGTACTGTTGCACATTTGATTTAATAAATGGAAAAAGGAAAGCAAGAAATCCACAGCATGACCTTTTAACTTTCAAAAGGGTGACTATGATAAAATGAGGAAATAGTTAAGAAAACACTAATAGGAGCATTTGCCAAGGTGAAAGATTTACATCAAACATGGGCATTGTTTAAAAGTACTATCTTGGAAGCCCAAACCAGATGCATTCCACACTTTAAGAAAAGCGGAAGGAAGGCCTAAAAACTGTCAGCATGTTTTAAAGACAAGATCAGAGAGGCTGTTGTTACCAAAAAGCATCTTTCAGGAAATGGAAAAAGTAGCCAAATGACAAAAACAGGAAGCAACATAAGCAATGGCAAGTTAGTTGCAAGACACTGATAAAGCAGGCAAAGAGAGAATTTGAAAAAAAGCTTGCCATGGAAGCAAAAACGCATAATAAAAACATTTTCAACTACATTCATAGCAAAAAACATGTGATAGAGTCAGTTAGACCATTGGATAATAGAGGTGTGAAAGGGGTGCAAAGAGAGGACAAGGCCATAGTGGACATACTGAAGAAATTCCTTGCTTCGGTCTTTGCTGGAGAAGATGTAGAATTACACTGGCTCCCAATAAACAGCCGAATCAGATACAAAATTATCCTAACAACCTTTAAACTCATAAAATACATAGCCCACTCACACCTATCCACACTACTGCATTCACCAACCGAAACTAGATCACACAGACAAAACGCAGCCCACTCCCTTATCACACCAAAAGCTTTCAGGAAGACTAAGAAAACCACTAGCTCCAGAACATTCACATTCACTGCCCCAACGCTCTGGAACGACCTCCCAATAGACCTTCGCATCATAAAAGACCTCTCTCAGTTCAGGAAAGAACTAAAAACTTACCTATTTACTGAACACTTTGAAATCCCATATTCCCCCAAACCACCTCTATAACAACCATGGACTCACATGCACAAACCCCCATAATCAAAATTAACTAACTCCCTGTTTGCCCCCCCCCCCACACACACACACTTCTGACTTACGTCATAAAAGGAAATAAATTCCAAAATATATATCTGTCCTACACACCACACACTCCTGACATACGACATAAAAGGAAATAAATTCCAATACCTAACTACACATGCCCTACACACAACACACAACACACATGCCCTACACACAACACCTAACTACACATGCCCTACACACAACACAGTCACTGTAAATATCCAATGTAAATAGTTTAACGGTTGTTTATATTAATATATCATAAAGTTGAAGTTTATTGTTCAATGTAAATAGTTGAATCTGACTGTTCAATGTAAATAGTTGAATCCGATTGTTCAATGTAAATGTATACAATTGTGTACAATTGTTAAGATGTTTCATGTAAACCGCCCTTGATCACTGGAAGGGGCGGTATAGAAGAAAATAGATAAATAAATAAATGTAGGGAAGTTACCCATGCCTGAAATGATATATAAGGTGATATATTAGAAGAATTGAAAGAAAAATCGATAAACCGGGAAGGTATATTACAACTATTTGATAAACTGAAGAGTAGTAAATCACTTGGACCAGATGGTATACATCCAAGGATGTTGAAAGAATTTAAATATGAGATTGCAGTGAACTATCATTAAAATCATCTGTAGTATCAGATATTTGGAGAATGGCCAATGTAATGCCAAATTTTAAAAGAGTTCCAGGGGTGATCCAGGAAACTAAAGATTGGTGAGCCTGACTACAGTACCAGGCAAAATGGTAGAAACCATTATAAAGAATACAATTACTGGATAGTCGTGGTTTAATGGGAGAAAGTAAAAAAGGATTTAGCCAAGGAAAGTCTTGTCTTACTAATCAGTTATATTTTTTTAAAGGTGTGAATAAACAGGTAGACAAAGGTTGATATAGATGCACATTCCATTCTGCGCATCTAGGCCTGTATGTGCAGGCCAAGATCCGATTCCCATTGGCCTGCATGTACTGGACCCTGCCCAGCTAACTCAGTCAGGCTTCTGAATTGAGCCACGGTGCCATGGTGTCCAGTTGCCATGGCACTGTGGCTCCATTTAGAAGCTGCGATCCCCGGCTGCCAATCACTTTCGCCTTTCCCCGCTGCCTGACCCCTGATCTGGCCTCCCATGGCCAGAGTCGGGCTACGGGAAATCTCCTGCATCCCTCGCCTCCCATCCCCAATGTTTAGGGATACTTATTCCACCTCTGAGGTAGAATAAATCTCCCATCCAGTCTGCCTGTCCCGGACATACAGGGCCGACTTCAGAATTGGCCCTGTACGTCCGGGGTCGTGAACCACCTAATGCCCACCCTAACTCCACCTCCACACGGCCCCATCCCGCCCCCATCTAAGCCTTCCCATACAAAGTCCTTGTTCATATGGGGAGGCTTAGGGGCATGTTTACTAAAAGCCGTACAATTGCGTGCCGCACAATAGCGCACGGAAACGCGGCACTCAAACGCTCAGAAACGCTCTTAACGCCCCGCACAAGTGCGCTTGGGCCCCGCACAATTGGGCGCCGCACTAACGTGCCCCGCACAAGTACCCGGCCCGCAAATGTCCGATAGAGGCGTGGAAAGGCATTCTGAGGGCGGAGGAAGGCTCCCGAGGGGCGGAGAGAGACGGGGTCAATGGGCGGGGAAGGGGAGGGGAGAGGCTCCCCGCACAGTATCGGGGACGAATTTGCAGGTTAAAAATAGCGCGAGTGAAACACTCACGGTAGAGGGCATTTAAAGGGAAGAGAAACCATTTCCGTCAGCAATGTACAGGGAAACCGGGGAAACCTGCAAAACGTGAGCAGTGTGATACATGTGCACAGAACAAAAGTGCAAATAAAGATATAAAAAGACCCAAACAAACATATTAAAAATAGGAAGTCAGCTGGGGAACCCTGATATTAATGGGCAAACATAAGAAACACACCCAGGAAAGCTCCAAAGAAATGAAATGAAGTATGGAAGGGGCTACGGAGCGGAGACCCTTCCAAAAACCATTTCCTTTTTTCTGAGCCTTCCTGGGAGTGTTTGCTATGGTTGCCCATTAATATCACTGTTGCCCAGCTTGGTTATATTTATCCCCAGTTCGTCGTGGTTGGTTGAGGGGTTTATTTGCACTTTTGTCACCAGACAAGGTGACTGAGCCCACAGTACAAATGTGCAGAGCAGGGTTTTTGACTCCTTTGGTCAGGTTTCCCACCACCAGGGACTGCACTATCACTGTAGCCACAGTGTGGTGCAGTAGACAGAGGCAGTACCTCTAGGACCAGAGAGTCACAGGTTCAAATCCAAGCTGGGGCTCCTGCCAACCCAGTCCCCATATTTTACCCACCACTAAACAGAGATAGTAAAGACACTCCTTTATTGCAGAGAACATAAGCATGGTTCACACACCCATTTTGTACCCAACACCGCACACACACCATAACAATGGGCATTACCAACAGCCGAGTCCCCCAAATGCAGTCCTGGAGTGCCACAACTCAATCAGGTCATATGCTTTTCCAAGATACGGACATGCCAGCATGTTGGCGGTAGGGTACAGGTGGTGGAGGGGGCAGTGGCTGCTAGCCACAGAAGACAGTGGCCGAGCCATGTGCAGGCTGGCACGTCCACTGCAACATAGGCCCTGTCGGATGTACAGTCATGGACTTCCCAGGGAATTCAGCACATCTGTGGCAACACAGTGGTGCAGTGCACACAGACAGTGTGTGCAGGAGCAAAAGGTCACAGGTTCAAAGCCCAGCTGGGGCTACTGCCATTCCTGTCCACATATTTTCCCACAACTAAACCATGTTAGTAAGGGCAATCCTTTATTGCTGGGGATATACGCATTGGTCATACGCCTATCTTTTACACCACCAAGCACAGACACCATGACCAGGGGCATTACCTAGAGCAGAGTCTCACAAATGCAGTCCTGGAGGACCACACACCATTCAGGTTCCATGCTGCCACTCATACAAATAACCGTGCTGTATATCTATGCACCACCCCCATGGCATGTAGATGTAGCTCATGCATATTCATGAGGGACAGCAGGAAACCCCAACCAATGTATTGCAAACCTGGACTGGATTTGGGAACCTCTGCCGTACAGCAGCAGCCAACAGGGACAGACACACCCACACCCACACCCACAGGCCCCATTGGCCAATGCCTCCTGGTGAGGCAGTACATTGGGCCCTGCGTGCATCTCCCAATACCAGCACTTGCATACCTTAGCAATGTCACCCTACACCAGGGTATATGGTACACAGCTCTCAAACGTTTGCTATGAGTACTGGCAGATAGATATCCCTACGTTACGCACAGTCTGCTCTATGAGCTCCATCATAATAATCTATCTGATGTTTGCGGTGTGTGCATCAGGTCTGGCCCCTGACAGTGTTTACCACCCTAGGGAGGGACCCCCAACGGTATTGCATACCATACCCATGCCTGTACTGTGCCCAGGACTGGTGTGGTGGGCAAGGATTCTGAAACCCCTCTATAGTAGCACAATGCTGGCATACGTGTGGGAGTGTGTGTGTCTGTCTATACAGTGTGTGTTGGCTGCAAACACTGTCCACAGTTTTGGCCTGATGATGTGCATAATGAGCAGCAAGGTACCATGGGTATAGCTCAGACAGGGTGGGCTGGCCAGGATGCATCTGCACAGGGCATAGGGCACTGGCAGGGACATTGTAGTGGCCGTCCACCACCTCCACAGACAGGGTGACCTCTGTATGTGCTGCTGGGCTTTCACTCCACCCTGACTGTGCAGTGATGGCAACATGGCTAGGCACCCCCATAGTGCTTCATAGCACTTCCCTCATGTGATATATATGGGTCAACTGTTGGGGCCTAGTCACTGATGTATCTGCTTGTGTGTGCTGCCATCCCAGTTGTGGGTGCATGCATTTCCAGTGGGACTAACCAGCAGACTGTTCACAGCTGGTATGTGCCCTGCTGGAGTGCCTTGCAGTGGCTGATGGCTTGATGCAGGGGAATATCAGATAGTGGTGGGGTGCATCTTAGCATATCCAGGCCTACTGTCTATCTGATATTGTGGTCTGGGTGTGTGTGGGGCTGCTTGGACTGCCCTGTAGGGTGTCAGTTCCCCAACAGGACTGGGGTTGATGGTCCACTCTACTGCCATCATTGCAGGGGGGGGTTTGGTGGTACATAGGCCACCTAGGGGTCTGTGGGGGAGGTTCCCCCTGACTGAGACATCCAAGGTGTTCCTGCAGAAACTACCTATCTCACAGATTACGACTGTTTTGGAGCTCTGCCATGGCCTCTCTCAGCCATGGAGGGTGCTGTGGACCTGGTCCAGGGCGCCTCATCGCACACTCAGGGTGAGCACAGTTCCCGCACAGTGTGACTGTGTGTAGCTACTCTGTGCAAATTAAACACCCGGTCAGTACCTCCTACCAGGCCAAGGTGCTGTGTGGGTGCACACGGACACGTCCCCCTACCAGGCCGGGGAGCTGTTGGGGTGCATTCCCCATCTTGTGTTCATCTGTGGACAGCTGATTTGCATGTGCAGTGCATCATGGGTATGGGTGGCCTAACCCTATCCTGGTTCCCACAGCAGACTGTCTGTGTGGTGACATGCAGGCTCTCTGCAGCCAGCCAGGGGCTTGCTGGCAGCTATATAGCTGTAGCCCAATGGTTACTTCACTGCCTGTGGAGCCAGCGCTAATGGGTTTGAGCCCACAGTGGGGTTATTTGATAGGGTTGTCCAAAGCTTTTTTTAGATTTAATGTACATATGTTGCTGCCATCAAACACACCCTCAGTGTACTGTACCCATAAGGTGCCTCTGAGGGTGCTTTATAGGGCACCCTATAGGGCACCTTATGGTTGCCGTCCATATAAGGTGCACTATACATTATCCTGTGACGCAACATATATGGTGCCCTATAGGGGACATTCAAGGGTGCCTTGGCGGACAGTGAACTTTAACATGTGCCTTATGGGCCGCCTTATGTTAACACGCTTTGTGAGTGCGTTTGCTAGTAGTGATAACTGAAATAAAAATAGATTGCCCCCTACAGCACTCATCCCCATAATACACACTGCCTCAGTGAGCCTTCTTCATTGGGCACTGTGGGGGATTGAACCCCTGATCTCTGCACCATTGGTCAGTGTCTTAACCATTGTGCTGTGGCTCTGTTCCTATGCATGGGCATCTGCGCACCGCCTTATGCCGCCCAAAATTAACAGTGCACCGCCTTATGCCTCCCAAAATTAATATGCCTCCTAAAGCACTTTTACCCATTACAGTTAATGCCTCAGCCAGCCCTTTTTGTTGTGCACAATGGAGAATTGAACCCATGGCAGCTGCACCCACAGTCAGTGTCTTAACCATTGTACTATGGCTCTGCTCCTTTGTGTGTGCATATCAGGGCGCCACTTAGCCTTCCCACGCACTATTATGCGCGGCGCACAATAGCGCGGCGCACAATAGCGCCCCGCGCAAATGTGCGATCACTTACTCCCGTTTTTTTTCTTTTCTCTGCCTGAACCGCCCACTCCTTATATGGCACAGGCACACTACCGCGGCCCCGCACATTAGGAATGTTTAGTAAACAGACCCCCTAGTCGGGGATGGCAAAGGAGATGAATTGTGGGGATGGACATCCCATTGGGACGTCCATCTCCGCTATTCACGGGACAGAATAGACCGCATAGTGTATCTGGATTTTCAGAAAGCCTTTGATGAGGTCCCTAATGATAGACTTTTGGCGAAATTAAAAAGTCATAGGATTGGAGGCAGTGTAGTATTGTGGATCAGGAACTGGCTAAAAGATAGAAAGCAGAGAATAGAGCTAAATAGCGACTTTTTTCATTGGAGAAAGATGAAGAGTGGAGTACCCCAGAGATCTGTGCTAGACACACTGCTTTTTAACATACTCATAAATGAGCTGGAAATAAGAGTAATGAGTGAGGTGATCAAATTTGCAGATGACGCAAAATTATTCAAAGTTGTTAAAATGCAAGAGGATTGTGAAACTTTCAAGAGGACCTTGATAAATTGGAAAACCGGATGTCCACATGGCAGATGAAATTTAATGTGGACAAGGAAAACGTTATGCACCCAGGAACAACCAAATTATGGCTACACAATGCAAGGTACCAGTTTAGAGACCACCACCCAGGAAAAAGATTTAGGCATCATTCTGGATAATACATTGAAACCCACCAACCAGTGTGCAGCCGTGGCCAAAAAAGCAAATAGAGTGCTAGGAAGCATAAGGAAAGGAATGGTGAATAAAACCAAGCATGTTATAATGCCTCTGTATTGTTCCGTGGTGCGACCTCACCTTGAATATTTTGTGCAATTCTAGTTGTCATATCTTAAAAAGGATATAGTATTTGTTTATTTAACAGGTTTTAATTACCGCTTTATTAGGGCGGCTCTATGATGAGGCTGAATGAGGCGGTGGCCTCAGGTGGCAACTTTTTGGTGGCATCAAATTTGCCCCCAAAAAGCCCACCTCACTCGGCCTTCAAATAAAAAAAACCCCTGATAGGAAGATCCGCTGCCGCCACCGCGGCAGCAGCAGCAGAAGAAAGTGCCCCGTGGCCGCCGCGGCAGAACCCTCTTCTCTCCCTCAGCGCCGGCTTTACAGAACTGCAAAGGGAGAGTTTCCCTTTCTTGCGGCTCTGCTAAGCCCACTGGCGCTGATGGGAAACAGGAAATGCCTGTTTCCCATCAGCGCCAGCGGGTTTAACAGAGCCAAGAGAAAGGGAAACTCTTCCATTCGCGACTCTGTAAAGCTGGCAGCGGTGCTGAAGGAGAGAAGAGGGCTCTGCCGGGGCAGCCGCGGGGCACTTTCTTATGCCGCTGCTACGGTGGCAGCGGCAGCGGCTTTAGATTCAGCTTCAGCAGCTAGTTTCTTCAACTGGGTTGATGGGGGGTTAGGACTGGTAATGGGCTATGGGGGAGCTAGGACTGGAAATAGGCTGATGGGGGATAGGACTGGAAGTGAGCTGATGGGGGGGTTAGGATGAAGTGGGCTGATGGAGGGTTAAGACTGGTAATGGACTATGGGGGGGCTAGGACTGGACATGGGCTGATGTGGGGTTAGGCCTGGAAGTGGGCTGATGAGGGGGGTTAGGACTGGTAATGGGCTATGGGGGGGCTAGGACTGGAAATGGTCTGATTGGGGGTTATTTATTTATTTATTTATTTAACAGTATTTCTAAACCGCCTTATCTTAATAATCAAGGTGGTATCACAGCAAGCAATCAGGTAAAGTGTGTGTGTTGTACATGCAGTGAGGATAAAACTTAGTTGTGTGAGGGATGTGTTGGGTGCTTGATTTGTTTGAGCTATATACAGGGTGGGCTATTTACAGTGGTGCTAGAATCATATTTTATATATATTCAGTTGTTTGGGAGGATTGGAGTGCTGTTATCCATTCTCTTAGGTTATGTGATGTGACCATAGTGCTCTATGAACAGCATGGTTTTCAGTTGTTTTCTGAAGTCTTTGAGGTCTGGAGTTGCCCTTAGATCGTCCGGTAGATTGTTCCATATTGTTGGAGCAGCCATGGAGAGAGCTCTGTCTGTTGTGTCCTTGCGTGTGTGCTTGTACTCATTTGGGGTGCTGACTCGGTTGCGTGTTTGACTTCTTCTGGGACGTGCGCTGGTTTCCGGTTGTATGAGCAGGTGGAGGCTGTTGGCTGATGTGTGTTCTTTTATCTTAAATAGGTTTATGATAGTCTTGTATCTGATGCGAGCAATGATTGGGAGCCAGTGTAAGTCCTTTAGTGTAGGTGTGATGTGCTCCTGCCTTGCGGCTCCGGATATGATTCGAGCTGCAGTGTTTTGTGCCAGCTGTAGTGGTTTGAGAGCTTGTTTTGGTAGTCCGAGGTATATCGGATTGCAGAAGTCCAGTATTGGGGTTATCAGTGCTTGACAGACTGTACGGAAGTGTTCTGGAGCGAGGAGTGGTTTCAGTCTCCTGATGATTCGCATCCTGTAATATGCTTTTTGGATTGTTTTGTCTATGTGTGGTTTGAGGTTGAGTTTACTGTCCAGAGTAACCCCAAGGTATCTCACCTCCGATCTTATCGGTATCGTGGTGCTTTGTATCTTTATGTTTGGTGGGTGTGTGAAGCTTTGGTTTCGAGTGATGATTAAAGCTTCAGTCTTGTTGTAGTTTATAGCTAGATTGTTGTTTTGGCACCACTTCGCCATTTGGGTAAGGCAGTCTGCTATCTTAGAGAAGTCCGGGTTTTCGATTGATATCGGGGAGTATACCATTATATCGTCTGCGTATATTGTGTATTGGATGTTGTTCTCTTTCATAATGTTGCATATTGGTTGGATGTAGATGTTAAAAAGGAGTGCTGAGAGTGCGGATCCTTGTGGTACTCCTTGTTGGACGTTTATGGGCCTGGAGGTGTCCTGTCCCACCTTGACCTGTAGCTGTCTTTCTGTTAGGTACGAGTGGAACCATTTTAGAGTGGTACCGTGTATACCAGTGTTCTTCAGTCTCTCCAGGAGTATATTGTGATCAACTGTGTCGAACGCTGAGGAGATGTCGATGAAGATCATTATAATTCCATTCCTGATGTCGTCAATTATTCTTATGATGCTGTCGAAGAGGTAGATCAGGAGAGTTTCGACTCCATGGTTGGGACGAAATCCGTGTTGGTTAGGACTGGAAGTGAGCTGATGGGGGGGTTAGGACTGGAAGTGGGCTGATGGGGGGTTAGGATGTAATGGGCTATGGGGGGGCTTGGACTGGAAGTGGGCTGATGGGGGGATTAGGACTGGGAGTGGGCTGATGTTTGGTTAGGACTGATAATGGGCTATGGGGGCTAGGACTGAAAATGGGCTGATCAGGAGGGGGCTAGGGCTTGTAATGGGCTATCAGGGGTGGCTAGGACTGGAAATGGGCTGATCAGGAGTGGGCTAGGGCTAGGGTTGGTAATAGGCTATCAGGGATGGCTAGGACTGGAAATGGGCTGATGGGGTGGGGTTAGAACCAGAAATGGGCTGATGGGGGGTTAAGAATGGAAATAGGCTGTTCGGGAGGGGGTTAGAACTAGAAATGGGCTGATCAGGAGGGGGCTAGGATTGGTAATGGACTGATTGATGGAGTTAGGCCTAGAAATGGGCTGATTGGGGGGGGGCTAGGACAGGAAATGGGCTGATTGAGGAGCTAGGACTGGAAATTGACTTATTGGGGGGGGGGGTTAGGACTGGTAATGGGCAGATGGGAGCTAGCACAGGAAATGAGCTAGGACTGGTAATGGGCTGATTGGGGGGCTAAGACTAGAGTGGGCTGATAAGGGGAATAGGACTGGAAATGGGCTGGGACTGGAAATGGGCTAATGGGAGAGGGAAGGAGAGTGCTGCTGGTCCTGGAAGAAAACTAGGGGCTAGGGCTACAAATAGGCTGATGCGGGAGGATGGTAGAATAGGATTGGAAAGGAGTGGATAATGAAAGGGTCTGCCAGAGGAAGGAGGGGGCAGGAAGGGAGCTGACACGGGGGAAGGAGGGGGCTGGAAAGGAGCTGACACCTGGGATGTACTGAAGGGGGACTGGAAGGGAGCTACTTGGGATGGGAGTGGTAGGTGGTTGGGTAATGGGGAGGAGACTGGAAGGGAGCTGACAGGCAAATGGTACTGGAAGGGGGATGGACAGAGGGTAGGGCAACTGGAAGGGAGCTGATTGGGGGGATGGCACTGAGAGTGGACGTAAGCTGATATCTGGGATGGTATTTGGACTAGAAGGGGCTGGACAGTGGGGAAAGAGGAGGACTGGAAGGGAATGGACACCAGTGGCTGTCGTGGGAACGCAAGGCGGTTGACATTGGAAGGTACTGGAAGGGGAGGATTGGAAAAGGGGTTGATACTGGGGAGGGTTACTGGAACTGGAAATGGGCTGATGGAAGGAAGTGAAGAAAACAAAAGAAGAGATAAGAAATGGCAGATGGACCATGGACCATAGACCACAGAAAGAGAGCTAAGAGAAGACAGGAAAGCAGAATCCTCAGATCAGGACCAGCATGATCAGAGAATAAAATGGTCAGACGACAAAGAAAAAATAATTTTATTTAATTTTAGTGATTGGACTTTGTGCTATTTTTATATTTTACACAGTATTGGGGAACTGCATCTCTTATTTACCTGATGTTGCACTGCATGTGGACTCTGGCTTCTTTGGGTTTTAATTTAAATTTTGTCTACATATTTTTATTTTTACTTTAGATTGTGGTTACTTCTGTACTTGGTGAGGGTCGATGTTGTCAGTGTGTGACTGAGGTCAGGTGTTCTGTTAACATGGAGTTTGTACATAAAGATTTATTATATACTGTAGTAATTTGACTTGTTCAGCTTTTCAGTAAGGTGTTTGGATGTTCCAGGGCCCACTAGTATTTACAGTGATGTTTTTTTGGATGGGCTCCTTATATGTGAGTTTTGGAAGTTTGTGCTGTTACAGTATGGTAGGTTTGCTCTTTGTTGTAAGGTTTTGTATTAGTTCACAATATGCCTGGTACTGGAGAATAGTGGTTGTTGTTGTTGTTGTTAGTGAGATGATCAGAATCATATTTTTTTTTTAAATATTGAGTTCTGTGGGTGAATGTCCTGGTTCTGATCTGCACCTACCGTGAATGCAAAATATATGTTGAAAAAGAAAAAGCAAGAACCATAACACAGTTTAAAACAACAAAATAAAAATGAGTTATAATTTCATTTTATAAACTGTGCTGTTGGTTTTTGCTGTATTTTAGTTCCTTGATGTGCAAATGGGACCGTACTTAGACCTGTGTAAGCAGTGCAGTCGCACAGGGCGGAAAGGCTTGGGGGCACATTTTGGCTGTCTGCTGTTGCCCTGCCACCGCTGGCAAGACATTAGCAGGCAGCCGAAATGTGCTCCCCAAGCCTTTTCACAGCAATTTAAGCAGGTCTGGTCCCTCCCTCCTCTGACGCGATGTCAGAGTAGGGAGGGACAGATCTTTGTAAAGTGCCCTCCTCCTCCTCCTCTCCTTACTTCTGTCCAGTGCTGCCTGCTCTTTCCCTGCTGCTGGTGCCACCATGAAAAAAAATGGAGGGCAGCAGGGAAAGAGCAGGCAGTGCTGGATGGAGATATGGGTGGAGGGGGGGAGTGTGCGCACAAGCTGCAAGTTGCACAGGGTGTGATTGCAGCTTGATACTGCCCTGTGTGCAGACATCTTGCATTTCCTCCACATAATCTAATTGGCTTGGTTCAGTCTCTGATCGGATTTCTGAAAAAGCTCTACCCCCTCTAGGGTGAGGGTGCTATTTCATACTTCTCCTCAGGCATCAGATTTCCTTGAGCTGCCCCTGTGCTTTATCATTTCAATCAAAGTGGTTAACATTGAAACTTAAACTTGGTAATGTACATTAAACAGGGATGTTGATAACTTGGATTTTTCTGAGGCAATTAAGTGACTTGCCCAAGGCCACAAGGAGCATTAGTGGGACTTGAACCTTAGACACTGGGTGCCCAAACCAGTGTTCTTAACCATTAGGCTACTCCTCCACTCAATGTTGGAATTAGAAAAGGCACACAGAAGAGCAACAAAAATGATAAAGGGTATGGAAGGATACCCCTATGAGGAGAAGCTTAAAAGTTTGGGGCTCTTCAACTTGGAAAAGAGACAGCTGAGGGGTACTTGTGACCTGGATTGACCACTGTTCAAAACTGGATATTGGGCTTGATGGACCTTGGTCTGACTTAGTACATCATCTCTTATGCTCTTTTGAAATTCTGTTTGGTGTAGAAGCCTTAGGGTGGGCATTATATAACTATTTAGGTGAATGGATAATTGTGTGTAAGTAGATCCTAATATAAAATTTAGAGAAGAGCTCTACTTCTGGCTTACTCTGAATATTCATATTTGGAACCCTGTGGAGTAATTTTTGAGAATTTCAAAATTCACAAAGTAGATACTGATTAACATTTGTACAATAAATTTTTGGGAAAACAAAATATGCATCTGCGATACGCTTCTAGAAGGGCAAAATCATTGTGAGCGAATCACCTTGCTGCAAGTGAGTAAAGGGCCTTTTTACTAAAGTGCATTGGCTGTTAACACACTGATATCATGGGAAGAGTGTGCCATGTTAAAGCTAACATGGGGCAACTGTAGATAGCACAGCAATTTTCTGCTCTATCTGCAAACTGTTTGCTAGGAGTGGCCTAGTAGTTGGGGGCAAGGTACTTCAGGCCAGAAGGTCAGGGGTTCAAATCCCACTAGAGGACAGCAACTTTGGGCTGGAAGGACTGGGGTTTCTAGTCCCACAGGTGCTCCTTGTGGTCTTGGGCAAGCCAATTAACCCTCCATAGCCCATGTTCAATGTAATTCAGTTTGTTCAATGTAAACCACACTGATGCAAAATAGCACAGTATATAAGAGAATGTAAATGAATAAATAAATAGATGCTTGATTGGGTAGAGAATGGGAACATCTGTAATGAGCAATTACCATGAGCATCAGCAGCTGAGCAATAACCACTGGTTCTGCAGACATCACTGCTGCACCTAGACTAGAGCCACCTCAATGGGGAGTATAGCTGCATCCACTGTGCTGCCGTACCATGATTTTTTTCCCATTTATTATCTGCTAAGAAAATGCTGTGCATCCCCAACTGATAACTCAGGGCTTTTGCAACTAAGAGGAACTTTTTGCACTAACATACTCAGAGATATTTTTGCCTGCTTATGGGAGGTAATTTTATAACAGGTTGCCATGGGTAGGAACCTGCAAAGTCACTTACTGTACAGAGTAGGTTCTATTTTATAAAGATAAGTAGGCATCTACTAGTATTTGTGGTATAGAATACAGCTTGAATGTAGGCACAATCATTTACATCTGATCACAAGCAGGCATAAATGTTTGTACATACTTTACTCATTTATGTATGTAGATTAGGGTATTTTATAATCTACAAATAAACGTGAAAAAGCTTGTGCACCATCCCAACCACGCCCCACACCACATGAAGGCAAAGTACAGTACATGACTTCATGCCAAAGCATTTACTTTTATTTTATAAAGGGTAATTTATGCTCAAATGTGGCCACGTACACATGGGATGACTTAATAAAATTACAGGCCAATGCAGAAAGACGGCTCTGAAGTCACGCACTGTTAACTATGTTTGCCTCTATGCACCACACCGATAGTGCATGACTTCAGCACTGGCATGCAGAAAGGGGTGCATAGGCAAATTAATCATGAATCAAATTGCGGCGCAAATGTGAACGTTAAACTGGGAGAGGACACCAAACACATCCACACAGAAGTCAGCGCAAGTCTGGCATGCTGTCCCAGAGAAATACAGTCACCATGTGGCTAATTTGCATATGCGTGCTGACAGTATATTAATGGCATCAGGGATCTTCTGCGATGCCTGGAGCATCTGAGAGGACGTGTCAAACTTCCACTCAGATCATCCAGGCATCGGAGAAAACCCATGATGTTATCAAAATACTGTCTGGGTGCTGCTGCCCCAACATTGACCCCCGACAAAAAACAAATCCCTGGTGGCCCAATGGCCCCAATCAACCACCCACTGACCCAATTAAAAATAACCCTGGTGGCCCAGCAGCCTTGAACCCCCCACCTCCCACTCAGTACCTTTTCAATGAAGTGGGAGCGTTGCCCAAACGTCACCACCCCATGACACCATCTTAAAAAATGGCAGTGCCTGGCCCTGCCCAGTGCATCCTGGAATGTATTGGGTGGGGTCAGACTATCATATAAGGTAGAAAATACCTTATATGGCAGTCTGACCCCGCCCAGTGCATCCCAGGATGCACCACATGGGGCCAGGTGCTGCCATTTTTGAAGATGGCAGCACATTGGTGGGAGTGTGTGGACAATGCTTCTGCTCCATCTTAAAAGTACCGGGAGGGGGCTGGGGGCGTTCAGGGTCACTGGGCCACCAGGATTTTTTTTATATGGGTAGATGGGTGGATCAGGGCCACTGGGACACCAGGGTTATTTTTAATTGGGTGAGTGGATGGGTGGGGCGTTCAGCAGCACTGGGCCACCAGTGGTTTTTTTTAATTGGGTGGGCGGGGGGATCGGGGCAGCTGGGCCACCAAGGTTTTAGTTTCTTATAGCGGTTGGTATCAGTGGCGCCAGCCCCCTGACAGTATTTTGATGGCATAGGGGGCTTTCCATGATGCCTGGATCATCTGAGGGGAAGTTTAATACATCTCAGATGATCCAGGTTTGGGGAAAAGCCCCCGATGCCATCAAAATTCTGTCAGGGCACGCTCAGGGCGTTTAAGCCACTCAGATATTGGCACTTTGGCTGATTACATAATCCTCTACACATTTCTCTGCATCGGGTGCAGACAATATTAGCATGTCATTTTAATAAGCATATCTCATTTGCCTCTAATTTAAATGTGTTTGGCATTACTGTGTGTGCTTGCTTTTTCTTTGCTATTTACACGCATGTCAGTCACATTTCTGCATTTGGCCTGTCGGAAGATGTGCTTAATATTTGTGTTATCTCCATGCAAAGGGTGGGTTGGTCTTTCTTCATCAGCCCATTAGTGTGATTAATTTTTCCATTCAAATCTATGCATATAGATTTGAAAATCAAAAAAGTTGTGTTGGTCTCTTCCTTGACCTTACCCCATCAATGAGAATGCTACCAAACAATGCAGGTAAAATTATGCACTGTTATGGGTATTGTTGCCATCCCTCAATTGCCATATGTACATAGCCAGATTTGGTACCTGCAGTTCCAGCTATTATATACAATATGTGAGTTTTAGTATCCCCCTTGTTCTTGCATTAGATGTGGATGATTTCACTTCAATTTATGCAATTAATTATGGGGCATGTTTACTAAAGTCCGCAAATCTGCGCGGCGCAAAATAGCGCACGGCAACGCGGCATTGAAACGTGCTTGTCACCCCCGCACAGGTACGCGGTTCAGTAAATGTCCGATAGAGGCGTGGAACGGCTAAAGGAGGGCGGAGGAAGGCTCCGGAGGGGCGGAGGGACGGGGTCAATGGGTGGAGAGTGGGAGGGGAGAGGCTCCCCGCACAGTATCGGGCCCGAATTTACATGTAAAAAATAGCGCGAGTGAAACACTCGCGGTAGAGGGCATATAAAGGGAAGAGAAACCATTTCCGTCAGCAATGTACAGCAAAACCGGGGAAACATGCAAAACGTCAGCAGTGTGATACATGTGCACAACACAAAACTGCAATGAAAAAGAGGAAATTACCACAACAAAAGCATTAAAATAGTAAATCAGCTGGGGAACAGGTATAGTAATGCACAAAAGTTAAAAACACACCCAGCAGAGCTCCAAAAAAATAAAATAACAGTTGTTTGGAAAGGGGCACGGAGCGGAGACACCTCCAAAAACGTCTCCGTGTATTGGACCCCTCCTGGGAGTGTTACCTATGGTTGTCCATCAATAGCACTGTTGCCCAGCATGGGAATATGCTATCCCCCTCTGTTCGGACGTCATACCCGTGTTATATTTGCACGTTTGTCACCAGACAGGGTGAAGGAGCTCACAGTAATAATGTGCAGAGCAGGTTTTGGAACCCCACCCTGCCAGGTCTACTATCTCCAGGGACTGCACTGTCTCTGTGGCCACAGTGTGGTGCAGTTTACAGAGCCGGTACCTCTAGGACCAGAGGGTCACACATTCAAATCCCAGCTGTGGCACATGCCAGCACAATCCCAATATTTAACCCACCACTAAACACAGATAGCAGAGACACCCCTTTATTGCACAGAACAAAAGCATGTTGCAAACACCCATATTTTACCCTACACCACACACACACCAGCACAATGTGCATCACCAACAGCCGCGTCCCCCAAATGCAGTCCTGTAGTGCCACAACTGTAGGGGCTAAGGACACGTAGGTAGAGGTTAAGTAGGTAGAGGTTATGTACGACAGATGTGCCTGTACATGCCTTCACCCTACGTGCCAAGGGCCAATTGTGTCCCTGGTCATGATCACGTAATGGGTGGCCCACGTTCCACAAAAACCTTGCTAAAGAACAACAGCTAGACCGCTATACCATGTGAGCAAAATACAGTCCTGGGGTTCCACTACGCAATCAGGTCATATCCCTTTGCAAGGATAAGGACATGCCAGCATGTTGGCGGAAGGGTTCAGATGGTGGAGGGGGCAGTGGCTGCTAGCCACAGAGGACAGTGGCCAGGCCATGTGCAGGCTGGCACCGTCCACTGCAACAGACAGGCCCTGTCGGATATACAGTCATGGACCACCCAGGGATTGCAGCCAATCAGTGGCTACACGGTGGTGCAGTGCACACAGACAGTGTGTGCAAGAACAGAGGGTCACAGGTTCAGAGCCCAGCTGCAGCTACCGCCAACCCTGTCCACATATTCACCCCACAGCTACACTGTGGCAGTAAGGACAAACCTTTATTGCTGAGAACATAGGCATGGTCAATACGCCTATCTTTTACCACACCAAACACAGACACCATAAACAGGCACATTATCTCCAGCAGAGTCTCCCAAATGCAGTCCTGGAGGGCCAAACACCATTCAGGTTCCATGCTTCCCCTAAGACAGATGCCTGTGCTGCAGATGTCTGCACCACCCCCATGCTATGCAACTGTAGCCCATGCATATTCATAGGGGACAGCATGAAGGCCCGAACAGTGTCTGGAACACCAGGACTGGAGTAGGGACACACTGCCGTAAAGCAAGAGGCAACAGGTCCAGACGCACCCACACCCACAGGCCACATTGGAAAAGCCCCCTGGGGGGGCATCTCCCAGATCTAGCTCCTGCGTACCCTAGCAATGCCACCCTATACCTGGGTACACGGTACACAGACCACAAACGTTTGATGTGGGTACTGGCAGGTAGACAGTCCTACACTCAGCACTGTTTGCTCCTTGTGCTGCAGCAGAACAAGCTGTCGGCTGTCTGTGGTGCGTGCCCCAGGTCTGGCCCCTGACAGTATTTACCACCCTGGGGAGTGACACGCAGCAGTACTGTGTACCATATCCATGCCTGTACCCTTCCCAGGACTGGTGTGGTGGGCACGTCGAATGACTCCCCCAATAGTAGCACAATGCTGGCATAGGTGAGGGGGGGGGGGGGGTGTCTGTCTATACAGTATGTGTTGGCTACAAACACCCTCCACAGGCCACACTGCCAGCACTGTTGCCAGTATTGGCCTGACAATGTGCATAATGAGCAGCAAGGTACCATGGGTATAGCTCAGACAGGGTGTGCTGGCCAGGATGCATCTGCACAGGGCATGGGGCACTGGCTGGGACATTGTAATGCCCAGCCACCACCTACACAGACAGGGTGACCTCTGTATGTGCTGCTGGTGGATCACTCTCACCCTGAGCGTGCAGTGATGACAGCATGGCTTGGCACCCCCATAGTGCTGTATAGCATTTCTCTCCTGTGATATATATGGGTGTCCTGTTGGGGCCTCTTCATGGACTGATCTGCCTGTGTGTGCTGCCACCCCAGTTTGGGGTGCATGCAATCCCATCAGGACTATCCAGCAGACTCTGCACAGCTGGTATGTGTCCTGATGGAGCTCCTTGCAGGGTGCAGCAGCTGATGGCCTGCTGCAGGAGAATATCAGATAGTGCTGGGGTGCACCCCTGAATATCCAGGCCTACTGTCTGTCTGATAGTGTGTTTTGGATGTGTGTGGAGCTGCTTGGACTGCCCTGTAGGGTGTCTGTCCCCCAGCAGGACAGGGGTTGATGGCCCACTCTACTGCCATTAGTGCAAGGGGGGGGGGAAGGATGGGGATCTGTTGATGGGAGACCCTGTTTGTCATTGGGGGGGGGGGGGGTAGGTACGTTGCCCACCTATGGGTCGAGGGAGGGGGGGGGGGGAAACCACCAACTAAGACAGAAGGGGTATCCATGATGAGTTTGCAACACCTTCTTATCACACAGGTTAATACTGATTTTGAGCTCTGGCATGGCCTCATTCAGCCATGGCCGTTGATGTGGACCTGGTCCTGGGCGCCACCACCCACCCTCAGGGTGAGCACATTACCTGCACAATGTGACGGTGTGTAGCTACCCCTCGTCGGCAGTCCTCACGCTCAGGCCCCCCACCAGGCCGAGGTTCTGTGTGGGTGGACACGGACAGTTCCCCCTACCATGCCGTGTAGCTTTTGGGGTGCAGTCCCCATCTTGTGTGCATCTGTGGGCAGCTGATTTGCATGTGCATTGCATCATGGGTACGGGTGGCCTACCCCGTCCTGTCTACAGCAGCAGACTGTCTGTGGGGTGACGTGCAGGCTCTCTGCAGCCACACAGGCGCTTACTCAGAGCTATAGTGCCGTAGCCCAATGGTTCCGTCACTGCCTTTATAGCAGGAGGTCATGGGTTCAAGTCCACAGAGGGGTTCTGTGATAGGGTTGTCCAGAGCATTGTACTTTTTTACTGGACATATGTTTATGGCAGCAAACACACCCTTGCCATACTGTACCCATAAGGGTGCCTCTGAGGGTGCATTATAGGGCGCCCTATAGGCCACCTTATGGTTGCCATCCATATTGCGTGCACTATACATTATCCTGTGGCGCAGCATACATGGTGCCCTATAGGGGACATGCTAGGGTGCCTTTGCGGACTGTGCACTGTAACATGTGCCTTACGGGCCTCCATATATTAACACGCTGTTAGAGCGGGTATACTGGTAGTGGGTAATAAAAAAAAACTATAAGGCCTCCTACAGCACACCTCACCATAATACTTACTGCCCCAGCCAACCTTGCTCACTGGGCACTGTGAGGGGTTGAACCCCTGACCTCTGCACCATTGGTCAGTATCCCAACCATTGTGCTAAGGCTCTGTTACTGTTTGCTGTGCACATCAGTGCGCCACCTATGCCGCCCACTATCGGACTGCCCCCTCATACATCAGCGTGCCGCCCTCTGCCCCCCAAACCTAACAGTGCGCCGCCCCCTGCCGCCCCCAATGAACGGTGCGCCGACTCATGCCGTTAAAAATAAACCGTGCGCCGCCTTCTGCCGCCCAAAATTACTATACCTCCCACAACACTTTTTCCCACTACATTTGATGCCGCAGCTGGCCTCTGCCATTGAGCACAATGGGGTGTTGAACCCATGGCCCCTGCACCATGGGTCAGTGTCTTCACCATTGTACTACGGCTCTGCTGTATGTTTACGCAGCAGCGGCCCACGTAGCCTTCCCACGCGCCAATGTGGGCCCCGCACATTACTGCGACACGCACAGGTTTGCTCTGGTGTCTGTCTATGTCCGCCCTGAAACGGCCACTCCGTATATGGCACCAGTACACTAACGGGTACCCACACAGCAACCTTCTTTAATTAACATCGCCCTTATTATTGGCAGTCATTGCAATGTGAAAGCCATAGCACATCACATCATACAGAAGCCAAAGAACCATTGTGTATGTGTTGATAGGTTCAAGACCCAAATGTGTTTACACATCAACATTCGAAAATGGTGTTCAGTTCCGTAAGATAAATGACCCACAACAGTGTATATGTAATGTGTGTCGCGCAGGTTCTAGCGATAAACTTTTCTGTGCGCATTTGCGTGACGCAGTTGCACGTGAAATATTGCAAACATGCGCCAGCTGCGTAGGCCACATGCACGTACTGCGTTCGGTGCGCACATGGACGCCATACAATTCTGAACTGCGCCATATGCGTGGCGCAGGTGCACGTAAATTTGCGCGTCAGGTGCCCTACGCATGTGCGTGATGCACGCTGCGTCCAATCAGGTGATAATATCTGAAAATGGCGCCCAGAGTAAGGAAGCCCTCCTTCAACCTCCGAGAGCTCAGGCACCTGTCCCGGCTGATCGCACCACGCCAGCACAAGCTCTTCCCAGGGGCCACCGGGCACAGGGACAGCTCCAAGGTCCTAAGGGCGTGGCAACGTCTACAAAGACGGTTCAATAGTGAAGCAGACTACCCACGTGAGGTAAGTGTATGGTGCCTGTACCTCAAAATGAGATCTGTAGCCTGTGCTAATTGCAAATGTCCATGCTGTTGTTATGAGGTACTGTGAGTCAGTAATGTGCACAAGATGAGAAGACATAGCAAAATGTATCTGTGTCATTTGTGAGTGTGGTGACCTGCACCCAGGTGGTGATGGACATGGTCATAGAGGTGTCCATGCTACCCTTGTGGCATGTCAGCTGCTGCCATGGCTGTGCCACAACATACTGTAATTATGCTAGACCCTAGATCAGCAGATGTAAATAGAAACAACAACATATGGATATGGTGGGATCAGTACCTGTAACAAAGCACCTTGGGACAAGCACAAGGATAAGTGAAACGTAGCATTGATGGTATGTCACACACCCAGATGAGATGGGCAGTGTTGGCCATGTTGTTCAATACACACGCCTATCTGCATGGGTCCACAGCGCCCATCACAGTGGGCTAGCAATCACCCTGGAGAAATGCTTGTGCGTGCCCATCCAATATCAGGCATCCACCCTATCACAAGGAGGACAGAGAGCCCATCACAGTGTGTTTGCTGTCAGCCCTGTGATATTGGTCTGTGTGCTGTCAGAGCCCCAAACACTTCCCCTAACTGCAGAGGTCCATAGAGCTCATCCCAGTAGGCTCTAAGAAACCCATGGAAAATGCTTGTCTGTGCATGGGCAGGTTAACACATACACCCTATCCCCTGGATTCCATGTGGACAATCGCAAGGGCTCATCTGGCACCATGGAGATATGGTTGTGTGTGCTCTAACAGTTTTGCTCTATGCTCCCTATCCCCTGGAGGCCAGGTATGCCACTACAGTGGCTCATCTGGCACCATGGAGATATGGTTGTGTGTGCTCTAACAGTTTTGCTCTATGCTCCCTATGCCCTGGAGGCCAGGTATGCCACTACAGTGGCTCTTCTGGCACCATGGAGATATGGTTGTGTGTGCTCTAACAGTTTTGCTCTATGCTCCCTATGCCCTGAAGGCCAGGTATGCCACTACAGTGGCTCATCTGGCACCATGGAGATATGGTTGTGTGTGCTCTAACAGTTTTGCTCTATGCTCCCTATGCCCTGGAGGCCAGGTATGCCACTACAGTGGCTCATCTGGTACCATGGAGATATGGTTGTGTGTGCACTAACAGTTTTGCTCTATGCTCCCTATGCCCTAGAGGCCAGGTATGCCACTATAGTGGCTCTTCTGGCACCATGGAGATATGGTTGTGTGTGCTCTAACAGTTTTGCTCTATGCTCCCTATGCCCTGGAGGCCAGGTATGCCACTACAGTGGCTCATCTGGCACCATGGAGATATGGTTGTGTGTGCACTAACAGTTTTGCTCTATGCTCCCTATGCCCTGGAGGCCAGGTATGCCACTACAGTGGCTCATCTGGCACCATGGAGATATGGTTGTGTGTGCTCTAACAGTTTTGCTCTATGCTCCCTATGCCCTGGAGGCCAGGTATGCCACTACAGTGGCTCATCTGGCACCATGGAGATATGGTTGTGTGTGCTCTAACAGTTTTGCTCTATGCTCCCTATCCCCTGGAGGCCAGGAAGACCATCCCAGTGTCCAATCTGGCACCATGGGGATATGCTTGTGTGTGCCTAACAGGTTATATGCATTCTCCCTATCCCCAGGATTCCTGTGAGCTGCGCAATGCGTCGTGTTAGTCACCCTTTTGCTAATGTGTGTGCAGCTGATGATCTGTGGTAGGACAACCAGCCCACAGGGGGACAGATCAGCAATAGCTATGGTGGGTATGTCAGTAAGATAATGTGTATGTTCATGGCAGGTAGGTTGGACCTATACCATAGTTTGTGAAGTGAATATCTCATCACACATGTCTGTGATGTCTCCAGATGATATGCTAGCTGCAGAGGTTAATGTGTGTAACAGCACCCCATCCCCCTTAGCCATTATATGTGTTATCAGAAACCTGTAGCAGAGACATGTCCCCATACCGCCATGCAGATTGTGGTTCAAAACCTTAACACCTAAGATAAATCCAACAACATCAGACACATGGACATCACTGATGGTGTGTCAGTGACACATGCAACTGATGTTGCTGGATAACACATACATAAACCCACACATGAGCACTGGTGCAAAGAGCCGTTATGTTGGTTTGGCCCCTGTCAATATTGCTTCCACAAAACACCTTCTGTCAGCCCAGCTGAACCAGTGAATATGAACATAACAACATAACCTAGGCCATACAGGAACAATACCCACCCCTACCCCTACATTACGCTGACATCAACTGTGTGCAACGTAGGTTGCACATAGCCAGCAGCTTGCCCATATGACACACCTCCCACAATGCAGCCAGTGGTGCAAGCATTGATATTGTTGGCCCTGTCAAAGGTGAATGTTTATGTTAGTGTCCCCTGTCACAGTCAATAGGGCCACCCACACAATGACTCTTCTCACCACACTCCGCCAATGATTGGTTGCATATCAGTTTGCCAGTGGGGTTGAGTACCAGGATGTCTAAAGAGAATCTCAACATAGATGTGTGTAACACAGCACATGCAGTGTAACTGTGACTAGCATGGACAACATCATTGGCAACAAACTGTGCAATGTTGCTACAAGGTCATGCAAGGGTGCGATAGGGTATGTACAGGATGTGCTGAGGGAGCCATGTACACTGGCCACAGGTGTCACTGCACACATGTGCACAGACAAAGCAACTAATGCAGGTGGTACTGTGACCCCCGAATGTTCTGTGAACAAAAGGAGGTAGGCCTTCCATGTGTGTCTATATTGATGAAACCCCAGGATGCATGAGAACACACCCCAGTGTCCATTTTAAATGACATCATAAGCAAACTAATGTGTATGTGTGTTGTGATGTTGGCCGTGCAATATGGCTCTTCCTAGGTCATGGATTGCCAAACATCAAGCAGGTCACTGTGTCTGTCATTGCATGACACTAGTTATTGTAGTGAAACACGTGTGGCAGTGTATGTTTATTTTGTGTGTCATCTGACCTATATGTCACAATGTACACAAATGGAGGTTCCATAACCCCCCACACACACGTGAGCCATGAGATAACAGGAGTATGTCACTTTGTAGGTTTCCCTCCATTTGCCAATAGGCCATAATGAAATATGAATACTTAAGACGCCTTGCTGGCCACCCCCCACGAACCATGTAAGCTTCCCTGAAGGCCCTTCCAGGCATGGCCCGTTTGGGCTGACTGCCCTGGGCCACACCCAAATGATGTCACCCACTTTTATCTGACACCCACACAGGATGCTATAGAAAGAGGTGGGGAATAAGAAGGCAGCCACAGTCCATCAGCACACCTGTGAAAACAAACTAGCATGTACATATACGTTGCAGCCAGGTGATAGACCATGTTATGTGTGTATCTGGTGACAGCATAGCCAAACCCCTGTCAGAGTTTACCTGGTGTAACAGCAGCATGAGGAAGCTGTATACCTCACCTGAGAGAGACATGTTGGACAGGGGAGGGGCAGTGCATTCACACTGTGGGATGCTGACACACACCGTCACAAGGGATGAGGGTCAGCTGTGACACACAGGCTCCCTTGTCACCAGCGGAGAACCCATGGCATGACATATGCGTGTTGCCCATGGAACTGCCTGCTGACAGGTGACAAACTATGCAGTACATGACACACACACACACAGCACTGTCGCAGAAGCAGCAAGACCCTGTGCACAGTGATGTGTGTGTGTGTGTGTGTGTGGGCAAACCAGCAGAAGGTGACCAGTCACTAATGCCCTCACCTTTCCTTTGCATATCCACAGATCGAGGATCTCCAGAAGAAGGGCAGGGAGCTGCGCCTCCACCATGCTGCATACCTTCAGCGCCTCCAGGGTGAGAACTCACAAAAGGGTGATGATGTATAATACTGAGAATGTCACGTATTTGTAACTTATGTCCCATTATCAGAGATGCCTTTGTGTTACCTGCCTATGTAGATGTGCTATATTTCTGACAGAGAAACGTGCTGATGGCTGTCATGTTCCACAGATGGTGATGGCACCGAGGATGAGGCCACCACCTCTGCACACCTCTTCCGAAGGACACCAACACCACATGATGCAGAGGTGGTGGTCCTGGACACCACAGAGGAGGAGGAGGAGGAGGTGGAGGAGGAGGTGGACGAGGATGATGAGGTGGAGGTGGTGGAGGCGCAAACACCTGGATCACCTGAAGAAAGGACACAGGAGGGCCAAGAAGGACATTCTGAAGGGGTGTCTGTGTGGGAGGCAGGGTTGAGGGCGGCTGCAGGTGATGTGGAGGGGGGGATGTTTGGGAGGGATCAGGGGTGGAGGATTTCCCAGAAGGGGTTTGGGAAAGTGATGTTGAAGACAGGGCATCACAGGGCACTGTGGCCTCCCCCCAGCCACTGCAGTTGCCTCCACCATCCAGGGCCACAGACAGGCCCTATGCAGATGCCACCACACAGACAACATTGACAATGTGTGTGTGTGGTGGCATATGCGTGGACCACCTGTCTGTGGCCTTGGATGGGATGGAGCAACGCATACATGAGATGTGTCACTCTCAGCAGTGGCTGGCGGGAGTGATTGAGAGGGTGGTTGCAGAGGTGGTACGTCTGCCATGTCGGCAAGCACCCCCTCAATGGCGTCACTGGCGTCAGTGATTGTGCTAGTGACGTCACCACATGTGCCCTGTGCTGCCCTGTCTTCCATCAGTGGGCATGCTGGGGGAGGGTGGGTGTCACCTGTGTGTCTGTTTTATGTGTGTGTGTGTTTTATATTTGCGTGTGGGCGTTTGCGGGGAGGGGAGGATGTTTGGGGAGGGGGGGAGGGTGATGGTATTTTCCCCCTTCCCACGTCTGTAAAGTTTATCCCAGTTCTGTTTTCCATCATAAAATATATTTTTGAAAAAAACTGTAATGCTCATGTGTCTGACCTAGGCAAAGTGTGCGGATGTCAGCATGTGATATGTGTGGGTGCACATATGTTTCTGTGGTGCAAACATGTGTGTGAAACCAACAGCACCCCCCAAATAAGGTGTAGATGTTCAGAATTAGGGGTCTACAGTAACCATTGCAACGTAGCAGCTGTCTCACTGATGTACATGGCACAGGAATGGTCCTATGTGGAACAAAGGTCTTCACATATCTGAGTCCCAAACATAGGCAGACCACCCATATCTGCCTCTGTCACAGACGTACCTATGGTGTGTTGGGAGGCAGGAGATTATTGATGTGGTCAAGGGAAAAAGCCACATATATGCCACCAATGAGTGTTCTATGATGGGTATCTCACGGCGATGAGTATGTGACGTAAACACGCCATTGGGAACATAGTCCCCCTGTGACCACATGGATGTCTGTGCACACTGTGCCGCTGCATCCCCAAGGATGTTGGGAAACAAGGTGCACGTGACACATCACATGTCTGTGCAGCATGACAATCGTAGCTGACTCTGTTGAGGTATTTGCATCAGGGAACCTGTGTGTGGGTCATCTACTGTACCCATCACTAGATGACCTGGGCGCAGCTCATTTAGGGTTTTCACAAACACCCCCCGCCGCCCTGATACACATGGGACAACATGGACACTCATTGGACACACACACTGTATGTATAGTAATACAGCTGTTTATTGTCACAGCGTAAGTCTCATAATTAGCTTTCCATATACACATGGATATTCTAATGTGTGTGCGTTACAAATTTAAGTGTTACCTGACACCCACACAACATATGATCTGCATATGTAAGCTTTTGACATGACACACATAACAAACACCTCAAAACATGTTGAACTGGAGACATAATTGCTCTAACTGAGCATTGTAAGATCAACAAAAACTAGGATTATACCATGTTATTGCATATATCATGTTTCATTATTGGCGACGTGGTCGCCCACGCCTGACACGTCAGGCCCCCTCCCCCCTCCCCCGGCCACGACCCTCTTCTCGAACCCGTGCTGGTGGTGGTGCAGGAGCAAGTCGGCGCATAACATCCAGCATGCCCTCAAGGGCCTCACATATCCGGGTGACGGGCATGTTTTGGACCGCCTCATGTAATTGATGGATCTCACCACACACCTGCCTTGTGTTTTGCTCCACTGCAAGGCGTATCCGCTCCAGAACATGTCGACTGCCTGTGCATGGGATACAGCGTGTTATATTCCATACATCTCCACTACTCCAACGCCATACACAAACATTTAATGTACATGCCACACGATTGGTGATGTGATAGGGCAGACTCAATCACAGAAATGGAGAGGGCCAATATACATAATGTCCACAGTAGTATATGGCAGGCAGACAAACCCACAGGGCACATCACACGACGTAGATGTGGTATGCCCTCACAACGATTTACAGGCTGTGGTGAAACACCCATATACTACAGTTGTGGCAACAGGATTGGCCAATGACAGCTCTCACATAACCATCGTGTAGGGGAGCTTGCGCATGCACGAGCCACAACTACATCAGCTGGACACCAACGGAGATGAACACAGGAAGGTCGAGATATGACATCACAATTGGATGACACATGTGGAGGGAAAAACACATTCTCTGACAGGGACATGTGTTTAGTAATGAAGCAATGGGATGTCTGGTAGGCACAGGGATGACACACCTTACCTGTACATGTGCACCTCTGCTGCACATATGTGACTCCTGAGTGATACATGTGCACCCTCACTGTAACACAGAGGAGGGTCCTTGGTCCAGATAATGTAGGCCATGTAACAAATGTGTAGTTATTTAGTTATTTATTTATTTTACAGGTTTTCTATACCGCCTTTTCCTTAAATCACAGCGGTTACCAAGACACAAGAGGGGAGAACAGAGACAGGGGGGCATACACTGACTAAACTTAAGAGTGAAGGTAAAATTGGGATACACAACATCAGGGAACTGTTACAGTAAAACACGTTACATGCAGGCTATAATAATAGAGACTGTTAGATGTCTGTGCCATAGTACTCAGTGAAGAGTACAAATGTCAGTTGTTTTCTGAACTCCTTTAAATCATCCATGGATCGCACATCGGGAGGGAGAGAGTTCCATATAAGTGGGGCCGATAAGGAAATTGCCCTTTGTGTAGTACATTTACACGCTTTTCTGTTTGGACAGAGCAGGGGAAGCAACAGAGGGGGACATCAGAGCTCTACAAAGACATGGCTATGTTTCCCGCTACCCGCAAATGCAGACATTGAGGAATGGTCATATAGCTTAACATATGCTCATTAACACAGCAGACTATGGCTAAGTTGTCATCCTGCTGTGTACAAGACATTTGGGTATCTGCAGAGCGGCAGGATGTAGCTTTCCCAATGTCTGTATCAATTTATGTTGTCATAGAGTGCTGGGCCGTCAGACACATTCCTCATATGTCTGCATCCATGTGTATCAACCTGAACATACACTATTCTATTGGGGGTAGAATGCTATCATTTCAGGTACCCTACAACCTTTGGGTATCACACATCTAAGGTAATCAAGCAGAACATGTAACGTGTGGAGGTAATGTTTGAACAGCCACCACACACACACCAACTGTGGACTACTGGTGTGTGTGTTGTGGTTGTGACAGTCTATTGTCACCCACCTTCAGCATCACGATGTGATGATGCACCATAGGCCCTCATCTCTGCCATCATCAACTCCGGGAGAGGTGTAGGTGTTGGTTCTGCTGGCATGGGTGGTTGGCTGGTCTCTATTGCTGCTTCACGCAATGGTGTCATGGCGCGCACGTGTGGCTCCAGGGACTCATCGCCAGCACTTGTGCTGCCCCCAGAGACAGCAGCCTCTGCCTCCATCAGACTCATAGGGGCTGCAATGTAGACCTCCCCCTCCTCCTCTTCCACCACCGCCTCATCCTGCTCCTGCTCCTCCTCTGGCCCCCTCCTCCTCCTCTTCCTCCGCACCCATTTGACTGTAGTCACCTGCACTGGGAGGAATCAGAGAGAGCACACATATGTTTCAGCAAACCACATATGTATACATGTGTGATACATAACACACAGACAGGATGTTTTTGCGTCCGTTCATGTGTGCTGCATACCGGACACCGGACACACTCCCATACGTGTGTGTCCACCCACCATGTGTCTGGGTTAGGGACACATGTGTGTGCTGTGCCCATGCACAGGTGGCAGATCGCCCCTTCTCCTGTTCATGGTCACATTGCACATGTTTGCCCATAGCATCCCATTCCTCTGTTTTGTAACATATTTCCGCACATGCGTGTTACTGCTGCCCCCACCCTAACACCTGCTTTATGCAAATCACTGCATGTGTGTGTTGGTTTGTGAGTATGGGTCATATTTGTATGTCATATGATTCTCTCAGTGCTACATGTGACTCGCAGTGACCCATAGTGCAGCGTATGGCAACTAGGCATCACCTTTGGCCCACTGGGGTGCACATGCAGCACTGTATTGCTGTCATGTCATACAAACATGCCTTGGAAATGACCAACACAGTCATGCAGTGTATGGAAATCACAGTTGTTTTGTGTCTGGTGACTCATGTGTGTGTGTGCTTCATTATGCCATATTCTCGTGGGATGGGTTGAGGAGGTATGTTTGGATGTGAACCCCAGACATGTCAACAGAAATGGTGAGGTAAGGATATTGCACACACATATCACAACAGGATGGCAACATGATGTGGATTTTGTGGACACATATGGGAGTGTATTTGCATAGGACTGCCCTGTACGGAATATGGAGATTGTACATGAGAAAGAAATGATTAGTTAGTGTACCTACCTGCATGTGGATGTGCGCTATCCAGGGCCTCTGGCAGTCCACGAAGGTAGATGTCTCCCAGCCGTGCTGCAAGTTCTTGTTCCAGGGGCGAGAGTGTGGGTGTGAGGGGGGGTCCGCCACCTGTGCCCATAGCATGTTGTCTTACAGCAACCATGTGCTGACGGACACCTCTCTTGATGTCAGAAAACCTCTTTTTTAAGCTGTCTACATCACGTGTGGGGCCCCCTGCCCCACACAGTGCAGTACGCAGATCCTCCCACACTGCCATTCTGTTTGCAACAGATGTGCGTGTGCTCATTCTGCCAAATAATACATCGTAGTTGTCAAGGACATGGGAGAGTAATATATGGTTTTCACTGTCACTGAACTTTACAGCTCTCCTCCTTTGTGTTGCTGGCACAGGGACCCTTTTTCTTTTGGCCATTTGGCTGTAATGTGACGGCTGTCGCTCAGCAGATGGCCCTGCCTGTTCGTGGCTAGGCTGTGCAGTCTGTGCCCTGGGTGACTCATCACCAACTGGCTGCCCCACATCCTCCGCCTCCTCACACTGGCCCTCTCTGTCACTGTCCCTCTCCATCTCCACCTTGAACACAGGCACCTCTCAAACAACCCCCGTTCACCAACACACAGCAGGACACAGCACACACAACAGATAACAATAACACTACAATAGAGGACACAATACAGTACACTGTAACACAGGTGCTGTGTCAAGTAAATGAGCACATGTACACAGATACTACAGTGATTTTTTAATTTATCCTCTCCCTCTATCCTGTGCCGTACCCCTACCTCAGCCTCTCTCTCTCAGACTCTGCTTCAATCTCTATATCCCGCCTTCCTCTGACTTCTTGCCACCAACAGCCTCACTCCCTATTGCACACTGTACCTTTATGTCTCACTCCTTCCTCTGGACTAACTCTAACCTATCCTCTGGCTCTGGCTCACTCTTTACCTCGTGTCTGTTTTGTGAAACTCCTCTAACATCCCTCAACGTGTGCCACGTGTTGAGGCCTATTTATACGGTATTTGCACGTTTGATTTCTGCACATGCGCATTTGTGCAGGCGTGTATTTGGTGGGACCGCTCGTGCGTCGCGCTCGTGCGCCGTGAGTGTGACGTCATACGCATGGGCGTTTGCAGGCGTCAACAAACACATGCGCCGAGGGAAATAGTGGTACGTATGTGTATGGTCACGCATACGCATTACGTGGAGTCCCGCATGGGCGTCTGGGTGCTTTTTGCGCATGCGCAAGGCGATGCGCATCTGCGTGTCACCACGCACATGCCGACACTCATGCGTAGAGTCGCACATGCGCGTGACTCTAGACCTTCGTCTGCGAGCAGATGCGCATGCGCATTGGACGTCACGGCAAGGAAAAAGAAATATAGGTGAGGGAGAACAGCTTGTCGACGTTGAGGGTTGTAGGCGGAGAAGAGTAGAAGTGTGTTTGGTGAGAGACAGTAACGGGAGTCCGAACAGGTGTATGTGTAGATTGTTTGGCTGGTGTTTGTCTTGAGGATTGTATTGTCTTGTGTGTGGTTGGTCTGGTGTGTCTTGTAGTTTGTACAGTGCTTAGATAGTTTATTGTGGGTGACATAGTTATTTGTTTCTTAGTTTGGTGGGAGGAGTTTATGGCGCATGTCTATGCTGCTGCATGTGTACTGTGCAGTGGGCAGCATGCTTGGGTTGCCGGACACGGGAGATGGTGTCGATGGGGCTGGGGCACAGGGCATGGGTATAGTCCCGCAGCAACTCAGACCTGCAGCTGTGGTGGCGGTCCAAGCCTGTGTTGTTCGTGCACGGCGCAGGAGGCGTGCCGAGGTGCAGGCTCGCAGCCACGCCTCTACAGGCCCTGTCCCCAGCTCTATGACATGCGAGAGGACCAGGTCATCTCCCTTTACCGACTGAGCACAAGGGCTATTAGGGGTCTCTATGAGGATCTTAGACCTGACCTCGAGCCCCTGACTGATCGGTCCAATGCCATACCTGGTTTAGTCAAGCTCCTTGCTGCCTTACATTTCTTTGCCTCCGGCTGTTTTCAGACATCTGTGGCCGCAGTGGATGGCATGAGCCGGCCCACCTTCTCACGATGTCTCCACCAGGTACTGCGTGCCATGGTCAGCCGGATGGGGGATTACATAGCCATACCCCACACTAGGCAACAATGGTGGACCCTGAACCAGGCCTTTGAGGCATTAGCCGGGATACCACACGTGATGGGAGCTATTGATTGCACACATGTTGCCCTGGTCCCGCCTAGAGACAGGGAGGTAGCGTACCGCAACCGCAAACACTACCATTCCCTGAATGTTCAGGTTGTATGTGATGCAAATCAGCATATTCTGAATGTGGTCCCTAGGGTTGCAGGGTCAACCCATGACTCCTATATCCTGCATCACACGGCAAAATACACACAATTTGATGAGGGACGAGAGGGCGAAAGTATCTAGCTGGCTGAGTCTGTCACGGTCTATTAATTCTGTATGTCATTATACATGTTTCTATTTGTGATCACAGTAGAGGTTTTATATAGTTTGACACATGCACTTTGCATATGATTGATGTTAGTCACAGGACTGGTGTTGGTATACATTATTACATGTTTTTGTACGTCTGGTACGACTAGAAACATTAACCCTACATCATGATTATCCTCACAGTCTATGACCGTTATATGCACATGTTGTACATGTGCTGCCACCTCAGTGCAGACATCTATGTTGTTGATGATGACCTCATAGTGCATGTTGGTAGCATAGCAAACATGGGGTGGTTGGTGGGGTGGTTTTGTCCACCACATACACCTGTGATGATGTTTAATTGCTGGATAATGTTTTCTTCTTCTCCGTCATTTAACATGTCCTGGTTCTGGATAACCCTAAAAGTACACACATGTCATGTGCGTGTCAGTTTGACACACGCACTCTGTGATGGAGTTGTCACCCAGGGCTCAATATCTGACATGAGTAGGTGTATATTAATATCTGATAGATGATGTTGAGGTTTCCAGCAGGGGAAACACGTGTGCATATATTTGGCCAGACATATTTCCTATGTCACAGCAGACTTGCAACAATATGTAGTGTTTACATTAGCCTCTGACACTGTAGTTGATGGTACGTTTGTGTCATCTTGTCTGGACATTCTCATTTCACATCACATTGTGTAAAATGTACAGTTACAGCAAGGGGACTACGTGTGTGCATACACGCGGTATGGGAACCAGCAACACCGGACGGTTATGTGCCTCTGCTTATGTTTTGGGGGCAAACTAATGACGGGTACAGTGTGCAAGTTGGAAGACCGCACCTTCAGAGGCATGTCTACAAGATGTGGAATCAGAAGAGTATGCCTATGAAAGGCATAGGCGCGCACCAAAACACAGATTATTTTGACTTACAAAATAAACATCATATTTTGACATTCATAAACAGGATGTCTACAGGTGATATGCTTTTCATTCTTACCTACCACCATGGAATACATGGTGTGTATGTGTGCCACACGCAATTGGCTGTGTGTTTTCCCTTGGTTTTTGATGAGACTTTCCCTGTGTTTTTGGGAGCATTGGATTGCTATTGTTGTGTCACCATTGTGGGTTTGCTGTTGTGGACAGTAACTGCATAACCAAAAACGCATGTAGCACACACACACACACATTATTTAAGGGTGACTATGTCGTTTGTGATATTTGATATGTGTTTACGGGCTGGATAAGCCATGTTTAGCTTGTATGTCATCATATGTATATCTGATAGAGCTGCATAGTTTGCAGCTGTATATTGTTGTCACACTGTCCTTGTTGGTTTCTTTCTCATGTCGACACAGCTGTCAGGACTGTGTCACATGGACCCCTACATTTACATG